>OX243813.1:3081679-3166679 GCA_945859605.1 Lumbricus rubellus | reverse complement strand
TCTTGGTCGTCTTTCGTGTTTAACATATAAAACTTCTTTCATTTTTCTTCTTTAACCCTTTGACAACGCACGTGCACTAACATGCATGGAGTCTATATTTATATGCAGCTGGTCGTCAGAGGGTTAAACTTCACTTGTGTTGTTTGCGTGATGTTGCTAGGTTCCTCAGATGATTCTCGACGATTGTCATGCGCACGGTCGGCCGTGTCGTATCTTCTGCACACAGCCACGTAGATTGTCTGCGTTGAGCGTGGCTGAGCGTGTGGCTGCGGAGAGAGGAGAGAAGATCGGTCAGACGGTCGGATATCAGATTAGACTCGAGAGCAGGTCAGATACTTTGCTTTGATTTTTGATGTTATTCTTGTTATTGATATTATTATTATTGTTATTATTACTCAAGATTACTATTGTTATTATTATAGCGACTGTGTTCGTATTTTTTGTTGTTGCTCTTATTGTTGCTGCTGTTGTTGTTGTTGCTGTTGATACTGCTATTGATGCTGCTGTTGCTATTGTTGTTGGTGGTATAACACTATTATAAGACTTCAGTGGATTGTGGTTTCAAGAGAAATTGCTAGTGGACGTTCAGAATCCAGCCAGGTTCAAAGCTAATCAACCTATGGCAGCAATAAATTTTACAATTCATCAATTAATTTTTAAATTTCATCAATTAAATTAACAATTCATCAATTAGTTTTCATAGTCATTAATTAATTAGTAAATGAATTGATTTGTTTTGAAAATTAATCAATTGATGTTTTTAATTTGAGTTTGTAGATTCATCGATTGATGTTTTAATATTATTTCTTAATTGTTTGTTTTATCGCAGAGTATCGCCAAAGACGCTTCTGACGTTCTGCACGAACGGCGTTCTTCTAAGAACGTTAATGGCTGGTGAACAATCAATGGCCACTGTCACTCACGTCATTGTTGTAAGTATCAACATCAGTACATCACTCGCTTTAATGATCAATATCGGTTTTTTCTGTTAGGTTGGAAGTTCTTTGGATGGGATCCCTCTTTGAAAGGAGCTATATAAATCTGTGATTACAGTTACAATTTTGCTTTTAGGCTGGTTAGTTTGGCACTGGGAATTCTTGAACTGCTTTCTGGTAGATGTCTGTCTGTATCTGGACATTGGTGTTACATATATGGTGTGTATATAGAACAAATATAAATTGAGATGTATTACGGCATCGTTTTATTCCTTGTCCTGTACTTGCTATTGAATTGATTGTAATAGGAATGGTCAATGGCACGTGTAATTTCTGATTTTTAGGATGAGATTCACGAGAGAGACAGATTCAGTGACTTCCTTCTCATCGTCCTGCGTGATATTCTGCCAAAGATGAAGAACTTGAAACTCGTTCTTATGAGTGCAGCTCTCAACATTCAGATGTTCTCAACGTACTTTGGTGGCTGTTCCATCATGAGCGGTGAGACACAGAAGAACACTTTAACTTATTAATTATCTTCATGTAATTTCAAACTGACACAACACAGTAGTATGACTACAATCGGTGATGAATGGATTATATCTAGTTATTTAACTGTCGGCAGCCATGCAGGGCTCACATCACGTCCTAATGCTCAATTTACCAACCCCATCTGCTGAATGGAAGGTTGAGTGGTCTTTGGGAGTGTAGCGGGAAGCGATCCCGCATCTGTGTGGCAGTGTGTTTATTATTACCCTATACGGATTGGTCAGATGTGTTTTTAAAGTGTCGTATGGTGTTATATTTGGTGTTGTACCTCATCTTTATTCCAGGCTTGCCTGCTGAGCGGTGTAATGATCTTGGACAAGTTGTTTGCATGTGGTCTTATGAGTGGCATGTTGTGAGTTACTTTGTCGTGCCTAAATATTTCTCATCCTATTATTTTTGTGTGGTTGCACTGACATGGATCTTTAAATTGGCGATAATTGTGTTTACTGTTTAGTGCCAGGACAGCTGTTCGATGTGCAGGAACACTTCCTTGAAGATGTTCTCAAATGGTTAGCTTTCTTTCTTAAAAGCTGCGACCAGTCACTCAGTCAAGCACTCAACTTCGTTGATCATTCAATGGGTTCAATCTTTTTATGCAAATTAGATGTGCACTAAAGAGTTGTCCCATTTTAATGCTTTGATTTATGGATATCATATAAAATTTACAAATTGCATGCTTTGCTGACTGTCACACAGCATGTCACCAAAGGCACTTAATTCAAAAAAGTAAGTAAAGGCATCATGCTCACTCAGGATGAACTTCTCATTCTCAAGCATGAACTGCTCAGATTGGACTGCATTGTGCTTTCTTTTTTATTACTTCTGAGTAGTAGCCTTGCAGGGACACTATATATGTATCCATAATGAACAAAATAGTGCACATCATGTTTAAGATACAAATTATTTACCTTATAAAGATCTCAACATGCTGACCGTTTTTAGGAAAGGCAGAATTTGTAGAGTAAATTATTCTAAATTGCTGACCTTTCTTATTTTTTATAGGACAGGATATACCAACAAGGATATGGAAAGATGCAAGCTGGAATTGTCTAAAGGTACGAGAATTAGCTAAAGTTGTGAATTGGCTAAAATATGATATATGTGAGAAACTTGTTATATGACGCTGTTGAAGCCTTCAAGAATATAATTTGAAGAATGACATGTTTATTGCGTTTGCTTGATCACTCTCTTTTACTTGATATCGCATCTACTTGACCATTGTTTTACTTGATCACTCTCTTTTACTTGATAATTGTATCTACTTGATTGATCATTGTTTTACTTGATCACTGTTTTTTTTGATTGATCACTGTATTTACTTAATCATTGCTGTTACTTGATGGTTACTTTTACTTAATCATTGCTGTTACTTGACGGTTGCTTTTACTTGATGGTTACTTTTACTTGATTGTTACTTTTACTTGATCAATCGTTGCTTTTACTTGACCAGCTGTCAATCTTCAGAAGAATCTTGATAGTTGGTTCAGCAAGCAGCTGTCAACTCTGACGATCATTGATGACGAAACGTGTGGCTCAGTCTCGTCTGCTGGTCGTCATCCATTGGACCGCAACCAACTCAGTCAGGAATGTCTTATGCTCACTGAAGGTGCTTCCACTGAGGTTTGTGTTGAGAGCATTAGCACTATGAAAAAATAAAACAGCTAGGTAATTGTAATTGGTGATTTACGTTGGTTGAACTGTATGACTCAGCCTTCCAATCGGCAGATGGCATTGGTAGAATGGTCTGTAGGATGTGATGAGCATCTCTCATGGATACCAGACAGTTGAATTCAACTCCCGTAGTCAGTTGTTATTGGCCATTTATAATGTGATGAGGAGCAGTAGGGAGCTCATTCGAAGTCACAGATTAATATGGATTATTATTATTAAAATTTGTTATTATTATTTATTATTATTATATATCCATGGATGCCTGTTGAGGCTGTCTTAAGAGGCTGTTCTTGTGATCTAAAGGTCATCCTCTCTTTGTTTGTTTGAACAGGTGGCACCGGAGAAGGAAGAGCTAGAGCCACATCTCATCCAAGAGATGGATCAGCTGTTGACTTCCGCGTGGCTGACGGGAAAGGATGACATCTTCTCTCAGATCTTTCTTCTCATTCTCAACGAAAATGTCTCAGGTTAGATTTCAGTCGAAAGTTATACAGACAGATTTGTTTTGCACATCTCACAGATCACGTGTCACTATGACACAGATTACAGATCTTGTGTTCCTGTAATTGATAATGAACATTGTTATTGTTGCTGTAATAATATGATAATAATGATGCTGATGATGATAATGATGATAATAATAAAGATAAAAATAATAGATCTATAGTAATTATAATGATAACAGTGATGATGATGATGACAATGACGGCTATGATTAAGATAATGATGATGATAAAGATTATATCAATTTAAAAATAGGATTGCATTATTCGTTTGTTTTCTCAGTTGATTACATCCATTCGGAGACGAGCGTCACTTCGCTGATGGTTGCTGCTGGTCGTGGTTTCCTTGGAGTCGTTGAGCAGCTGCTCAACATGGGCGCCAACATCGCGATACGCTCGAGCAACGATTGGCAGGCGCTCGACTGGGCTCAGAAGTATGAGCAACACGACGTTGCAGAACTCCTTGAGGCTCACATGTTAGTTGCGACTCTGTCTACTTTGCTCATCTATATAATCTTTCGTAATCGTTTGTTTCTTTTGATTCTTGATTTGTTGCTTGCCAAATAAAATGATTTTCATTGAATCATCCAACCATATTTCCTTGCATCTTTCCACCATTCATCTATCGTATCTTGCATTCTTTATTATTATTATTATTATTATTATTATTATTATTATTATTATTATTATTATTATTATTGAGTTTTTATGTATCACACCTTCATTGGTGGCAAACTACTCAGAAGGGCTCTCAGTTCGAGTATAGCTAAATAAGGCAGTTTTTAGGCTTGAAAGGAACATAGTGGTGTGATGAAGTCTATCCATCTATCTATCCATCAATCAATCGTTCCATCCGTCCATCAATCAATCCATCTACTGATCAATGGTCTTCCGTTGGAGGTGCGCCTGTTACCTAGCTTTGACTCGTCAGTGTTTTATAAGCTCCATAAAACTTTTTTTTCATCGTGGTTGGGCTGTGAGCACCTCTGAGTGGATTTCTTGAAGGGGCACTATATAAATTCTTGAAATGAACGAATGAATTAATTATCACCTTTGTTTGGCACCATTGTTCCTGAGACTCGTTTATGAATTCTCTCACCTGTTTTCTTGTAGAGCGGCAATGGAACAGGGTGGACAGGATGAGATGGTTCTCGTCAAACAGTCGTCTTTTCTGTCGCCAGAAGACAAAGATCTGCTCAACATCTATCATCACAGTTTTGACGATGAAAAAGTCGACATCGATCTCATCGTCTGCCTGCTTTACAAGATCCACTCGCGACCTCAGAATGGTTGGTTCAGTTTTATTAGGATGCTGATAATTGCCACTTGCTAGTGCCTGTCATTCATTCGGACATTTATATAGCGCTCCTTCAATTAAAAAAACTACTCAATTGAAGAATTTGGTCCAGATCCCTTTACTGTAACCACCAATGCAGTGTAGACTGAGAACTTGCATGAATTCGTCGCTTTGTCTGTAAGTCGAGTTCTTTAGCCATTCGGCTGCTGTTTTCCCATATGCACGTTTTTGTGTTATGTCTGTGTTATGTTGCTCTATTGAAGGCGCTATTCTGGTGTTTCTGCCGGGTTATGACGAGATCGTGACGCTGAGAGATAGAATTCAAGAAGACAAGAGATTCTCAGACAGCAGCAGGTAACAGTTAGACTGTTATATATGCTATTTCGATTACTGTACATCCATTACCCATGGTAAAGCATCACTCAATGACATTGCTTTTAATATCAGATGATATATTTACACGAGTTATAGCTGGAAGGCCATTCCACAGCAAAAGGCCAATACAGGCAAAGGCATGATGCTGGACTGTGGCAGTCCAAGGCCATTGTGCATGAAAGTCATAACAGTCTAAAGAGGATCGAAGAGGACATGCGATAGAAAGAATAGGTTATGTTTCTATGTATGAATTGTTATTATGTTTTAGATATATTCTGTACTTGCTGCACTCACAGATGCAGTCTTCTGATCAGAAACGTGCGTTCAAGAATCCTGGACCAGGCGTACGAAAGATAGTAAGTGCGCTCAATAGCTTCGTGACAATTACGAGTCAATTTTTCATTATATTTTTGCTCACTCACAGGATATTGTAGGGCGTAACTCTGGTTCTCATTAGATTTCTTGTTTGCTTGATTGGTTGGGGATGGTTACGGTCATCAACAAAGCTCACCTGATTGGCTAAACTAAATAAGTAAGTGGGTATGCACTTTTTAGCCAATTGCATATAGATCTGCATTCTGGTGTACATACCTCTTTAAAACATTCAACTGTCAATGTGAGTACAGCATTCTGATTATAAATGTCTTGCGCTGTAAATTACCAGCAAGAGATATGCAATGGTCGTGCGATCGTGGTTGCGGTGTATATTGTTTGGCGTTTTGGGTTGGAGTAAGTAGCCTAGGTTCATCAGGAATGCAAAAATATTGTTGTCATCTTAAAGATAACGTTGCTCAAATGTTTGAAAGTCGTAAGGTTATTTAAGATGGTTATTAAAGTCATTTCAGGGTGTTTCATTAGTGGCTTGATTTTCAAAAGATTTCATATTGGATTGTGTTCTGTTTTAGATTCTTTCCACAAACATTGCTGAGACGAGTGTGACGATCAACGATGTTGTGTTTGTCGTCGACTCAGGAAAAGTTAAAGAGGTAAAACAGAACTTTTCTGTGTTTAACATGTCACTGAATATTCGTGCTGCTTGGTACAGAAAAGTTGTTTTGGACTCTTGTAATTTTTGTGGGCTCAACCTGTGTTTTGTCATTGAATTTGGCCATGAGTAATTGTAACGTCTGGAGACAGTATTGACCTCCTTGAAAGTGTGACAAAATTGCAGTTTGGTGCCTTTACTGGCAATTTTGTCCTAACAGAGTGTGATGAAGTGTAGCCAAGAGAGATTTTCTGCATGGACAGAATGAGGCCATGGCCTTAGGGTGTTGCATTCCATTGGATGAAAAAAGACTTAGTAATGACTAGGGATGGTAATAATGGTGGTGGTGGTAGTGGTGATGATGATTTTAATGGTGGTAATGATGATGATGGTGATGATGACAATGGTTATGGTAGGCTGATGGATTGTTGTTGTGCTTCTGGTTGTAGAAATCATACGATGCTCTAACGTCTGTGTCAATGCTGAAGTCGCATTGGATATCGAAGGCAAGCGCACTGCAAAGGAAGGGAAGGTAGGCTGACAAATTAGTTCAGTCACATACACACCAGCATTTCATTGAGCATGTGGCAATGGCGAGGTGTACACTGTACAAGGGCATCATCCTCTGTTCAGAGTGAAGTCCTCATTTCCCAAGCATGAACTGCTCTTAGACAGCATCATACTTTCTCTGTTATTGGCCCCATGGTATGGAATGGGCTGCCACTTTATGCCCAGAATTTGCACAGATCTAATTTATTGCAGCCTTAAAACAGTCCTTTTCAGCTGAGGTTGGGTTGGGAGCACTTCTGAGTAGTAACCTTGAAGGGGGTGCTATATAAATCATAGCAAATTTTAAATATAGACTTCAATCAATCATAGAAGATCTGTAGAAGTTCATACTGTCTCATCTCATTAATCTGAGTTACACTTTGAACTCGCAGATTGTATTTTGTTGTTGTTCGTTGACGTTTTCAGAGCCGGCAGATGTCGACCGGGAATCGTTTATCGATTATTCAGTCGAGTGCGTTACGATGGAATGCCAGAGTATCAGGATCCAGAGATACTCCGATATCCACTCCAGGTCAGACTTTGCGAGTTAAAAGAGATGAGTTTAGAGAGATGAGGTAAGAGAGACGAGTTGTGAGTTTGTTGGTCAAAATAGATGAGTCTTAAAATTAGATGAGTTTGAAGTTGAATGAGAGGAGTCTTAAGTTTAAAGAGATGAGTCTTAAGTTTAAAAGATGTTAAGAAAGATGAGTCTTAATTTAAGTTAAAAGATATGTAAGTCATGAGAGGTGAGTGCCAACGTTTACTTGAAAAGCAAGTGATGCAACTTGTCACTGAAGTGTTCGGTTGAAAGTTTCACATAACGTGTGAGTTAGAAGAGATGAATATTAAATTTATACGTTAATGTCATGCAAGGATTAACTGACAGAGTGTAAAACAGTAGAAGCTGTCTAACAAAATATGGGAAACTTCAAGTTGAAATTGAGAACTGATTGCACATTCATTTTATATCGTCCATGGTTGTTATTTTGTAGGAGTTATGTCTGCATACAAAGCTTTTGGCTCCAAACAATTGTCTGATAGCAGACTTCCTGGCTAAAGCACCGGAGCCGCCGGCTTTTCTCATCACCCGCAATGCTGTGCACCTTCTTAAGGTAGGCTTTGTTTTTCAACGATCTTGTATCGTTCATCTGTGTTGTTTGGTAGATTGGTTTGTGTTTGATAGATTGGTTTGTGTTTGATAGATTGATTTATGTTTGATAGATGTGGCTTTTAACTGGTTTGAATTGTCTATATTATATGACTGTTTTGTCGAGATTTATATGTAAACTTCATAGTTTCCCATGAGTGCTGTGGATGTCGTTTTTTATGTTTATAACATTGTAATATAGTGTAATGGTTAGTGTACTGAGCTATTAATCAAGAGTTTAGGGGGTTCATATCCTAGTCAAGGCAGGGATTAATTTAAAGATAAATTGACTGTGGTAGCCAGTTTAGCTATAATGAGTGCTTTGACCATGTAAACTGGTGGTGGGAAGAATGTACGGGGAGAGGACTGGCTGCCTGCCATAATAATAGCACTAAGTACTAACATGATTATAAGAGTTGTTGTCATATGAGAGTCTGGTTCCCTGTTGCAGCAAATCGATGCACTGGATCCCTTTGAGGACCTGACTGAACTTGGTCATCATCTTGCTGATCTGCCGGTCGAACCGCGCTATGGCAAGATGATTCTCTATTCGGTCGTTCTCAAATGTCTCGATCCGATCCTCACAATCGCCTGCGCACTCGCTTACAAAGATCCATGTGAGTAAATAAGAATTTCTTTGTCACATCCTTTGCTGTAAATTGTAACATGTAGCAAACTTAAAATTATCGTTGCCCATATTTGAACGTGCATAACTTCGGACTCTGTTCGTAGAATTGGATAAAATTTTTTGGAAACGTTGATAATTTATCCCTCTTACATTAGACTCTGAAATTTTAGAGAGTTTCGTTTAGAATTGACAAGTATATCATCACAACAAAAAGGGTATCAGTTCAATTGGGACACCGCGTATATGATGCTAAATGATACTCGTACTGAAGCATTTTTTACTGTGCTGGAGTGAGGAGCACCTTTCAGCAGTTGCTAGAAGAAGTGCTATTGAAATTTACGATTGAATGAATGAATGCAAATGACTGGTACTGATTTTAAACTTGTATACTGTGTCCATTTCTTTGATCTTGGCTCTGTTCTGGTATGTTATAAATCATTACTTCTATTACACTATGTAACACGATTTTTGTTCCTGGGCAATGAGTGTGATTTCCTGGTTATTTGTGCCTCAAAAGTATAGGAAATGGTTGTTATTATGTTTAAACTTTGCTTTTGTGGACAGGAGAATGATATTTAGAAGGAAAAACCTGGTTCCACCAAAAACGAGCGAATTTCCTTGCTTTTGTTCGTGTAAAGTCATAAGAAAACCATATAGGTCACAAGAAACCACAAAAATGTGACAAAATGACTCTAAAGCAACACTCATTCATTCAAGTATTTATATAGCGCCTCTTCAAGGAAACTACTCAGAGGCGCTCCCGACTCCAGTACGACCAAACAGAACAGTTTTTAAGTGTTTATAGAATGTGTCAGAGAGTGATCTAGGGAACAGGCGAAGCTCAAGTGGGAGGGCATTCCATACCACCGGGCCAACCACAGAAAAACACGACTGCATGATGGAGGTACAAGCAAACGGAACCAAGAGCACTCCCCTATCAGCTGAGCACAAGGACCGACCAGTCCGAGTACTTGACGCAGGCCGACAAAGATCAAGTAGGTAATTTGGAGCAAGACCTAGGTGGCATCGCAATATCAAAGAAGAGATTCTGTATTCGATGCGCTGATGGACAGGGAGCCAATGCAGAACCTCCAGCATGTATTTTGTAACATGACCAAATTTCGGCAGTTGACCAATGAGGCGCGCCGCAGCTCGTAGAATACGGTCAAGAGAAGATAACCGACCAGATGGTAAACCAGCATAAAGGGATAGGCAGTAGTCAAGACGAGCTGAGGCAAAGGAATGTACAAGCGTAGTTGCAGTGCCAGTTGAGAGAGAGCGAGCGACAGCGCTAAGCTGGCGTAGCTGACAGAAACATGAGCGACTGAGACGATTAAGGTGAAGCACAAAAGAAAGTTCCTGGTCTAGCAAGACGCCAAGGTCACGGACCGAGGTGGAGAAAGTACAGTCAGGAAATTCAGCAGAGAGGTCAATCAGATTAATCTTAGATAGCTGCTGCCGGGAGCCCAACCAAATGAATTTGGTTTTAGAAGGGTCTAGTCTAAGACGGTTTGATGCCATCCATGCTCTCAGGGCAATGAGCACCTGATCCATAGCCTTAACTGTGACAAATTGTTTCATTAGACCCGATTTAATGTGCAGTGGTGGCATCAGCACTTTCCGAGGATCGATCAGTGGCTCCCAATTGACATTTTTACTACCCACATTGAACTCGGCCCGTTGGGACCAGTCCCGCTTGTGGTAGTGTGCCTTTTTGTCTCTGCTGTCCCAAAGGCAAAGGTCGCAAGGAAACTTTGTCCAGACCCATCAGGAATGATACACTTTTGAAGTCTCCTATGACATCCCAGCCGTACCCATCGAACTTCAGGGCGGCTAACAAGGTTTTCACGCTGTTGTAATCCTCTTTGAGGTGTACCGAGTGAGCCAGAGGAAGGGACGGGTACTTGTTCCCATTATGGAGTAGCACAGCTTTGAGGCTCCGAGATGAACTGTCAATGAAGAGACGCCACTCGGTCGGGTTGCAGTCGATTCCAATTTCCTGAAACAGACTGGTCACGTTGTGACAAAAGCAGAGTCCATCTTGACTGGTAAAAAGCTTGAAAATGCTTGATGACGCTTCCTCTGATCTGCGATTTGGACATTGCCATCCAACAGGTTCCACTGCTTCAGTGTAAACGTCAAAAGGTCTGCATTGGACTTGGTGGAGCCAAGATCTCTGATCAAGTCGTTGAGGTCTTTTTGGTTTGGACAGTACGGATTTTTGTCATGCCAATACCAGAGTTGTTTGCCACGTATGCCTAAAATGTTTTTCTTTTGTCATCATGCATGGTGGGCTCAAGGCATCTTTATTTATTTTATAGGTGTTCTCGCACATTCTATAATACTCCCGGAAGCTCACGAAAGCTGTACAGCTACTTAGAGTTAACACTTGACTGGTTTTATATTTCAATGTTCCGAAGAAACAGTTGCATTTCAGAATAATCAATCTCCTGGCCTGAAAAGCAAAGTCTTTGGGGTATAATGGCCATTTTCTATACTTTTGAGTCAGAAGCAATCAGGAAAAAACACTTAATACCCAGGAACAAACAAAAAGTAAAATTTTGTTACGTAGTGTTATTATATAATTGCAGCATCTTGTATTATGTAAGCAGAGTGCAAAATTGATTGTAATTCTGTGTCCGCCTAGTCTTGCTGCCTGCGCATCCGTACCAGAGGAGAGCGGCTGCGATGTCTCGACGAAAGTTTGCGGCTGGGACATTCAGCGACCACATGGCTCTGCTCAGAGCTTTCCAGGTATACGAGACATTGAGACACATTTGGTCTGGCTGTGAGGAAAATATTGTAACAGTGCAGTATATAACAATGCAATTGAATTACATAAGTTACCAAATACATGACAGTGGGAAAGTCTCTAAAAGCATTTGTTTTATGGGAATGCCTCCTCCTCCTCGTTTGAATGAGATACATGCTTGACCTTAAGATGTTCTCAGGCTTTGCATTTACATTTGTTGTGTGGCCCTCTGTTATTCTGTTATTTTTTGTGAACCGCTTCATATTCAACTTAACCTGATGTATGTGGATTGGTGTCTCCTCGTCTTGGTGGAATTTTTGATCCTTCACATTAACCTTTGCAGGAATTAAGTTTGTAAATGAGCCAGTCGAGTCTTAGCGGGTCTTTTAGACCTTTGTCGGCTGACTCATTGACCTGCACTGATTTTAAGTTCATAACAATTTTCTTGTTGAAATTTTATTGTTGTTAATGTCTGTTACTGTTATGTGAATATTGATGTGACTTGCAAGTCAATAAATGAATAAAACAATGTCAACATCTCTTTATAACAAAATCTGTCAGTAAATTGTCAGAATTTCTAATATTTAGTTGATTTTTGTTGATTTTTAATACTTAGGTATATATATTCGTCATAAATGACTCTGTGACCAAGGAATATAAATTGCTGAATCCATGATACAATGCTTTTTTGTTTAGATTGTGATCATTACTTATTCTATTTCTATTTGTCTGTGATCCCTTGCTAGCCAGGGCTGTTTGCATCTGTTTAGTACATGCATTGCAGATAGACTGATGAACTCGACTTTTTTGTGTAGGGTTGGCAGAAAGCTCGAGCCGAAGGATGGGAAAGATCTTTCTGTGAACGCAACCTGCTGTCGTTTTCCACAATGGAGATGATTGTTGGAATGCGGTCAGTTCACGTTATATATATTCATTTTCATGACTGAAAATCTTATGCAGGTGTTGTATCTGAAATACACATGAATTCCTGGCATAAGCACATCAGCAAACTTTGATTATCAGAGTCAGGTTTTGTTTCCTAGTTATAAACCGACATAAATGCAAATCTTCCCTAGGCATGAAATCGCCATAGATAAATTGTATTGTATATCTGTTTCTGTGCGACGTGCGTGACATCACCTTTAACACAAATCTTTATGCGTTAAATCAGCATACATGTATATACTAATCTTGTTTTAGATCAGCAGTGCTGCATATGAAAAGAATCAGTTAAGATTGTCAGTGAATGCTTGTACGGAGTTGTTAAGCACATTTGGCTAATGACCTTCTGCTGATATGGTGGCTTCAGACGTGTTTCTACAAATTATGAATGTGAATAAAGCAATTTAAACTAATTAAAAACAATAAATAAACAATAAAAAAGAAAAAGAAGCTGTATGTTTTTATTTCATCAGCACGCAACTGTTGGGTCAGCTGAGAGCGTCTGGATTTGTGCGAGCGAGAGGAGGGGGTGACATCAGAGACCTCAATTCCAACTCAGAAAACTGGGCTGTTGTAAAAGCCGCCCTCTGTGCTGGAATGTATCCAAACATCATACGCGTCGACCGAGAGCGTTTCCAACTTACAACTGCGTATGTTTCTTCTACTTTGAATACAGTGTTGACTCGTTCATGCATAGTCGTTGGTGAGAGAGGAAAAACATCATCACATCATCATCATAATCATCATCATCATCATCACCACCACCACCATCATCATCATCATCATCATTATAATTATCATCAATTTTCCCAAGGTACATAGTTATGATCACTTGGCACTGCAAGGATTGGGGTGATGTGACTAGTCTTCGCAGATGGTTTTGTCGATATGAAAATTGCAGCAGAAACTGCGACTGCAATTGTTTTCTTTGTGTGTTTCTGCAGCAAAGAGAATAAAGTCCGATTCCACAATACTTCGATTCTTGGCCCGGCTCCGAACGAAGTTGGACCGAACAACCACAACATGGCAATCAACCGCTTGCCAACCGATTGGATTGCGTTCGAGGAAATGACGCGCATGCACCGCACGATCCAAGTTCGATCGTGCACCGTCGTCTCGTCTGTCACCGTCGCGCTCTTTGCTGGTCCAGCCAAACTGCCGTCAGATTCTGTGAGGGATGCTGAGAGTGCTTACCATCATGGTGAGTAGGTTTTTCTGTAACTCTAGCGGATGTTGTGAGAAGATATAGCGGTTGCCATGGTAGCCTGTCAAACTTGAGGTCGTGAACTCATGTCCGTGACAAAAAGAAGGATGTTATGCTCCGTTACAAGCTTTACTTTAGAGTTTATTAACAACATATGTCCTTTTTTGGCTGTAGAACCCTTTTGATCTGAACTTTTTAAGGGACGCCCCAAGCTACAGTAAATGAAACATTATGCATTATGATATATAGGAATCTTTAGCTGACCAGTGTCTCTTTCTTCTCAGGAGTATCGTCAAGTGGCTTGGGAGTCAGCAATGGCAACAGACTTTTTGAGAGTTTATCGTATGGTTCTGTAATAGTACAAGTCTCTCCAGATTCAAATGATTTATCCATGTTTTATTGTCGATTATCAATGCATGATCTTTGTTTTCCCACCAGGCTCATCGAGCGGCATGGGTGACAGTTCCATCAACAACAGCAGCGACAGTGACGGCGACGACAAGGACGACTCAAGTCGCGCTCTTCTCCGACTCGACGACTGGATATCGTTCCGTCTCGACCCGGACGCGTCCGCACTGATCATCCAACTGCGTCAGAAGTGGCACTCACTCTTCCTCCGTCGCATGCGCTCACCCACGAAACTCTGGTCACAGTTCGACGAAAGTACCATCCGAACCGTCGTGTCGGTCCTGACCAACGAGGAACAGGCGCTTGGTCTTCAGCAACCGGCGGGAATTGGTCAACGCCCTCGACCCATGTCGACCGAGACGGTCGTGTCGTGTGGCGGGTCGAGACGCGGGTCGTGTGACGATCCGACGGTGTCGGGCAGTGACGATGTGGGACAGGGTTGGAGTGGACAGGAGTTTGAGGGAAGGGTGGCGGGAGGTGTTTTTGCATCAGCAGCCTCAGAAGGAGATGGGTGAGTGGGTGTTGTGGTCATTTCATTCATTCTTTCATTTATTCATTCTTTCATTCATCCATTCATTCAGTACGGCATGTGCTGGGGAGGGGGGGCTGGTTAGTGAAGTCCTGTGATGTACTGAAAGCATAATTTGCAAGACATGTGCTGAAGGATATACCGTAGTAATGCTACGTTGCAACAATTTCTCAAGCAGAGGCCGGATACTGAAGAGTGTATTCATAATATCTTTTGGTGTTATATTGCATCTTACTATGTACACTGCTCTCCTGTTCTGTTAATCCTGAGGGGATTAGAACCGCTTTGAGTAAAAAAATGGTGTAATAATAATGATAATTTAGTGATTATAATGATAATAATTATAATGGTAATACTAAGTGATAATATTAATACAATAATATTATGATGATTTATAGTAATTGTAATAATTTGATAATGATATTGATAATAAAACAATGATAATTATGATCAATTGTAATAATGATAATCATAAGAAAAATAATAACCCGATGATCATATTACGACAAAATGTATCATAATTTGTTTTCGTTTTCTATTCTCTTTGGAGAACAGGCGGCAAGAACGGTGAAGACAAATCCGAATCGTCATCAGCGCCATCTAGTAACAGCGCCCCCGGTTCCGACAACAACAGCCGGAAGGGCAGCGCAGCGAGCTCCCCTCGTGAAAGCCCTCAGCCGTCGTCAGTGCAGAGACCACCCTCGGAGGGTGAGGCTATGTCTCCCGGTGGGGCGCACAGCCTCTGTCGATACTTCATCATGAAGGCTTCGAACAACAAAATGCTCGTGACGTCCGAGGAAAAGGGTCTGTGGGCAACAGCCCCCTCCAACGAAAAGAAAATCAGCAAAGCTTTCAAGGTTTGATATGGAATGGTGTCTAAATGCATGTGGCTGTCTTTTTGGCTTATCGATATTGTCAAATGTTGTTATAGCTAAAAACTGACACAACAAAACATGATTACAATTCTTGGTATGAACAGACGATGACTAGTTATTATAGGAGTTGAATTTAACTGTCGGCAGCCGGGAAAGGGGCTTATCATGTTGTACTGCTCAGTTTGCTAATTAATGCCATCTGGCGAATGGAAGGTTGATTGGACCTTTTGGGAGGGTAGCAGAAAGCGATTCCATATCCATGTGCTCTTTGTGCCAGAGTTTTTCTATTACCATAAACCATTCCAGATTCTTTTAGCACCATTTCAAGAGAGATTTATCTGCTACAAGCCTTGGTTTTTAGCAGACATTAATGACAACAGATTATAGTAATATTTGGTAGTAACAGTAGAAACCATTGTTCTGTTCTTGCGTACAGGAGGACAAGACGACCTACTTGATCTTCTCTGTCCATGGCAGCAACTACTTTCAAGGCATCGCACGTGTTACAGGACCCGTCAGTTCCGAGAGAGTCAAGGAATTCCACTCGCCAGGTCTTGGTGGAACAATTCCCGTACAGTGGATTAAAAGGTAACAGTTTGTTCTAATTGTTCTTACATTGGAAAAGTATTAGCACTGGCAAGTAATAGGTCTTCGGTTTTAATTCAGTGCTAATCTAAACAGTTAAGTAGAAAAACTGCTATTGATCATTTTTAACTTGAGGTTACTTTGTGCCTATTTTTTAACATGAGGCTGTTTATATACTAAGCATGGAAGGGAGGGGTCACTGGATTTTGGCGATTTGCATATCGGTGCGATGGTGCGTACAGTGTGGGTCCTTGACAAAATGTGTGCATGTAAAATAAACTTCAGTCTACTCATTTTAGCTGAGTTTGTTATTGGCACCGGTGGTGCAGAAATTTCAAGCCATATTTCTGCCCTGGCAGGGATTTACTCCCAGCCTGTCTATTCAGATTATAATTTCTATGACCTTGCACATGGTAAATATTTTGTTGATTATAATATTAATTTGTGCAACTGGTTTTTGTAAGTTTTTGTTTTTATGCCTCCTATAAAAAAGCTTTAAAAAAATTATTTTGTAGGTGTAACATCTCGTTCCAGCAGTGTCAGCATCTCGTCAATGTGTGGAATGACAACAAGAAGGTTACAGCATCAAAAGATGGACAGGTTGTTATGTTGCTCCTTTTCTATGCAGCCGTTTCTTTTGGCTGTGTAACAGTGTAGGCAATTAGAACGTTTGTTACAGTGCAGTGCTTAAACAGTTATGCTTGCACCATCCTTTAACCCTTTACCCGTTAATTTTTAAATTTTAGGCCCGTTTTCAGCGGATATTCTCGGGGCAAACGGGTAAAAGATTAAAACTCAGAAGTGTGTTCACGACCACATTTGACTTAGCAATGAATATCAATGGCACTGGCCTTTCCAAACCAAGTGGTGGTGCTATTGACCAAGCGTTTGGCCACCATGTTGCGCATGCCAATGCCTGCAGTGCCTTTGTGAGGCACAAAAAACACCTTCATGCGTTGTTAAAGTACATACATACAATGATACATATTTCTGCATGTGTACTATATCTAAAACGTGTCTGTTTATACGCAGGAAATTGAGCCATCCGTGGGTGAGCAACTGCTTCGTCTGTGGGATAAGCCACCGTCGAGCCAGCACCCCCAGTCGACCCGCTATTCTGGCCACCCTCAGCTCGGTGGTGGTTCCAACTCTTCCCACGGCCAACCCGACTACGCCAACCAAAACCGCAACCAGTCTGGTCACCACGGCAACCAGTATTCCGCCTGGTCTCCTAACCAGAAGTCCTACGGTCAGTGGACGACCCCTGGCGTGCGTGGAAGCCAGTCCAACCAGGGCTATCCAGGCGGGTCGTATCCGGTCATGGCTCGAATGGATGAGATGAACGCGTCGCAGATGGGTGCAGCGGGAATCCCGATGGGGCATCAGTACGGACAGGGCTATGGGTCACAGAGGGGTCAGGGCCAGTTCCAGAAGGGGGGTTACATGGCGCCGTCGTCTCAGTCAATGCCGGGAAATAATTCATCGTCGTCAACGTCATCTGTTATGATCATGCAGAGATCAACGACCGATCCAAATGCGAAGAACACTGGTTCCATGTGATGAGTGAAATGCGAAGAACACTGGTTCCATGTGATGAGTGAAATGCGAAGAACACTGGTTCCATGTGATGAGTGAAATGCGAAGAACACTGGTTCCATGTGATAAGCGAAATCGCTTGGTCCGACGAGTGGAGAAACAGGGTTTTGGAAGGGGTCACTTGAAAGCGTCATGACAATTGGAAGGCATGCATATTGCATAATCGACAAAGATGTGGTTACTGTAAACTACCTGCAAGAATATCTCTGCCCTGGTTGCATGCGACAGAAGAGATCTGGAAGTCCATACGTATGCAACTGTTTTGCAAGTCGTGGTTCCAGATTAAGTCCTTTCTCGACGACACTGTATATGAAATTAAGCAACCCCTATTGTTTGAGCAACCCTATTGTTTGAGCAACCCTATTGTTTGGAACTTATATCATTGAACTCTGTTGTTGCGTTAAACAATCGAGTTCTCGTTGGTTTTTTGTCGTTCGTAATTTGTTCGTCGTTTCTGACGTAGCGTTGATTAAGTTGATCCGGGTGTCTTTGTACGACTCGCTTTAATTTGTTGTCGTTTCTCGAGGTTTATTTTGATTGCCAGACTTTTGGGCGAGGAAAGATGCATGGTTTTGTTGAAATGACAATTGACAGGTGCATTGAGGTTACACAACCACGGCTGACAAGAAAAATTCTTAGTCTCTAGGCAGAGCAGTCACGAGCTCGTGAACTATCTTTAAGGGTTAATTAGAATTTTAAAAATGTAGAAAACAAATTGTAGTGATAAAAGTGCAGGTATGACCTACAATTTTATATTTATATATGAATTACGAGTGTATTCAGTTGTAAGTTTTTGAAGTTTAATTAAACTGATTGTGGTTAATTCTCTGCAATGTTATATTTTGAACGACATAGATCATAAACTTTATATTTATAACTACCTAACCCAGGCCCTTAAAGTCGCGGGGCCCTTGTTTTCCTCTGCCTCCTTTCGACGGCCCTGTACACAACTGTGCGCTGAATTAGTTCTTAGTTGGGTGACAAAAAACCCACTTGATGCCTCAGTAAAACCTAAATTCTGTAACACCGATGCAGAAGTGGAAATTAAATGGTTGCACTGGTTTGTGCTTTGATTTTTTTCCCAGCCGACTTCCTTTCTGAAACATACCTGTTAGATTTACCTGTTAATTGCCTTTCGACCTTTGGGGGATTGTTGTTGACTGTGAAGGCACCACGTCTCTTTGACGTCTGGAGTTCAGACTCTGGTGAATCTTGTGTAAACAGAAATTCATTTATATCGAGCCATGCAGCTGATCCGTTTCTTTCAAGGTTGTGTTATATAAATTTGCAATTCAACCACAAAGTTACAATTCAGCACAGTCAGACATTTGTAAATGTTTCTCCTCCACTTGTGCCATAGTTCAGACTTGACTATGGAATGAGCACATCAACTGTACGCTGCCATGGCAGATCAGGCATCTAAGCAGGTCCAGTGTCTACTCACCGAAGTTATATGCTGTAAGAATATAATTAAATGCTATATTCTTGTCTGCTCATATGGACAGCGTTTGTAATTGCTATGAGCATCTCTGCCAGGAAGAACATGAATATTCAATGGACCTATATGGTTTCTGTAACCTGCATGGGAATGTGGCATGCTGGCTCCACTCAATTTGCTGTGTAAATATGTTCAAAATGCCTTTATGAGTTTGCTTAAGGGCTTGCTGATCCTTTTCATGTATTTGTTTGTGTGCAAAAGCTGTTCTGTTGTTTATGCTTTGCTGTTGTGTTCGTAGTTCGTACTGCAGATTATTGTTTGAAGAAGCATGACTCCATTTACTGATGTTAATAGAAGGCGCAGTTAGGGCCAGTCTTAGGCACAGGCAAAGCAGGCGTTTGTGTGAGGTAGGCCTACCAAATTCTAGCGGTGCCACCCCCCCCCCAAAGTGATCTAATAGTTTTTATTTTTCACTTGTTTAGTTACTTCCCCAAAAAACTTCATATTATCCAGGATTGAGTTTACAAATAAAACTAATAAAAAATAACTCAGTTGGGCGTAAATGCTCTGACTTGCACATCATTGGGTCGTGAGGTGGGATGAACAATTGAGTGGGAATCAGTCCAGTGTATGCTTTGCCTGGGATGCCATTTAGGCTAAGGCCGGACCTGGGTGCAGTCGGCAAGCTGATATCCTAACCTACCACATCTTACGTTAAGGTACTGAGAGCAACTCACAGCACAAGTGACATTAATAATTTATAGTTCAGGTTCTGATTTGTTGCAGAACTTTGCAAAACCGGATTATCTGCTTTTCAGAGTGATCTCTAATTTAATAGAAAGTCATTCATGTGGTCGTTGTTTGGGCTTTTTATTATGTTCTATTGCAGGCGGATAGTTTATTTTATCATCAGGTAAATGACTGTCATAGTTTTGAAGTTAGCTAGTTCCTGTCTTTGCCATGAAGTTTCGAAGTGAAGCAAAAGTTCGGCTTGGCCTTTGTGCTTAGGCCTACTTCTTGTCAAGCCGAACATTGCTCTCCTGCGTAGGAATTACATGTAGTCTGGCTAATGTCTTTATTTTTGTCTTCCATCATAACTTCCATACAGATTACTTTTGCAGAAAGGTGGGCTAATAATATTCCTGGCCCTGTCAGATCAAGACCATCTTTGCCTGCCATGGTTGCAGTGGACACTGATGGAATCGTAGCCTTGTTTGTCATCAGCCTCCTTCCTTCTAACCATCCTTATATAACCTCGGTTCATCAAACAACAAAATACAAGACAATGCAAGATAAAGAAATTAGAAACGACAACAACATGAATAAACAATTATAATTATAGGTCTATTAATCTCTAATTAATCATAAATAATGTTTTACAGGCAAATATTAAGTTTTATTGATAGTAATCGCTGGTTTCCCAGAATGCACGCTGCTTTCTCCAACTGATGAAAATAGGTCTACTGAATCAGGCTTCTAGTATAGTTCTAGACTGCGTCTAGGATTCTCCTACATAGACCATCATTATTATCAAACCTGTATACATATGTAGGCCTACTGCATTCTAAACCCTCATAATAATGAATGCACTGCTTAGACCATAATTATTTATAGGCCTAATTAAGTAGAACAGCGGCAATGAAAAACATTTAAACATATTAAACTCAGATCCAGATTACTACACCCGTTGCGATTGCCTCTTTCGCACAAGTCATGTGACGTCACAATCCACTCACAAATATGACGTAATCTCGTTACCTCATTAGCTTCTGGAACATTTGATAAAATTCTGTTGAAGGCAACAGACAAAACTTCTTTGAAATAAGTCGACAAATACTACGAATGACGCCGAAATTAGAACAAAAGCGATTTAAAAGATGACGAGGTGACGAAAGATGCCGAAATGACGACAAAAAGCGATGACAAAAATGACGGAATATGTTACAGAAGACGGCGAAGAACAGATGCCGAATCGATCAGTTCGAACTTCGAAGTGAAGAACAAATAATTCGCAAGGTAGGCTTATGGCGGCTCTAATGACAGAAATTATAATTAGGTCTACCTTTTCAAAAACCCGATAAAAAACGGAAACGGAAAATAATTTACCTTTGTCCAACGTAAGTCCACACGAACGGTTACTTTCAGAGTAGATAACACCGACTACCGACTACTCAAGAAATGTTGGCTAAATAAATATTATTGATTAATCGGGACAATAGACAGATCATTCGAAACCGAAGACAAGATAAGAGAACCATGGCCGCCGAGAAGGGGGGGAGAGGGGTCAGGTGAGGGTGGGGGTAAATGCCCAGGGCCCGGCGACTTTTAAGTACCCGGGCTAATTGTATTATATGCATAGGCCCTACAAAATTTGCCATTTATATCATTTTTAAATATATAATATATCTAATATTATTACAGAGAATAAACTCCAGCTTAATAAAAATGAAAATTTATTTCAAGTGTAGCCTAACAAAGGCAAATTATTTTCCGTTTCCGCTTTTTATCGGGTATTTGTCGATATAATTTTTTTTAGAAAAAACTAGGTTTTCCCGTTTTTTTAAATTTCATTTTCATCGTTTTTAGGCCTGCATCTATGATGAAAGTCATAATTATGAAAGTTCAAATAACAATTACAAGAAAATAATGATATATATATACATCTTCAGATAGAGTGACTATATACTATATAGGATATCTCAGCTGCGGCACTCTAGCTCCCCTTACACCCACGACATTTAATTTTCTTAATAGAATGGACGGAATGGAGCGAGGGATGAAGGGGTTCGAGTAATCCAGCCATAAAGTCCGACGCTATTGGAACGTGAACGTCGTGAAGGGGTTGATAGGTTCAACGACTGGAGTTTATTGTCTCACAAAAGATGTTGATGACTAAGCAGGTCGAGGATTGTCCGTCTGTATCTGTCTCTGTCTTTCTGTCTATCTTTTTGTCTCACTCTGTCTGTCTGTCTGTCTGTCTGTCTGTCTGTCTGTCTGTCTGTCTGTCTGTCTGTCTGTCTAAGTGCTCATCAATTGCTCTTTCTCTCTGTGTTTCTCCCTCACTCTCCTTCTCTGTCTGTCTGTCTCCCATATATCTCTCGGTCAGCGTAAATGTTTTTACATATAGGCCTATAGGCTATGTCTGTCTCTATGCCTGTCAGTTTGTCTACCTGTCTCTGTCTGTCTTTGTCTGTCTGACACTTTATGTGTCTCTAGCCCCCACTTAATAACGTGATTTTGCCTATATCTGTTTTGTTCCTCCTCCGTCTTTCCATCAGTCTGTGACACTGTGTGTCTATAAATTAATACGCCTGTCTGTCTGTCTGTCTGTCTGTCTGTCTGTCTTCCTGGCTGTCTTCTTGACTGTCTACCCTTTATGCCCTTGAAGCGTTTGCCTTTCATTGTCATTGTGTGCGCAATATTTATCATCGGGTTTTCGTCTTTAAAGAAAAATTACGTCCACTCCTCCACTCGATGATTTAGTCATCCGCCGATAGATGGCCAACAAAATTATGCTTGCGCTTGTCCTTGATGACCTACTTCGTTTATATATATATATATATATATATAACTACTAATATTATATATAAAATATACTATATATTATATAATCATGGAGCCGACATAATATATAAGGCTACTATATATAATATCGCACCTATAAATATATCATATAATTGCGTCACGGATTGAATGTAGGCCTATGGTGCATTGATTTTAATGTGTCAATGAAAATGAGCTTAAGACCCATACGTTAGCATTATATGATAATATATATATAATTATATATTTATATATAGTGGCATATAATATATATATATATATATGCCACTATCATGTACGTCAATTCCGATACTGTAGGCTACTGTGCTGGTTATAGGCCTACGAAACGAATAAAGTAGGCCTCAAAGTATACGGTAGGTAGGTAGCCTATATAGGCTAGATTTCTCCTTTGTTGAAATAAATGCTGACCGTATGTTACATAGCATAAATATATAATTTTACATTCATGACATTTTTGGATATAGGCATATATATTTGGCCTACATAGAATTTGGTTTATAGGCCGATATAAATACAATGGTGCAATTTTAATAGGCGCCTATTCGATAAGTTATTTAATTTTTCTGTCGCTAAGGGACTCCAGTCATGAGAACGCACGGAAAAGGCAAATATGAATTGCATTGAATAAATATTTAATTTGAGACACTCTCCGCAATTGAAAACCGGTTTCCAATTTCCTCCATTTAAACGTTTCTAATATCGCGCGCTTTAAATAAAATATTTGATTTATAAAAATAGCTCAGGCCTATGCTAATAGGCAGTGGCGTAGCCTGGAATTTATGATGGCGGGGGGGGGTTATGGCCGGATGCCCTTCCCGTAGGTGTAGGAATCGGGGGTCCAGAGGGCAAATGACCCCTCCCCCCATTTCGGGCGAGTCTGTTCTTTCGGGCAAGCAGACTCGTGAAAATATCAAACAAGTTGAAACAACTAAGTCTTATAGGCCTACTTGAAGTTTAGCGCTCATTTACACAATAGCCTATCTCTCAGTTCCAATTTACCCGAATAGAGTTAGGCAGGGCCGGATTAAGCAATGTGGGGCCCTGTTCGGGAAATTTTTGCGGATGAAAATTTTTCGGGAAAATCATAGGGGCCGTCCATAAAGTATGTCACGCTCCAGGGGGGGAGGGGGTCCGAGAAAGTGTGACAGTTTGTGACAGGGGGAGGGGGGTCAGGCCATGTGTGACGTCACACATTTATTTTTTTAAAGATGTGTATTATATAATTGTCTAGTCTAATTTTTGCAATTTTTTGATTTCAAATTCAATCTAAATTGAGTTACTGCTTCAATGAATAACTGTGACAACTGTTTGCAATTAACTATTCTACTATTAAAGTCATTTTAATAATGTGATAGTACTTTTAAGTGGAAACTTTACAGTTTAATAGTGAAGTGTGTTTTAGATTAAATTTGAATAAGGTGTTAATTACAAAAAAAATTCGAAAGTGCGACGTACTTTAGGGGGGGGGTCCGAGAAAGTGTGACGTACTTTAGGAGGGGGGTCCGAGAAAGTGTGACAGTTTGTGACAGGGGGGAGGGGGTCAAAAATAGCGTGACGTACTTTATGGACGGCCCCATACGTTTTCATCCGCCAAAAAAGTTGATGGCCTTTTTTTTAGTCATCTGGCGAAATTTTCGGGAAATTAGTCCTTTTGCCAAAAAAAATTTCCCCCCATATTTGTGGGGGCCCCCCTAAAGTGTGAAAAGTGTGGGGGCCCCCGTTCGGCCGAACTTGTTGAACATGCCTTAATCCGGCCCTGGAGTTAGGCCTAGATAGGCCTACTAGCACCATGGATAAAAAATTCGTGGAGAAAGTTCTGAATTCACGGTAGCAGTTTGTAAATAATCGCTAAAAATCGCAGCAACTTCACGAATCGAACTTCGTCCGAAAATCGCGCAGTTCGTGCGGGTTTAGGCTAAGCACTGTAAGCAGGGTCGATGAGAGACTAGATTCCTGGTCCATATAGATATAGCCAGAGCTTTCACTGGTCCATAAACTATATAATTAAGGTTAGGACTATGAGAAAAAAAGAAAAAAATTGAAACAATAAAAGTTAGGGCACGACTGGGAGCGCCTCTGAATGGTTCACCCTACAAGAGGTACTTTATGGATCAGCAGGGGCGCCGTTAGGCGTACGCACGTACGCAAGTGCGTACAGCGCGGAAAGGCAAAAAAATTTTTTTTATACAAACTGTAAATTAAAGAATTAAAGCGTGAAATATTATATTTTTAGTCCAATAAATGCGATGATTGATGCAAATTAGTTTGCAGGGGGGTAGTGTATAGGAGGGGGTTATAATTTGAAGCCTTTAGAGTTTAGACCTACACCGGTTAGGCTCTATACTTTATAAATAGGTAAAATGTAACTGGCTTGCGGATGAATTTTGAAACGCTTTGTTGGTAGTTAGGCCTGTTTAAACTGTGAAAAATTACCTGTATGCGTACAGTGGCGGCGCCAGGGGGTTAAGGGGGGCTAAGCCCCTAAACGTGGCTCAGCCCCCAAATTAAAAAACTGAAAATGTCTAAAACGGCTTACTTCGTAATAAGGAAACTAGACAATGACCAACGGCAACGAAATCAACTATATTATCATACCCGGTAGTGTAGATGCTTATGCCATTGGCGGCACCAGATGAGGGGGTTAGGGGCTAAGCCCCTAAATGTGACTCAGCCTCATCCCAAAGCAAAAAGCAATGTATCTCCATGTATCGGCTTAAAAGTTATTATTAACTTGTTTTCGGACCTCAACTGCAGCGGACGGTCATACATCGACTCACATGTGAGACATCAATTGCGACTGGGCTCGACTCCCGGAAATTGATTCTCTCTGCGACTCAATATTAGCAATTTAGCATGCACACAGTCCTCTTTTTTATACCCTAATGGAGCTGCAGGGTACAGAGGGCTGAGGTCCGGGCTGGTCTGAGAACCGGTCTGGCGGGGGAGGGGAGAAGCAGAGATCCGCGATGGCGGAGGAAGGGGGCTGAGGTTCGGCCCGGTGTGAGTCCTGGCTGGCGGAGGAAGGGGGCTGAGGTTTGGCCCGGTGTGAGTCCTGGCTGGTGGAGGAAGGGGCTGAGGTTCGGCCGGTGTGAGTCCTGGCTGGCGGAGGAAGGGGACTGAGGTTTGGCCCGATGTGAGTCCGGGCTGGCGGGAGAAGGGTGTTGAGTCCGGGTTGGCAGAGGAAGGGACTGAGATTCACAAGGACAGCAATTTTGAATTTCGCTACAATAGCGCGTCGATGCTTATGCTAATAGAATGCACCGCAGACCGTGATGAGGTTATGTGCACCATGTCCGGCCGGCCTTCTGAGGGGCTACGCCGGTAGTCATACACAACTATTCATTGGGAAATGGGTGTTAATTTAGCACCAGCAGTCATGGGCGGAGACTTTGGAGCCAGAGGACGGTCCACAAGACCCCAAAGTTTGTGGTATTTCAATATTTCAAAAATATCTAAAAAATGTCAGTATCAATTTCTAGAGTGTTATCTACCGGTTATCCATCATGAACAATTTTGCTAGGACGACAGCAAAACTGGTATACCCTTGCAGTGTGGCTTTCAATAATTTATACAACGTGGAGGACCATTATTGAACTCATAAACCATTTCTTTCAGCAATAAAATAATTATGAGAAATTTGTTGAGATGACAGCTTAACATGTTACCATTAAAGTGCTGATATTCAAAATTTAAACAATGGCCTACAGGGGGACACTTTTGAAGTCATAATCCACAACCTTCAGCAATGAAATGTTGAGCTAATTAGTAAAAAGATGACAGCCCAAAATGCTATTATTGCTATGTGGAAATTCCCAAAACATTTCATGACTTTATCGTTCATTAACAGTTAGCAAACATGAGCCTGAAACGCGCTCCTGTCGATGTCAACAGCGAAAAACGCGCTGGTTTCTGGGGCTCTGCCCCAGACCCCGCTGGGGGAGCTTACAACGCTCCCCAGACCCCCCAGTCGGTGTGACCTTCGTGCATTCGGCACTTGCAGCTTCGCGTCTCCAGCGCATGCAAAATTACTGCCCTTAAGAAAATTATTCTACGTGCGTTCCTGGGAGGAAGGGCTTGGGATTTCAGCCCCCAAACCTGAAATCCGGGCGCCGCCACTGATTGTACCCGTAAAACCCCCTACAAACAACATCTTATTTAAGTTTTCATGATTTTATTTCGTACTTATGCTTCTCGGCTCTGTAGACACTGAAAATACTGTTAAACTACCATCATCGGGAATCGGTACGAGAAACTGTCGGCTGAACTCTCCGTGTAGCCAACGCGTAGGAGTTTGACGATGGTGACTTGTGCTTCTCGAGCGGAGTTTTTGCCTAAGGATGACTCTGTCGTTGTGACGTTTCCATCAAAATAGGCTTGAGCTATATGAGTTGGCGCCGTTGATGGCTGCCAGATTTGTCTTGTATTTGTTTTTTGTGTCATGTTTTGTGCTTGTAAACCAGAGTGCGTTTTTGCAGATGGTACATTAAAGAATATACTTACTTACTTACTTACTTACTTTATCGTTCATAAATAGCTGGCAAAAAAGAGCCTAAAAAGGGCTCAAGTTGAGGTCAACAGAGCTAAAAATGCTTTGGCGGCTGGGGCTCCGCCCCAGACCCCGCTGGGTGAGCTTACGACGCTCCCCCAGACCCCCTAGTCGGTATGGGCTTCGTGCCTTCGGCACTCGCAGCTTCGCGCCTTCGGCGCGACATAAAAATTTTCCACTTGGGCTTCGGGCTTCAGCCCCCCCAAACCTGAAATCCTGGCGCCGCCACTGTATGCGTATACCCAAAAGGGAACAATAAGCTTATGCTGGTAACACCTCATAATCGCCAGTAGGCACATACGGTATATACATACATATTATATATATATAAGCTCGTATCGATCGCTGTTCGCTTCATATTATTTTGTGCAAGTTGTGCGTACAGAAAAAAAATCCTGGCGGCGCCGCTGTGGATCAGCAGTCTGGAGAGGGTGGGTAGAGACTGCAGAGAGTGGTTTGTGCATCAGGTCGCAATGGTATTTAGGAGCTTGTCCAGTTTGAGTTTTTGAAACTAAGAGCAGTACCTTGAATTGGATAGGACTCACGAGAGGCAACAGGAAGCCAGTGAAGAACATCCGTCTTGTAGCGAGATAGACGAGCAATGAGTCTGGCTGCCGAGTTCGAGTTCATAACTGACTGAAGGGAGGATAAGCGAACTTTGGTTCCTAACAAACGATATTCATAACCAGAATGAATGTCTTTCCGTTAAGTCTTGCTAACACAATATTTCGCTTTGATTTCGATGACTTCTAAACTCAAATAATCGACTTTTCAAGGCTTTTAACCGCCGCATTGCAAATCCAACATCGACGAAATTGAATGGCGTCCATGTTGGTGGAGGACCACATAGATTAAATAAACGGCGGTCACAGTTTATGACGTATTATGGCGACTTTTATAGCGCAACCATCAGAAGTTCTCAGCTTAACAGCGGATCACGAGTCGTGTTGGTGCAGACATTAGGGCGAGTTCATTGTGCCTGTGTGCATCGCCGAGTATCTGTGATATTGCGGAAGTGTTAACAACACCCAGGGACCAGAGAGAGAGAGAGCGGACGCATGCATCGTCGCTTTGTCAGTCGACAAACGAGTGAAGACATGCAGGGAGAACTTCCCGCCCGGAGAAGGGGCAGACGGGCGGAAGGACGGGCGGAAGGAGGGATGGGTGGACGGAGGGACGGGCGGAAGGACGGGCGGATGGGTGGAAGGACGGGCGGATGGGTGGAAGGAGGGATGGGCGGAAGGACGGAAGGAAGGCGGTTGTGGTCGTGGATCCTGGGAGACGTTGGCTGATGATCATCGCTTGCATTAAATTTCATGGATCAGAGTGTTTCATTATGGCGCCGCCTCCAGCGAATATAAACAGCGATCACACTCAATATGAATATATATATATATATATATATATATATAATATAATATATATAATATAATA
Source organism: Lumbricus rubellus (assembly GCA_945859605.1). Classification (NCBI taxonomy): domain Eukaryota; kingdom Metazoa; phylum Annelida; class Clitellata; order Crassiclitellata; family Lumbricidae; genus Lumbricus; species Lumbricus rubellus. The sequence goes on along the minus strand of OX243813.1, from coordinate 3,138,167 downwards.
TATACATTCAATGTCATAATATGTATATTTACATTAGGCCTATAGGCCTATATATATATATATATATATATATATATATATATATATATATATATATATATATATATATATATATATATTATATTCACCCACATAGCCTATTTATTTATATGTATAGTTGTATCTATATGATATATACTGTACGCATGACACGCATAGCACACGTCACACACCCACACAATATACCACCTACACACACACACACACACACACACACACACACACACACACACACACACACACACACACACACACACACACACACACACAATGGCACACACTCACACCCACACACACACATGCCTTTAATATATACATATATAAAATATAGTATATATTTAATATATTATTATTTATATATAGTCTAATGTAAGATATTTAGATATTTTCGGCTCAACATCGTGCAGATGTTAACTCGAATGAACTTGTCAATATGTGTCAGTGTTTGTATCGGTGTGTGTGTGTGTGTCGGTGTGTGTCGGTGTGTGTCGTCTTTGATGTCAATATGTAGGCCTACAGTAGCCCCGCAGCTCGTCTTTTCCCCGCGAAATCACTTCCACTATCTCGTCTGCAGAATGTTGTGTGATAATTGCTCATAATGATATTTTCTTATTAGGAATTCGCATTTTCGTTCCTCTTTTGTCCGACCTTTGCAGTCCACTGCACTGCCTCCGCTCCCTACAACGTCTACTTACTTATTGACCACAGGAAACCGCATACATCGTTTTACTGCCCGTTCAGCGGTCTGTCTTTCTGTACGCCTATTTGTGCTTGTATGTCTGTATGTTTCTTCCTTTTCGTTTGTGTATGTTTGCGTGATTAGTCTATATTTTTCTTACTGGTAACAGAAATAAACAAAGCCGGTTGTCAATTTCGGAACGTCTTAGCCATACAGCAATTAAGCGATATGCCAGCTGCTTAGTCTTAGATTGTATTGATGTTTCGCTTTGTGTAATAGGTCTAAATTCTATTGTATAGGCCTAACAAGGAAATAATTATGGGCGCCCGCATATAAGAGCAGGCCTAACAGGGTAAGCCAAGTTGGAAATTGACACATGTTTCTAAACTTGAATGCTTTTGGCTGTTAGGAAATTTCTTTGCACTGAAGCATTACTGTTAGCCTTCTAATGATAGCCTAGGCAATGGGGACATGAAGTTGAAATGAGAAACTAGTATTTAGAAACCTCTATGAAAAATACCTTTATGACCTCCATTTCATGCTTTGCACTTTTCAAGCTCTTGCTAAAATGCAATAGTGACATGTTTGTGTTTTGCCCCTTCCTGCAAATATACCTGCGGGCGCCCGTGCAAGTAATATTAGGCCTAAGTATTTGAAGCAGTCAATAATCACATACGAGCGCTACGTTGGAGACGAGAACCAATAACCTGATTTTAATCTTTTACAGCCTGAGGGATCTTTACTACCTCGGGTGTCAAAAAATAATAATAATAACGATATAAATAATAACAATAGCAATCGTAATGACACTAAAGAAAATAATAATCTAGAGACTCGTGCATACTTTGGGGATAAGTTTTGTTCATTTACAGATGATGCTTACATACCTTTTAGACGCTTTACTCTATGCAATATAAAATCATTTCCATCAAATCCACGAATTTACTCACTCTTAGTAAGTAAATAAAACTGCTGGAACGTTCAGAATAAAGCATTCAGAGCTGGATTTAGACTCAAATTTGGTCGAAAATTAATAGATACTTATATTGGACTAAGTCTAAGAGAAAGGGAATTTTGATGCGAATTTTCAACTATAGCTATCTTATGCGAATTTAGTGTACAGTATAATAGGAATAATTATCTCCGTAGACACGAAATAAAAATAAAATATATCGCATTCCACCAAATAGGCATATACATGTTTTACGCATCTACATGTTGTACTGTATAGGCCCTAATTCTAATTCTACTGTTTGTGCATTAGCTGGTGCCCAAGGCTTGACTTTCTAGTTGTTTTAGATGTTTGGAGCTTATTATGACGATTTAACCTACTAAGATGCACTATGCCGTTTTTTAACAAAAATTTCTATCATTTAATAATAATAAAATATTCTACTCCATTTCATAATATTGCATTTGTCCTTTTAATGCTTTGAAACTGCATTTCCACTGAGTAAGCAATATTGTACAATTGACGTGTAAGCCTATGATTTCTGCCAAGTCATCACCTCTGCTTGTCGTTTTTCGGAGAGAATAGCAAGTCAAGCATTCGGCTGATGTAAAATAACATATTCAGAATCAGCCTCACTGCACACACGCACGCACGCATGCGCACGCAAACACACACATAGACATTTTCGAGGATGATGACGAAGACGCTTGTGGAGTGCATGCTTGTATATCATAGACGTCGTATTGCAGATGGATGGCATATTATATGCATTTTCCGTGTGCTGCAATGAGTTGGACGACGACGAATGAAACCGACTTAATGAGAGCAATGAATTATAAATATACATGGCACACGTCCAACCCATACATCTGCACTGTGTCACAGAGCATACTGATGATCATGCACACGCACATGCATACACGCACGCACATGACATAAATTTCTTCTTCTTTCTTCTCTTCCATCAGTTTCCTGACGATGAGACCCTATATTTACACATTCTGCAAATGTGTGTGTAGACCTACCTACATGTCATAATATGTAAATGACCATTTTTATGGCGCATGACAAGAAACTCGTGAGGGCGCTAAGGAAGCAGACGATGGTAAGTGCCTCACTGAACTCACGAATTCAATCTGGCTACCCATAGGGGCAGCGGGGTCTATCATAAATGCCCAGGGCTTGGCGACTTTTTGGATCCGGGCTATTCAGTCGCATATAGAAAGTTTATGATTTATGTCTTTTTTAAATATGACATTGCAGTGCATGATTGCACATAGAATTATAGAATTAGAGCCCGGAATTTTCTCGTCAGCCCTGCTTTCAATTGGCACTTTTGAAGTTTTTGAGATTATTATTACGATTATTATTGCAATTATTATTACAATTATTATTGCGATTATTATTATTACGATTATTATTATTAGATTATTATTATTAGATTATTATTATGATTATTATTATTACAATTATTATTATGATTATTATTATTATTACAATTATTATTATGATTATTGTTACGATTATTATTACTATTATTATTCCGGCATGCCGTGCCTCCTTCGACGTAAGGTAGGCTACCATATCTATATAATGGGAGACTGCATTTTCGCTATTAAGGTTTATGGGCAATTCCAAAGTCACTGACGTAACATTCGCACAGAAATGTTGCAACATTTTTAATTCTAGCACACTATGATTTCACTGCTTATACAAAAAATTTATGCCAAATTATTTTACTATAATTTTATTATTATCTTTCTTAAAAGTCAAAAAAGAGTTGGCAGAAAATGTATGTAGGTATTTATAAAAACAGTTTTTGTGTGTTGTCACTGACGAACGCATTTTGGACATCGAAATTATTGCAATTCGTATACGCATTAAAATCTTCTGAAACATCACTGCAAAAATTTTATTAAAGTTTTTAAAATTATTAGTAGGCCTACAAGTTGTGGCATACATAGAAAGTTAAAAATTCTTATCCAAAACTCACTTAGTCATAATTTCACTGTTGATTAGATGTCACTGACGTAACATTAAAATGTCACTGACGTAACGCTTCCGAAAAGACAAATACTACTTGCAGTAAATTTACTAGTTATGGTTCACAAGTATGTAGGAATACTTTATAAATCATCCAGTGCTGTTGGATACTGCAACGTGTTCACCTAGAGTGAAAAAGCCCCTTCTGTTTACCACTAGGCTGTTGGCTTCATATTCACCAATGTCTTTGCATTTCCACAAGTTTGAACACCGAAATAGCAGCTCATGGACTGATTTAATCGATATTTCATTGCTATCTCGTAGTGTAGAAGGCAAATTCTTCAAATCAACCTGACATTTTCGTGATACTTGTAGCAACAAACATTATGATACTTTACACTCACTGAAAAACAAGTTTTTGACACAGAATTTTGCAGAATTTTGTTTTGGTTTCTGTGTCCCATTTTCCGTGGAATTGCCCTTATACAGCGTTGCAAACCTAATAATACATGTAATATGTACTTGGAGATGCCGTGAGGTAGTTTCTCCCGGAGTGCATGGTTCACGCGTGCTAGCGTTTGACGGCCTGCAGCTTCTGGACGTCTTTATTGCATCGCAATCGACTACATGTATAGGCAGCAGAAGCTACGTGGCTCTGTTAATGGCTGCGTCGTTATGTGGTCTCTGTTCCCTGTAAGCCGCGTAGACTTCGATGATGTTATGGGTTACCAACCTCGTCACGAAAGCTACGACTGATGAAGAACCGGATTCCATGATGAGTCAGTCATGGAAGGAAGGGAAGAGAATGGAGAAGAGAAGCAGGAGGAGAGAAGCAGAGAGGAGGGACCAAGAGAAGGGAAGAATTGGCAATGATGGCATGGGAAAGGAAGTGAAGGGAGTGGAATGGATTGAAGGAGCAAAGCAGAGTATTGAATGGAAGGAGAGCATTTAGGGAAGAGGAAGAGCACGAAGGCAAGGGAAACGATTAAAAGAAAGGGGAAGGCAAGAAAAGGCAATACATGGTACTGCAAAAATGAACATTGATGGAAGCAAGATAGAGAAGGTTATGGAAGGAAAAGGCAAAAAGACAAAGGAAAGCCAGACAAGAAATGGATATGAAATGCCATAGATGCGATGGAAGCAGACCGGATGAAGAAAGATTAAGTAAGGCAACGGGAGAAGAGGAGAAGGGGTAGAAGGGAAGTATGTACATGTAGAGAGAAGAGAGAGAGGGAAATTTGACGCCGTCACGAGAGCAATACTTCAGCGATACCATTGCGTCTATATATTATTATCTACACACAGAGAAAGTAATCACATTAAATTTTCATTTCTGCTGCCGTCCAATTCTGTGCATCTCACACGCAACTTCACTTGTTTGCGCATATTGTTGTTCCGATCATAGTCATCATTATATTCCGTATTAACAGGGACTTCTACTCCTACCATGCATCAAGGCATCAACGGGGTCGGCAAATAGCACCACTAGATACATTATTTTGCACTCAGTGGCACATCTGTCCACCGCTACTGCAATGTTCATTAGGGTTCGGATTCTTCGGTTGCGAGGGACCTGATCGTAGGTATTCGAGTAGATTAGATCCGATTTTTAAAGGTGTGGCCACTGTTGGACGCTTCATCCATTAATTAATTAATTAATTAATTAATTAATTAATTAATTAATTAAATTCATTCATTATATCGTAATTATCGTTTATGCAGAACAAGACCATTCAAAGGCGAAAGCGCTTGTATGTACAATTTGTACATGTATTTTTCGTACCGTGCATGCTATAGAATGGCAATCACATCCAGATGATGGTGGCTCTACATAAAAGATTTGCATCTAGGACTATAATACTAAGTCTTGTAGGCTGCTGAATGCGCACGATCACCTGAAATGGCATTGCGTCTGTTTTCCAACGGCCATCGGTTGCTAGGCATCTCATCAGCCGATAAAATCTTTGACAAATGAACATGGTCAATGCTAAACGGTTGTCACAGAAACCCCTCTAAGCCTTAACATGCGACCATAGAGATAGATTGTATATAGGCTGTGTGCTCAGAAACCGTTGACAAAATCCGAACAAAAGAGCATGTGCTGTACAGTTGTACACTCATTGCATAGCCTATACACATAAAAAACCATACGTTATTAGAACTCTTGAAGTACAGAATGAAACACTAGTTGCTGTAGGTTGTTATCTTTCAGATTTTATTTCGTACAAGCTGGGAGATTATATTATAATAGCATAGATCTCTTTCAGCGAAACTGCAGTATCGGGGACCAAAGTGTCGCTTAGGGTAAGGTTAGGCGCTGTAGCATAAGTATCGGTTTAGCAAAAGTTTTGAGGAGAGACAGAGATGTTGGAACATATCTGGAAAGAATGGAATCAGGTTAAGAGGATAATATAAACATTTTTGTAATTGTAATTGTAATCAGATTGTAGCATGGTCTCTCGCAATCTCTGACGATATATCTATTGAGAGTTTACGATTGGCGTTAAAAGTACCGTCCAGCAACCAAACTCAGAATCTTATTATCCAACTGGAACCAATTCCAACTGCCACTCAACCACATTTCTACAATACAATATCTCTCTCCAATTCAATTCGCTTGCTATTAATCTACTTCCACCTCCCTCACATTGCCTCCACAAGAGACGGTCTATGGACCATGGTCAGTCTATAATAACGGCATGCCACACTGTCGGCATTTCTTGGCACCATATGGCACCATTCGAATTGATACATATACATATACTCAATATAGTATTCGTTTAATTTCTTGTGATTGATGTAGCGCCTTTTTGCCGTTTGTGGCTATGTAAACAATAATATTATTGTAAGGCGTATTTAAGTTCCTCATTTGTAAAAGAGCTATAGACCTATTATTCAGTAGAACAATGCAACACAATACAATACACCCTCATTTTAATTTCAAATTTCAGGGCTGTACTCAGAACTTTTGAGGTGAGTACACGCTTACTTACTTAGCACTTTGTCCTTCTTCGCGCTGGTAGCGCATCTGGCGACACAGTCAAAATATAATTAATGACCGGTACTAAAGATGCCATTTTAATAATTTCCTTTATTATAGAGCAATCCGGTCATCTCCTTTTCCATAGCCCTGAGCCAGCAATGGACGAATCCTAAGATCCTGGACACGGAGCCAGTGTATCGCAGGACTTGCTGTTTACTTCCCAGCTTACGCCGGTACCAAATTATACTGCTTGGTGACAGAGGCACGTGTGCGTGAACAACTTGCCCAAGGTCGTTACCCGGAGTCGAACCCGCAACCTTCTGCTCTGTGAGCGGACGCGTTACCGGTCCGCCACCAGGTCGCACCTTTTACTGTAATCCGGTTGACAAACCGCAACCGGTTAGCCTACAATAGGCCTATAAAGTTTTGCAATTGAAACAATTCACAGGGACACAAATCACAAAACACAACTCTTAACTACTAACAGAACAGACGGCCTGCACTACAAGGGTGCTAATGGCAGCCTACAAAGCACGTCTGTCCTACGGAGGCTTCTGGAATCGAACTCGAATCCGCTGATTTCCATGCCAGTGTGTTGTCCAATGCGCCACAAGGTCTTCCTAAATTATAAGTACCATTTGTTTATGTATCCATGTGCGGTGTGTAACCTACTTTCTTTCACTTAGGGAATATACATGCATGGCCTTTTCATTGTAGGCCACATGCACTAGAAAAAGGGTTGAAAACCACTGACCTAAAAGTGGAAAGATCTCTGCAATACAACATGAAGAAGCAGTATATACATTGTAAACATATGGTTTGCGTGGTGTGTGCTCTGGAGAGGGTGAGGGTTGGGGGTGTTGCCTTAATTCAACAGATCGCGTGTATCGATGTTCGTGTGCGTGTGTGCGTTGGTCTATTCGTTTATTTATTTATTCATCCGACGAAGTACATGAATAGGCCTATGTGTATATGCATGTATGTGTATATATGTATATGCGTGTGTGTGTTGCTCCATATGATCGCATTCCTCATTAATTCCGCTGCGAGAACAATCCGATAATTCCGTATCCGTCGAAGATTTAGAGGATCTGATACTTCCTTCTCCTTCTCCCCTCCTCATTCTTTTCCTCCTCCTCCTCCTCCTCTTCTTCCTTCTCCTTCTCCCCTCCTAATTCTTTTCCTCCTCCTCCTCCTCCTCTTCTTCTTTCTTCTCCTTCTCCCCTCCTCATTCTTTTCCTCCTCCTCCTCCTCCTCTTCCTCCTCCTCTTCCTCCTCCTCCTCTTCCTCTTAATTCTCCTCCTTGCCTATCCCCATCATCTCCACACGCGCCTACATCCCTCTTTCCCATTCTTCATCATGCCTTCTTCTCCACCTGTCACGCGTCTCCTCCATCCTCTTCTCATTCTTCTTCTCACCCTTCCTTCTCCGCTTCCTCCACTGTCTTTGCCTATCCTTCATGCACTGACCTCATCTTTTCCACTTCTTTCGATCCTCTGTATTTTTAGACGACGTGGAGCTCCTCCCTCCTCCTTCACCACTTCTCCTCTCTCTCTCCTCCTCCTCCTCCTCCTCCTCCTCCTCTCTTTCCTTCTCGTCCACCTTGTCCGCTCGTTCTTCTTCTTCTTCCTTCTCTTCCTTCGCCTGCTACTGGTACTGTTCATGCTTCTCCTCTTCCGTCTTCTTCTCCTTCTTCTCCTCATCCGCGACCTCTTCCCCCTCCTCTTCCCCATCACTTCTTCCGCTTTTGTCTTCTCCTTCCTTTCCATCCTCCATTTCCTTCTTCCCCTCATCCTCCACCCTCTTCTCGTCAATCTTTCCTCCTCCTTCTCCTGCCCTTGTCCGCATTCCATTCGATTCCGTCCATTGTTCTTTTATTCCATTTCCCGATCTTCCTTCTCCTCCTCCTCCTCTTCCTCCATCTCCTCCTTCTCCTCATCCTTCTCCTCGTCCTTCTCCTTCCTCCTCGGTCCCACTCATCCACCTCTTCCCAGCCATTCGTTTCGCTTGACAGGATGATTCCTGGAAGGGAGAAGGGGGAGAAGGACATCACCGACCTTATATTCTAATTTATTTATCCATGTACGTTTCTCTTCCACCGTTCCACATTATAAATTAACAACTCTTGTTACTCTTCCCTCGCTCACCGTAATCATGATACTCCTTTCAACTTTCGTTCATTCATTTCTTAGGTCGTCTGTCTGTCTCAAGCGTTCACAGTATTATTGTTCTCGACCTTTTCCAAGTCAAAGGTCAGAGGTGAAGGTTTTCACTTGTTCTATGTCTCTGGCGTCGGACGTCCTCTGTAACAGTTGCTGGAGGACAAAGAAAAGATAATCATGGACGCTGGCAGATATTTTATTGGAGGGTCAAAACACAATGGTCACGGTTAAATGCCTTTAACAAGCGCTTGAATGATACAACGTAGGAAATTAGCAACATCTGTATATTATTTTCATTACGGTTTCTATAATAATTATTATGTTAATTTGATAGCTTTTGGTCTTTAGTAGAAATGTTATTGCCTTAACGTGAATTTGTAAAAAAAGTAATATTTTGAAAAAGGTGTCGAGTTTCAGGGGGGGGGGGTGCATGGGCAAGTTCCCACTGCTCCTGTGCGCGGGTGCCGTGAAGACAACACGTCTGCTTGGTTTGCCTTATAATCAAATAATCAAAGCTATTGGAAAACCTTGCACCCTGGTTCAACAAGGATCCCTGGACATCAAACAAAGAGGGGTAGGTGGGGGGGGGGGGGCTTGGCGGTGTGAAAGAAAACTTTTTTGAAGCCGAACCTATTCACCTCAATCCTTCCAGACAGACAGAGGGCCGCCATGACCACCCCGTCCCAATTCCTCACCCTGCGGGCGGGAAGCAAAAAGCCGTAATTTCCCGGACAATGCATGGTACCACAGTGAGTATATACATTCTGCATAGATATTTTCTATTATAGATTATGTCTTTTTTCTTGTCAGTATCCTATCTATCTGTTCTTGTCATACTCTACTTGACGTCCTTTCCTACACGTCATCTCCCTCCCTCCCTCCGTCTGTCTCTGTCTGTCTCTGTCTGTCTGTCTGTCTGTCTGTCTCTGTTTCTTTGTCTGTCTCTGTATTTGTATGTCTGTCTGTCTGTCTGTCTCTCTCACTCACACACACACACACACACACACATCTATGTCTATTTTTGTGTCTCGCTCTCGATCTGTATGTCACTTCCTGTCTGCAACATCTGTCTGTCTCCATGTCTGTAATTCCCCCCCCCCCCCCACACACACACTCATCGCAATCCTTCACTCCATCCATCCACCTCCTCCTCCTCCCACCATTCCCCTCTCCTCCATCAGCGGTAATCGCCACCAATTCCTCCTGTCTCGCCCCCTTTGTCTCACCGCAGCCAAAGACAATCGTAGCGTCACCTAGCGTCCCCGCTGGGCGGCGCCATTCACCGTCACCATAGCAACGCCGTCAACGAGGCCGCTAGCGTGGCGCTCACCGCAATTCCCGGCTCTCACATAAGACGGACGGACGAAAGGACGGACGGTAGAAGAGCAGTAGCCGACCAAGGGAGAGAGTGACTATTGACGGGAGAAGGCATTCTGTCTCTCTCTCGATCTGACCAGTAGACGCAGGCAGACCACCGACGTCGTGTGTAGTGCAGCGGCTGTCGAGAGAGGGCGCGTTCTTCTGCGCCATTTCGAAAGTAGTCGTCGTCGTCGTCGTCCTCGTCGTTTCTCAGCTTTCGTCGTCGTCGCTCGTCGTCAGATGTCGCTTAATCGATTCGGATTCCGCGCCGTTTACTCGGCTGCGGCACATTTTCCCACCTTCCCCTCCTCCTCCTCCTCATCGTCCTCCTCGTCGTCCTCCTCGTCGTCCTCTTCATCCTCTTCATCCTCTTTATGCTCTTCATCATCTGATTCTTCTGCTCCGCTGGCGTCTTTGTATTCCTCGTCGTCCTCATTTCCCGTTCCCACCTCGTCCTCCTCCACTCCCTCCTCTTTGTCCTCTTCTCCTCTCACAACCTCTTCACCCTCCTCCACTTCACAATCCATTTCCAGATCCTCCTCATCATCCTCCAACTCATTCCAATTCTATTCGTCCCTAACACATTCCATCCCATCCTCCAGACCCTCCTCTTCCACCTCCATCTTCCCTTCCTCGCCTTCCGTCGTCTCGCTCTCCGTCGTCCTCTTCCTCCTCCTCGCTCTTGTGTCGTCGTGGGCCTCACCGGCGAGAGCCTGCTACGTCTTTCCGGCCGACGCTCGCGACCCCTGTCGGGACAAACGGTGCAGCTTCGGGGCCCAGTGCGTGCCTTCTCTCGACGGTCTGACGGCGAGGTGCCAGTGCCCCGACCGTTGCCATAGCTACGGCGACAGCGTTGGGAGCACCCCCGTCTGCGGAACGGACGGCAATGACTATGCGAACACGTGCGAGATGCGAAGAGCCGCGTGCAGAGAGATGAGAGACATCGAAAAGAAATATGAAGGCAAATGCGGTGAGTTATCGTTCGATCAACTGCATTATAAAGGTGTCTAAAATCAACCGATTGATTTGAAACTCACCATTATACCAAAGCTGTGTTGCCAATACAATTATTATCATTATTGCTGTCTTCATCGCCTGACACCATTCATTGTTTTACACTAAGTGAGGGTTATTATAATAAATTATTAAATGATTCATAATGCATCTCACTCTCTTTTAAAAAAATATGTTTGTCATTTCATTTCACTTTGCTTTTGTTTCATGTGTAACATGTTTGTTATTTGCATTGTTTTACAATAGCCAAATGTTATTGAGAAAGGAAGGGTCAATCCGGCCTCAGCGGGTCCATACGACCTTTTTGGATTGATCCTTTGACTTATGCATCGATCACTCGAAAGTCACTGAGTTTGTACTGATTACTGTTATTTTGTATGTGTTTGACGCTTTGTCAATCAACGACTTACTTACTTCCCTTACAGATAGAGCTAGTTTCTCCTCACTAAATAGTTTACGTCGGTGGGCCAAAGCGCTCAGAATATACTTTCGCTTTTATATCCGATTCATTCATTCATTCATTTCGTGAATTTATATAGCGCTTCTTCAAGAAACTACTCAGAGGCGCTCCCAGTCCAGCCACAGCTAAAATAATAGGTTTTGAGCGACTTACAAAAAGCAGGTGAATTTAGTCTAGGCATAAGTCGCAAGTTTAGTGGGAGGCCATTCCAGATAGCGGGACCCACAGAAGAAAAGGCTCGGCGCTGTCTTGTAGAAGTGCGAGCTCGAGGAACCAAAAGCTCCCCTGTTGTCGTAGAGCGAAGAGCTCGACGGGCTGCAAGGTCAGAGACAGGTCGACAAAGAATAGACAGGTATGATGGAGCACAATCAGTAAGGCAACGCCAGACAAGTGCAGCAACTCGGTAAGAGATGCGCTGTGAAACAGGGAGCCAGTGAAGAACATCACGCATATAAGCAGAGACGGGGGCATATTTAGGAATGCGGCCAATGAGGCGAGCAGCCGAACGAAGAACTCGTTCAAGGCGCCCAATTAGTCCAAGTGGCAGACCCATGAGTACCGAACTGCAGTGATCAATTCTACTGGTGACAAAGGCATGGACAAGTGTCAGAGTAGCACTATGAGAGAGAGATCTTGAGACAACTCGGAGTTGCCGAAGCTGGTAGTAGCAACTGCGAGTGACCAAATTGATATGCTTAGAGAAATTGAGCTCTTGATCCAGAGTAATTCCAAGGTCGCGGACTGTGAGAGAGAAAGATATATCAGGGAAAGTTGCTGTTATTAAGTGCAGGTCAATGGATGCCAATTGCCTGCGAGTACCAAACCAGATAAACTGAGTTTTAGAGGGATTTAGTAACAAACGATTAGATGTCATCCATGATGTAAGAGCATCAATGGCATTGGACATTAACGATACAGTGGACACTGCATCAGTGGCAAGGCAGTGAGCATAGGCCTGAACGTCATCAGCATAGAGTTGGTGCAGAAGGCCACATGCAGACAACAAGGAACCAATACCAGCTGTGTAGAGAATGTACAGTAAAGGGCCCAACACAGAACCCTGTGGCACACCAAAAGGGGCTGGGACCCAAGATGACCTCGAGGCACCCAATACCACACAGTTAGTGCGCCCAGACAGAAAAGAACGAAGCCACTCCAAAGGAGCATCAGCTAGGCCAAATGAAATAGAAAGACGCTGGAGCAGGATAGAATGATCAACTGCATCAAATGCAGCACTGACATCAAACAAAGCTAAAAGAGTGACCTGGCCACGGTCGATGGCACCATAGAAGTCAGATAATAGGCGAACTAAAAGAGTTTCAGTAGAGTGATTTCTACGGAAACCTGATTGCTGAGAGGGGAGTAACCCATTCATGTCTAAATATGCAATTAATTGGTTTGCAACAATTCGTTCTAAAATTTTGGATAAAAAAGTAACATTTGCAATTGGCCTGTAGTTGGCTGGATCATTTCGGTCCAGACCATCTCGCTTCAGAACAGGAAGCAGGATTGTTCATTATTATGTCGGTTTAGAACAATTTTAAGGTGTTTTAAACTTTCTAATGGATCCATAGCATCTCTGTGGCCTTCATGTAAATAGTACAACATACACATGGGCGCCCGCACATAGGGGCAAGGGGGGGCACTTGCCCCCCCCTGGAAAATGGAAATTTATTTTTTTAACTACCACTTTTGGGTTTTTAACATATTTCTTCGCATCAAAGCATTAATGATACGAATGATGCACACAGTGAAAGTCAGAAATCTATGTTTAAAAATCTCTGTAGAAATAAACATGCTCTTAATTTTCTGCCTTGCATAATCAACATCTTGTTAAAAGCCGGAACAGTGACCATTGGCTGTTAACCCTCCGGCAGGCGCCCTTGCAAATAGTATTTTTCTATCGATTATGGCCTACTTGATTGGAATCTTGCTGTCATGCAACCTTTCACAATTGCACAAAGTTAAGTATCAATAGAAGTAGCTAGAGGAACACCAGCACCTTGAAAACTTACACCTATTTTTTTTTCACTTGTTCATTCATTCAATGGACTTATAATATTACAGTGCCGCTTCAGGAACCCACATTTAACATCAACTTTTTAATTTTTTTCTTCGCACTAAAGAAATTATTCGTATTAAAGCTGATAAGCAAAATGAAACTGAAAACATTTGCATTAGGAAACCTCATTAAAAAATACTCGTACTCTTAATTTCCAGCTTTGCATTTTTCAAGCTCTTGTTACTAAAACATTTACGGTAACTGTGACCATCGAAAAATTTTTGCCCCCCCTGAAAAAATTTCTGCGGGCGCCCATGAACATACAGTTTACAAACTGTTACAGGCCTACTATAGGGTCTAGTAGGCCTACACATGACATATTGAACATTTTAAACCAGAAGGATAATCATATAAAAATGCAGAAGCTGTTCTGGCTATAGGTGGTGGCGCAGCTTTTAGTAATTCGCTAAAAGGTCGCCAGTTGTCTTTGTCTGGATGTGTACAGTAGTCGAGCCAGGCTAGCTTCAGTCTATTCGTCTATTCGCTGCTTTCAGACGGAGGACTCGTTGATTTGATTTGCGTGCAGACTAAATCACATTACTCGCTCAATTCAACGCACGAAACTTCGAATCTTAGACTCTCAATTTATCTCGCTCTCAGACAAGACAATCAACAAATGCAGCGAATTCCGTCCGTCTGTCCGTCTGCCTGCATGTCTGCCAGTCTGTGCATCCGTCTGCCTGTCTTTATGTGTGTCCCTCAGTATTTCTGCCTGACTGTGAACTGTCTGTCTGTGATCTGTCTGTCTGTCTGTCTGTCTGTTTCTATTATTACTATATCTGTCTCTGGGCCTATATGTCTGTTCATATTTGAATATTTCTATCTGTCTCCATATATACATGTATCCTTTTTATGTGTCTGTATATACATGTAAGCTTACATCATTCTCTAGAGGTTGGTTGCTGTTTGGGAACACTATATTATTTATTGATATAACGCCCGTTCAAGGTTATCTACTCATGAGAGCTCCCAGTCCAACCCCGGTCTAATAAGCCAGTCTTAAGAGCATTGAGAAATGAGGCAGAAAGACAAATACATGTAGGTATATTATTTCGAAGAATAACGGGGAGCTCATTCTAAATCGCAAGGCCAGTCACCTGATTGTAGTCTGTTTTATAACAAAGATGATTAGTGTCACCCTCCGCCTTTTTCACCAAGTTTGGGACTGGCATTGTCAGGTTGCGACGGAGTTGCTATAGGAAAGGGTTTCGTAGATTATTTCGAAAGAATTATTCCGTTCGTATGGCGTATAAGTAGGTAATGTAAACGACTGAAGACTGTAGGCCTACTATTTTGTTAGAGGGAGCGCTGACTCGGACCGGGAGCCTATATACTGAATCTGTGAACGGCGCTTTATAAATGTTCAATTACAATGACAATTACAGTTGCAGCTAACATACCCTATATAAGGATGATTTCCAGTTAAACGAAAACTTGTGAGAAATATTAATATATAATGTCTAAGAAAATTGACAAAGAGGTGTCTAGACGTTAATGACCATGACGTCGATTCTAAAAAAGTCTATAGTCCTACAATGTACTTCCAATAATTATTGAAAGAATGCTGATCATAACCAATTGTTTTAATTTGCTATTGTCTGAACTGAGTGAAGATAATACAGGTGGGGCAAAAAAACTGACTTTACGGTGTCAAACCTGAGCAGTAATGATGATGATGATGATGATCCCGTCTAGCTAGCCCGGATGGCTAGCCAATGGGGATGAAGTGTTAGCGACTTCATTTTCAAGGCCTCGGCATATGAGGGCGGTGGCCAATCCTCTCCCTCGCCGTCTCATCATCCACTGACCGTGAGGTCAGTGTACTCATCATAGCTGAGTCGGCTAGGGGGTGCTTGTGGAACAGAAATCTCGTTACAAATTTCTGCCCCGGCGGGGAATTGACCTCTTGGTCGACAGTCCAGCGCGCTAACCACTGTACTACCGAGGTTGCTAATATTAAGTTAAGAGACAGATATACACGGTGAACGAAAAAAGCGAACCTCTCCTATTGCTATGATAATCTGTGTAATAATTTTAATAAAAATATAGGCCCCTAGAGAAACTTCAGTTTAAAGGACAGGAATCAGATAGCTATCATTATTTTGTTAGTTATAACGTGTGTTCAAAATTTCCTCCTTCGGACTCAACACATGCACAGAGATGCGTTCGCCATTGACTTATTGCAGAAATTTGTAACTCTGTTAAAGGTCGCTCTTCTCTTCGACCAGCATCTGCCGAAAAGTATGTAGTTCCTGGTACACATCTTGTTTTTGGCCGGCGTTCTTTCACATTTGCTGGTCCCTTCATCTGGAACTCTCTACCTCCTTATGTTCGTAACTCCCCTAGCGAGACTGTCTTGCGCTCTAAACTGAAAACTTTCCTCTTTGAGTCTACCTTTAGATAGTTTTAATTCCACCGAACTTCGATGTGCACTTCTGAGCTTCGTAAGAAGGGCATTATCAAATTTCAGTTGTATTGTATATTGTATTGTACCTTTAAAACGTTGAAATTCTTTGAAATGTAATTGATTTTATTTTCGCTTACAAATGAGTGGGCATATGGCGCTCCATCGTACTTCGTTAAACTTTCCAAGTTGTAACATAGCGCATACTGAAAAAAGAAATAAAAACCCGTGATGAAAAATAATATCATCATCATCATCAAAATGCTTGTTAGACACCTTTAAAACGTTGAAATTCTTTGAAATATAATTGATTTTATTCTCGCTTACAACTGAGTGGGCATATCATGATGGCGCTCCATCGTACTTCGTTAATGATTTCCAAGTTGTAACATAGCGCATACCGAAATGAATTTTCTGTCGACGGCAACGACCTCTGTTGTCATAAGCTGTCGTTAAACTACTTTATCTATCGATCTGCAACTGAAAAAAGAAATAAAAACCCATGAGTGAAATATATAAGAAAATATACTAAAAGAAAAAAAATATGTCGGAAGAATTGGACACACGGGGAAAATGAAGAATTTATTTGTAAGGAAAAAGTGAAGAAGAAAAAACAGAAAGGGGTGCAAAAATAAAGGCAAAAATAATTATTATTACATGAACACGAGAAGGTTAGGCCCTATTTGGAAGCGAGTAAATCCACACTATGACTATAACAACAAATACTGTACAACAGAAAACGACAACGGTCTAAGTTGCCACAAGATGTCGTTAAACCCACGAAGTGTGTGTGTGTGTTCATTATTACATATGCATACGCGTATACAAGCATAAGCATACGTTTACAGATGTGCATCATTATTCAGTTGGCCATTTCCCCTTTTCTCTTATTCTTGGCCAGGAGGCTCGCCACTTTTTCGGTTTGGGTTTTATATTTTTTTCACTTTAGTATCCTTTTATATTTTTTAATAGATTGATGTTCAGTCTCGAAGGCTTTCTGTTCTCTTTTCTTCTTTTACCTTTCAGGACATTTAAAAAATGCTTTCTCAATCTTGCTTACACACGTTGCTGCCAGGATGAGTACAATAATCAGATGAAAATTTGAATAAATATATTATTAGGTGCAAATCATTTAGTGGTGTCCAAAGAAGAAAGTTGCCATCAAATTTTGACACTTAGTCAAAAACAGTTCTTAACGTCATCTTGCGGTTTATGCTGCGTTTGCCGATAGTAATCGTTGCTGTCGATTGTTATTCTTTCTGACCTATGAAGGGTTTGGGGTGTCCAATGTCCAGGCAGGCATATTTTTGGCGTTACACTTAATCGTTGGAGGACCGTGTGAATGGGTGATTGAGACTCCAATCCAACGCGGACTCCAGCCAGAACTAGACAGCGATGGCTTTGAGTCACTAAGCCACAGTTGGCGTATCGGTTAAATATGACTGTATGCGACAAGTCCATATCAAAGAGCAGGGTGGCGGGAGAGACGGGAAGGCAGGCTGGCGGGCAGACAGGTATACGCAGGCAGGCAGGCAGATCGACAGATCGACCGATAAACCTATACTCGCATTGTGACTTGACAACGCTTCAATCCGATTCCTTTCGCCACGTATAAGTCGCTGATTAGAAAAGACTATTTTACAATAATAATATATATAAAATTATATATATATATAATATATAATTTTATATATAAAATATTATCATCTATCTTTTTCTTCAGATCCGTGTCATGGAATCGACTGTCAGTTGAATCAGGTGTGTCAGTTAGACGATGCACGTCGACCAGTGTGCAGGTGCGGCGGTTCATGTACGAGTGAATTTTCACCTGTGTGCGGCAGCGATGGCAGAACGTACAGCAACGAATGCTTCCTGAGAGCGGAGGCGTGCAAGACCGGACGAGAGATAAGGACGCTGTCTCGTGGAGAGTGCACAACAGGTGAGTTGCAGTGTCTGCTGCGACGACGACGACGACGACGACGATGATGATGATGATGACGACGACGGTTCCATTGTCTTCGAAGTCATTGTCTTTTTTGTCTTGTGCAGCATGCGTGATTCCATCCGTCATTATCGGTGTTGTTGGTTTTTTCTGACGGAGGCGATTCGATTTGTAGGAAGAAGCTGCGGCTCGTGTACGACTGTACAAGTGTACATTGTACAATTATTGAGTTCTATAAAGATGTAGGCCTACGCATATGTTTGGAATCTATGGATGTACACTGAATGTGCGCAATTATGCCGATATGTAAATGTGTTTTTGTGTGTGTGTGTGTGTGTGTGTGTGTGTGTTCATGTTTGCATGTATGCGTGCGTGCGTACGTGCGCACCCAAGCACTTACGTACGTTCGCATGTAGTGTGTAGGCCTATGTAAATGCGTGTATACAATGTACAATGTATGCGTATGCTTACGCATGTACGCATTTAATGACGTCAACTTTGAATTGAAAAATGTATCCGAATGGTTCCATGCTAATAAACTGTCGTTAAATCTGGATAAAACTAATTATATAATTTTTAAATCCCATAGAAAGAGTTGTCATACAGGAAACCTGGGGGTGTGCATTGAAGGGGTCCCACTCACCCAGGTAATATTGTTACGGATCACCCCAGACTTCTAGGGTTCCTCCGCGACGAGGTTCAGGGTCAACAATTTACCCAGGACGACCCACCCTGAAACCTTGACAATGCCCGCTGGACCCGGCTCGGACGGTCTGTCCGAGTCTGTAACTGAAGAAAGAATTCAACACGTTTTCTCCAATTATCATCGGTTTTCTTCGACAAGAACAAAACTGAGCAGTTCACTTTCTCAGAATAAGCAACGTGTACAGCAATACCGTCATACCGTCAACAATATTAGCGATGAGGGTGTGTTCAAAGTGCGACTTTTCGAAGGGGAAGGGGGTACGCGAGGACTGACGAGGATGCGGACAGAGGAAGCACGTCCGCCGACGAGGATGCGGACGGAGGAAGCACGTCCGCCGAAGATGCAGCGGACCGACGAGGATGCAGACGGGGGAAGCACGTCCGCCGACGAGGATGCGGACGGAGGAAGCACGTCCGCCGACGAGGATGCGGACGGAGGAAGCACGTCCGCCGACGAGGATGCGGACGGAGGAAGCACGGCCGCCGACGAGGATGCGGACGGGGGAAGCACGTCCACCGACGAGGATGCGGACGTAGGAAGCACGTCCGCCGACGAGGATGCGGACGGAGGAAGCACGTCCGCCGACGAGGATGCGGACGAGGAAGCACGTCCGCCGACGAGGATACGGACGGAGGAAGCACGTCCGCCGACGAGGATGCGGACGGAGGAAGCACGTCCGCCGACGAGGATGCGGACGGAGGAAGCACGTCCGCCGACGAGGATGCGGACGGAGGAAGCACGTCCACCGACGAGGATGCGGACGTAGGAAGCACGTCCGCCGAAGCTGCTCCTTGCAATCGTCTGTAGAGAGACGCCGAACCTCTAGACCGATGCTTCGCTCAAGGCCGAGTTTCAAAGTCTAACACCCTCCACAAGTGAATCTTTGCCCGGGTCTGCGTTCTACCGCTACTCGAACCTGATTTCGACTGCACCCAAACAGGCGTGCAAGCCTCCTTATATACCAAGCTGAAAGCGATGCAAGCGAAGCGATGCAAGCGAAGCGATGCAAGCCAAGCGATGCAAGCGAAGCGATGCAAGCCAAGCGATGCAAGCGAAGCGATGCAAGCCAAGCGATGCAAGCGAAGCGATGCAAGCCAAGCGATGCAAGCGAAGCGATGCAAGCCAAGCGATGCAAGCGAAGCGATGCAAGCCAAGCGATGCAAGCGAAGCGATGCAAGCCAAGCGATGCAAGCGAAGCGATGCAAGCCAAGCGAAGCGATGCAAGCCAAGCGATGCAAGCCATGCGAAACAGCTGTTAATAGCAAACAATAAAATAAATAAAATTAAAATAAAACTATCTCTAGCGTCAACTAAAAACCGCTACAATACCGGGCCACCAAAAGAAACCGGAAGTCCTCTTTCGGACACCATTAACTAAAAAACGACAGAATTCCTGTCCAGCTTCTAAGTTCAACTCAACTCAGAATTCAAAGCCATTCTATTCAAAGTCATGCAATACAAACTTCGAAGTCATGCAACATTAACGCAGATTAGTTCCTCGTAGAACTGGAGTCCAACAAACAAATTACGCTTTGTCCTTGAAAATGTTAACGAGAGTCTTCTCGTGAGACAATCAAAAGTCCGTTGCAATTCTGAACCACACACAACAAATAAACAAAAACGGAAGTCCGAACCAGAACAACATCAACCAAAAATAACAAAGCCCTTAACATAGGTACTTGTCTTCAATCATCTAAATCAATAACTACTGGGAGGTCCAATATATCCCCAAAGCCTAAGGGTTCGAACTCTACTAAAGGCAGAGGAGGGGCTGGGTTTTCCACCACTGGAGGAGGAACAACGACCACATCATCATCATCATCATCATCGATCACGATAGCGTCTATAAACGGTTCCACTTCTTGCACAGACACAGGCTGGTTATCCTGGAAGCCCTGAGACACTGCCTCAATCATCCACGAAGGACATTCAGGAAATTCCTCTCTTAACTGCCGCACTAGACGCCTAGAGGAAGCTAACCATACCAACCGACGTGCTCGACGAATCACACCGGCAAAAACGGTCCCAACATCACATTCTGCACTATCAGTCGCTGGTTGAATCACTGAGGAAGGACCGGCCGACGGCGAATCAACCGACGTGGTCATTACGTCACGTTTCAGAAGTACATCTTCCGATTGCGGCGGATCTCCGCTAAACAACACGTCATCGGACAATGGCCGATCGCCAAACATCGCACCCAGCAATGGATCGTGGTTCCAAGGCCTGTTAAATGACGATGTCCCTGCTTCGTTAGAAGACCAAACAACCGGTGACATAGAGTCCGTATGAGAAACCGCATCGGCCTTACGATTTTTCTTGACGCCCAGACATGACGATTTCTTATGCCTTCGGCTTCGATGACTTCTAAGTGTTCCATCTGCGTTATCACCGGTGTATCTCACTCCGCAGTCTTTACACTTAGCTTCTTTAACTGGACCCATACCATAGATCTCCAAAAATAATGAGTACCAATACAAACCCGACAGAAATCACTTCACACACACAACTAGCTGTGACAACCACAAGCGTAAAACGTAGAATGACAACAAGGCGACCGGTGGACACGAGCGCAGCACACGATGCCAGCCAAACCGATGCAGGCCGACACCAAACGATGCAAGCCGACAGCCGAACAAGGGCGGGGCGAAGCAAGCGAAGCAGGCCTAAATGACGCAAGCGAATCAAGCGAAGCAAGCGAAGCAAGCGAAGCAGGCCTAAATGACGCAAGCGAATCAAGCGAAGCAAGCGAAGCAAGCGAAGCAGGCCTAAATGATGCAAGCGAAGCAAGCGAAGCAAGCGAAGCAAGCGAAGCAAGCGAAGCAAGCGAAGCAAGCGAAGCAAGCGAGCGAGGCAAGCGAAGCAAGCGAAGCAAGCGAAGCAAGCAAGCGAAGCAAGCGAAGCAAGGGAAGCAAGCAAGCGAAGCAAGCGAAGCAAACGATGCAAGCGAAGCAAGCGAAGCGCCGGTCGGAAGCAAAAGCCAACATGAAAAGCAAAGCAAGCTAAACAACTAGCACAAGCCAACGGCGTCTAAAAGCAAAAGCAAAAGCAAAAGCAAAAGCAAAGCAAAAGCACAACGCTTTGCTGTCCAATATCAAAACCCTACAGCAACCTACTGGTAGCGATCAGGTTTCCTAACAACACGCTGGGGGCGAAGAGACGTTGAAGCCATGGGTGCTTCCTCATGTGTTGTTGATCCTGTTTCTTTTGCTCGATCGATAATTTCTTCCCACTTTCCTTTGGTTCGTCCATAGCAAGGACGCAATTTGTCCACATGTGCCACAAAAGATTTAGCTCTCTGTGATTTCTGGATGAGAAAACTGATTAGCAAAACATAACCACAGATCCACTGGCCTTCGGTTTCCCATTTCTTCCTTACTCGAGCAAGCTGCCTATAAACTAATTTTGTCTGTCTTGAACGTCGTTTCCAAATATGTTCAAAAACATACATATGACATTCCCAATTCACACACAACTCCAGGTGTAGTCCCGAAAATGCAATGTCAACACACGGCTTTTTCCAGTCGATCAAGACAAAGGATGCAAGCCACACAAGTACCAATGCACATACCACAATCCACTCAGTTGGCACAATCAGAGGAATAGATTTCCTGTTACACATACCAAATTCTGAATCTTTAACCTCCGTTAGATTCACAACTTTCTGACTATTCTTATTGACAAAAGGCAGACTTCTTCTTGACTGCTTAACAGGGTGCACATCTTCTGCGTCCATTCTATTCTCAACAAGAGTTGTTCTACCTAGATCCGTTTCATTAACGGAGAAAACATCCTTACAACCTCCCAAAAGACATTCTAACTTATCGTTCGCCTCCAATAGTACATCTTCAGGCAGGTCTGCTATCAAATCCTGAACAACACGGCTCTCAGCTGATGTTTCAATCGGAGGTACCTCCTTACCTTCCATTGCCACTTGCACCGGATGTAAGCCACCAATTACCTGGTCCTTACAGAGCTTAGCTGGCTGTTCGCTTAGGTTTATTACTCTAACCTGGGCCGTGTTTGCATTATCCTCCACCAAAACCCGAGCGACATAAACTCCCGGCACGACTTCAGAGGTTTCTGTCATCGATGCCGGTGCACACACAGCCAAATTACCATACAAAGTTCTCGAGGGAACATCACATTGGGACCTAGGGTTCACAGCCATTTCTTCTGCTACAACCACACGTCGACACCATGAGGAGCCATTACCCTTGACCAATGGAATGCGCTTCCTTCCAATAAAGAGTGCACCATTTCCAAAACCAAGTCTACAACGATGTTCTCTTAGCCATTCCATACCGAGCATTGGCTCGAAGACCTGGTCAGACACTATAAACTGAGTGCTTACATCAAAACCACGCCAGAACTTTAACGGAACAACTACCTGACCAAGGACTCTTATCTCAGTACCATTGGCTGCCAAAAGAATGCGCGAACTAGGTTGCCATTCTAAACCTTCAACAAAGTCAGAGGGTACTATACTCACTTCTGACCCCGTGTCGATGAGGCAGTTTCTCGGCTGGCCGTTGATCGTAGCTCGAACGTATATGGCGTTGTCGGTGGCAACCGAGGATCGTTCTCGGGTTGTGTGATTCGTGACAACACTGTCTGCTGTACCGGATGTCGACGGACCAAGAGTCTCGTTATTGGCGTCTAAAGATCGGCGTGGCTGGCGACATTTACGAGCGATATGACCCTCTCGGCCACAGTTGAAGCAGGCCCGGTTGCGCTCACCGACTCCAGGAGCAGCAACGCGCGGTCTCGCATTCAGGTTCGTAGTCGGGGACTGGCTTCGAAGCTCTTCCAGCTGCCGCTGGAACCGTTCCTCCATCTGCTGCTGCCACTTTCGCTGGGACGCGAAGAAGCCTTCCAGTTGCGTCTGGAGCTGAGTACCAGTGTCCGTCTCTTGCGTTCCACGCACTCGGTTGGGTGGTTTGCGACGGTCATCAGAATCAGCCATCTGCTGATACGCTTCTAGACGCAGAGCCATTCTATAAGCCTCATCGATTGACTTTGGCTCCCTCTCCCGCACTTTGAGAGACAACTCGCGATCTCTGATAGCTTCCAGAAACGCGTCCCGAGCAACAATTTCTGTCGTCTCGCTTGAGGGTACTGGATATGCGAGTACCACCAGACGTCGGATATCGTGAAGCAGATCGCTCAGGCTTTCGTCTACCCGTTGTCGACGATAATATAGCTGAGCGCGAAATGTCTCTGCCTGCCCGTGGGAACCGTACCGCTGACGAAGTCGTTCGACAAGTTGTTCGTAGCTGACATTCTCTTTCGCACCGAAATCCCACAAGAGCTGTGTTGCAGCTTTGTCCAAAGCGCACCGTAGGAAGTCCACTTTATCGTCTTTCGTCCACCGATTGTGTCGGGCACACACTTCAAATTGTGCGAGGAAAGACTCCAAGGAACCGGTGCCGTCGAACTTTCCAGGCTTCATGGGAGTTTTTCTTTCACTCACCAGGCGGCTGACGTCTTCCAATACTTTTGAGTCCATGATGTTCCTGTCCGAAATCAGCACACTTTTACGCTCTTTCTTTGGCAAATCTTCAAAATCAATCTTCTCAACAAATCGACTGGACTCTACCTCGTAGTCGATAAAAAAGTCGGTTCTTCGTCTGGCGGTTGGCGAAGAAGTGATTGGCAAGCCAGCAGCACTTCCGTCCATCTCAGCACGAGGGAATTCACCTGTAGCAGAGCTCCACTTTGGAGTCGCAGAGAACGCCATCCTCCGGAATTTGCTTGCAGTTCCAATTCGTTACGTGCTCCGGTAGCTGAAGTCTTTTCTGAGTTCTCGAGTTCCAACTTGTCGAAGTCCACCGAAATTCACCAAAACCGCTCTTCTTTGGACCAATTTGTCGATGTCCAGCGAATTTCACAAAATCCCACTTCGAGGTACCAATTTGTTACGGATCACCCCAGACTTCTAGGGTTCCTCCGCGACGAGGTTCAGGGTCAACAATTTACCCAGGACGACCCACCCTGAAACCTTGACAATGCCCGCTGGACCCGGCTCGGACGGTCTGTCCGAGTCTGTAACTGAAGAAAGAATTCAACACGTTTTCTCCAATTATCATCGGTTTTCTTCGACAAGAACAAAACTGAGCAGTTCACTTTCTCAGAATAAGCAACGTGTACAGCAATACCGTCATACCGTCAACAATATTAGCGATGAGGGTGTGTTCAAAGTGCGACTTTTCGAAGGGGAAGGGGGTACGCGAGGACTGACGAGGATGCGGACAGAGGAAGCACGTCCGCCGATGAGGATGCGGACGGAGGAAGCACGTCCGCCGAAGATGCAGCGGACCGACGAGGATGCAGACGGGGGAAGCACGTCCGCCGACGAGGATGCGGACGGAGGAAGCACGTCCGCCGACGAGGATGCGGACGGAGGAAGCACGTCCGCCGACGAGGATGCGGACGGAGGAAGCACGGCCGCCGACGAGGATGCGGACGGGGGAAGCACGTCCACCGACGAGGATGCGGACGGAGGAAGCACGTCCGCCGACGAGGATGCGGACGGAGGAAGCACGTCCGCCGACGAGGATGCGGACGAGGAAGCACGTCCGCCGACGAGGATACGGACGGAGGAAGCACGTCCGCCGACGAGGATGCGGACGGAGGAAGCACGTCCGCCGACGAGGATGCGGACGGAGGAAGCACGTCCGCCGACGAGGATGCGGACGGAGGAAGCACGTCCACCGACGAGGATGCGGACGTAGGAAGCACGTCCGCCGAAGCTGCTCCTTGCAATCGTCTGTAGAGAGACGCCGAACCTCTAGACCGATGCTTCGCTCAAGGCCGAGTTTCAAAGTCTAACACCCTCCACAAGTGAATCTTTGCCCGGGTCTGCGTTCTACCGCTACTCGAACCTGATTTCGACTGCACCCAAACAGGCGTGCAAGCCTCCTTATATACCAAGCTGAAAGCGATGCAAGCGAAGCGATGCAAGCGAAGCGATGCAAGCCAAGCGATGCAAGCGAAGCGATGCAAGCCAAGCGATGCAAGCGAAGCGATGCAAGCCAAGCGATGCAAGCGAAGCGATGCAAGCCAAGCGATGCAAGCGAAGCGATGCAAGCCAAGCGATGCAAGCGAAGCGATGCAAGCCAAGCGATGCAAGCGAAGCGATGCAAGCCAAGCGATGCAAGCGAAGCGATGCAAGCCAAGCGAAGCGATGCAAGCCAAGCGATGCAAGCCATGCGAAACAGCTGTTAATAGCAAACAATAAAATAAATAAAATTAAAATAAAACTATCTCTAGCGTCAACTAAAAACCGCTACAATATCAACCAAATTTTTAGGAGTGTATGTAGATCAACACCTAACCTGGAAAGACCACATAAAAACTGTATCTAATAAAATCGCTAAAAATCTTGGAATATTATCCCGTACCTCCCAGCTAGTGCCTCCTCAAATTCGTCTCACTTTGTATTACTCACTCATATACCCTTACCTCACATACTGTAATATAATATGGGCCTCTACCTATAAATCTAGTCTTCTGGATCTAATGAAGCTCCAAAAGCGAGCAATTAGATATATAGCAAACTTGCCCTATGGAACTCCGACTGAATCTAAATTCCACGAATACAGCCTTCTCAATGTTAACCAAATTAGACAGATGCAGATAGGTGAATTCATGTTTAAATATTTCCATAGCCTATTACCTCCTGTGTTTAAGAATTTTTTTATCCATACTACTTAGGTGCATTCATACCATACCAGACACGCTGATTCTTACCATTTGCCCCATGCCCACACAAACACTCGACGCTTTTCTGTTAAATACAGTGGAGTTCAAACATGGAATGTGATTCCTATTTCCATTAGACTGCTGCCTAGTCTTTGTCTTTTTAAGTTACGTTTACGTTCCCTGATACTCGACATTAACTGTTGAATTATCCCGGCACGTTGTGACTAATTTATCCTATCTCCCGCATTGAGTAAATTTGGTGGCGACCTAAATTAGATTATAAATCCCTACTACAAGTACTTGTGTATTTCTCGACCATCCAATGACCTCCGTGCCTAAACCTCATACAACAGGCTCTTTGATCATCGATTGTGTAACTGCAATTTAGTTAAGGTGTTTGTTGTTTATTTTTCTATAGTTATTTTGATTCATAATCTATGTCAGAACCACTCTATGGTAACTCAATGGCCATCATCATCTTGATGCTACCGCCCAGGAGATTCGCCTAGCGGGGTTGCAAGACCCTTTTGGGTCTCCTGTGCAATCAAATGCTAACTTTTGGCATCATTAGTTAAGTATTGCTTTTTTATATTTGTTAACTCTGTTCTCTTTGATGCTTGATTCGATTTGTTCTTGTTTTCTTGATTATTTGGTTGCCAAATAAAATGATTTGATTTGATTTGATGTATATAAACGTGTTACGTGCATTCTTGAATGTATTAATTTGCTAGTGAATGCATGCATGCATGCACATGTACATTGTACAAGTCTGATACAAGACTTTAACTTCGTCAGATAATCTTTCGACAGTCTTGGTTGACTTTAGGTTGGTCAGGATTAGGCCTACATGTCGAATGAACATTGGATCGGAATTACCGATCTTTCATTACTCATGCATAAAATCTGCTTAACTTACCTGGTACTTTGTTTTTACTTACTTTTTCACTTTCTCAGTTCATTACTCTGCTACCTGTTCATTCATTTACTTACTTACTCGTTTTGGAACTTCTCATTCTTCCAGACAAAGGTGAATACCGTGGTGCGGTTGGTGATGAATACATACATAAGGGTAACGATAGATCTATTCAGCTTCATGGAGCACTCAGTTCTAGCAGTCTTTTTCACTTTTGCACGAACGACACATACGGCACTTTGTTTGCAAATATTTTTTATTCTCTGTTTGAACTTACTTGCGATTATTTTCACATGGAATTGTCATATTGTTTCATCCAGGTTTGTTAACGTTTAGACACATTAGTACACAGGTCTACATACATGTCCATTAGTGCACAGGTCTACGTACATGTCCATTAGTGCACAGGTCTACATACATGTCCATGCTTTCACTCATACATGCATAAGCACATGCATGCATGACAGTGCATACTATTATACACCCGTATAATTATTGATTCGTAGATACCTGCACTTTAAGTCACCCATACCAACCATGTTTAATTTTTAGGATCTGAAATTCCATTAACAAATTTACTTGTAATAATAAATTATGTTCTTTTTATCTAGAAAGATGTCCGTATATAGATTTACTCACAGTTGTTTCTCACTATTTGAATCTGGATATCTATGAGTATTAATGAGTAACTTTCCGAAAGCTCAAACTCCACCTTCTCCGCTGCTATTGAGATGGTGCCAGTCTGAACTTTCTGAAGCTTCGTTAGACAATAATTTTTAACTCAATATTATTGTCAGCGAGTAAACGTCTCGATAACCTTAATTCTACTAAAGTTGCACAGCTATATTAGACACCTCTAAAACGTGTTCAACTGATGTTATGAAAATATCGACCGTGTAAAAAATAATCAACTATTTTTCGGGTAGTACCCTAACCAGTCTAACGCATCATAGTCTAACCGTTCTAACGCGGTAACAACGGATGAATATTTCTATGACACAAAATCCGCCGTTGTTCGTACTCTGACAGTGCCAGTCCCAAGCTTGAGTGAAATAGGAGGACGACGTTAATTGGCCTTTGCAATAGCACAGTGTCGTTAATCTGAAACTACTTTGAGGTAATGCAGCACATAAGCACAACGTTAAATGCAGTTTTTGTCGATAATTATAATTATCAGCGACCACAGGATCATGTTGTCACGCTTTTGTTAACCACCATACTATCGCTTTGTCTCTGGCGTGAGGAGTCAAAGCCTGTTTAAAGGAGGAGGAGGAGACACTGTTCATCCTCGTTACGACTTACGACTACGAATCATTGTGATGATAAGCAACAATTCAAGACCAGACCAAAAAATTCTCATCCAAAAAATAAGTCGACCAGTACAGTTGAGCGTTGGACCCAAGCTTATTCACGAGCGCAACGTAGTGTCGGAGAGGCTGCCCAGGGATCGACGTTCAGCTGGACGTCTGAGTTCCTTTGTCAAAATTCATTGCCAAATGCCAATGCTCAGCGCTATCGAAGTTCTGTATTACACACCTTTAAAACGTATTTAATTTATTGTTATGAATAATCAACTATCCTCAGCATCCGTTACAGTGATACCGCTCCTTGGCTTTTTTCCCAAGATCTTGGCTTTTTCAATCGTATCTTGGGATATTGGCTTTTTTTTAAAGGACCTTGGCTTTTTTACTTGGCTTTTTTTCTGCCCACTAAATAACAATAATCTTAGCAATAATCCACTAAATAACAATAATTTAAGCAATAATCCACTAAATAACAATAATCTTAGCAGTAATATAACCATGGCTCCATCTACTGACTAGTATTCATCCGACTTATTATTATTCTCTGAACTGTTTGCTCTCTTGCATATTAGTTATTTGTGACGTCACGTGCAATTTCGCGAGATTCCGCGCAAAATCGCAAATAACTTGATAAAGACAAATCAAAGATATTAAAGTCTTTAGAGTCTAAAGACTCTGATATCTTTGGATAATACTAGCGCACTATGTTCCAAAATCTGGTTGGTATGTTAGAAAATCAGAGAACGGAAGTTACGGAACCAATAATTGGTTATATAAATTACATTATTTATATAAATTATTATAATTAGGTTATTTATATAAATAAAAATAATTAATGATTTATTATTAACAATTTAACATACATTAATTTCAGAATTAATTAGGGGCCTATGCACAATTTCATAAACATCACAATTTATCGGACAAAATAGCTTCTGTTGAAATGAAAATAGGTGTCATTTTAGTACATAATCATTAACTTGGCTTTTCTTGGCTTTTTTAAGGCGACATCTTGGCTTTTCTTAAATTTTAGAGCGGTATCACTGATCCGTTAAGATACTTTCAGTTGGGCACGAAGTATTCATAAGTCATAACAACAGTCAACAACAGGTTAATCACTACGACATAAATAAACTTTCTATGCAAGTATGCAACACGTAAACTAATAAAGCCAAAGAAATGTTTTGCCGATATTAGCGACCCTTGCTGTCATAGGTTGGTCGTGTTTCACGTTTGTGTGCATACGTCTAATTCTGAATTTTGGGAAGAGGGCAATAATATCATTGTTTTGCATTGCATCATATAGTCTCGACTTGATGTAGAACCAACTGCCAAATAAGCTTACTCAGCTTTGTATAACGCTATTGAGATAGGCTTAATTACGTCGGTCACTTGCATCAAATAGCTTTTATTGCTTTTTAAAGTATTGTATTGCATTTAACGTTTATAAAGCGCTCTATTGGGGCGGCTCAATTCAGAGGCGCTCCC
The DNA here is from genome assembly GCA_945859605.1 of Lumbricus rubellus. Lineage (NCBI taxonomy): Eukaryota > Metazoa > Annelida > Clitellata > Crassiclitellata > Lumbricidae > Lumbricus > Lumbricus rubellus. The sequence goes on along the minus strand of OX243813.1, from coordinate 3,108,013 downwards.
AGTGCGCAAGGTCACTAGCGAAGAATTAAATTTTGAGCAAATCAAAATTGTGAGGTGTATGGTTGGTTGTCAGATGGAGTTTAAGATCGAATAGATGGAGACGATCTTTTGCAAAGTGAAGAACAATCGTATTGAAGAACGAATTCAAGAAAAAAATGTTTTTGTGCGATTTCTCGCTGAAGCGAAAGCTGAATGTGGATTAATGGTTGACCGAACGTCAAAAGTTTTTATTCTTTCAGCGTGTCGTAGTATCTATTAGAAACACTTTTGAAACGTATTCAACTAATTTCGTAGCCAATTCTAGAATAATAATTAGAAAATAATTTCAACAAAAGAGAAGATCCCAATGAAGAATGGTTGAAGTTGAACGATTGTATTTGAAAACTAAACTGGTAAAATTGTATCGAAATAGCAGATTCCGATTAAATATCACACGGATTAAATTGTTTTAAAGGTGTGTAAAACGCGCTGTTAACATGACGAAAAAATAATCTCTGTTAATGCTGTTTACGCTTTTGTACGTATCATCGTCATCGTCATCATCATCGCCATCATCTTCTTCATCGTATCGTCATCGTCATGGTCGTCGTCCTCCTCCTCCTCCTCCTCCTCCTCCTCCTCCTCCTCATCATCATCATCATCGTCGTCGTCATCATCATCATCAAATTCATCATCATCACCATCACCATCAAATTCATCATCATCATCATCATCATCATCATCATCATCATCATTTTGATATGCTGGTCCTCACAGGTGCGAATCCGTGCACCAGTCTTACCTGTGGTCCAGGTGAGGAGTGTCAGGTGGATCGGACAGGTAAGGCGAGATGCAGCTGCCCTGCGCTGTGCGAGAGAGTCGTGCGTCCAGTGTGTGGCTCGAACGGAAGAACTTACGACAACCCGTGCGAAATGCGTCGTCAGTCTTGTCTCGTTAAGGCAATGGTCAGCATTCGATACCATGGAGAATGCAGTAAGTAGAGAGACGCGATTATGTAATGATGATGATGCTCTGTGTGTGTGTCTCTGTGTCTTTGTGTATCTGTCTATGTCTCTGTATCTGTCTGTCTGTCTGTTTTTCGGTCTGTCTCTTTGTTTGTCTATCTGTTTCTCTCTCATTCTCTATAAATCTGTCTCTCTCTGACTCTCAATCTCAATCTCTCTCCCTACTCTAGCTGTCTCTGCCTTTGTCTCTGTCTCTCTCCGTCATATCTCTGTCTGTCTGTCTTTGTCTCTTTCCTTCTCTATCCATCGCTCTCTCTCTCTTCTCTGTCTGTCTGTCTGTCTATTTCTCTTTCTCAGAAGTCGACCGACGATCCATACGACAAGCATGCATACTTTTGCATAGGCCTACATTTATGCAGGCATTCATTGATGCACAGTAACTGTTGCCCATATAGCTGGTTGCAGACACACATGTGTGCATACATGTACATATACATGTACTACTTAGATATCATGTACCCATAATTATACGTACATGTACATTTAGCGCCTGCAATGCCATACATGCATGTGTAACTTACATACATGTACATAAATCGAATGCTGGACGACGCTCTTGAAATGCGTCAATGTTCTGTTTCCCTCTGTCTTCGTCTCTGTCTGTCTGTCTGTCTGTCTGTCTGTCTGTCTCTCTTTCTCTCTCAATCTTTCTTTCTATTTCGGTCACTGTCTCTCTGTCGCTGTCTGTCTGTCTGTCTGTCTGTCTCTTTTGCACGCCTCCTTTGTATGTTCCACTATTCGTATTTGCAACCTGTATGTTTTCTCCGCTTAATTAGTCAAAATATGAAACCCAACCTTAATTCTCATTGAATGTAACTGTAATCAGGATCTCCAGTCCTCTCGTTCTCATGTCTAAAGAGCCAAGAGAAAATATTATAATTATTGGTTCAATTTATCTTCTTAGAAGCTGAGAAGCGTTCTCTTCGCTGGCCTATGCTGTCATTATGACGATTAATTACACCAGTTAACAAAAAAGAATGCATAGTAAGCTGAAATAGTCGCCAGTGGTGCATGGGCCCACGCACACGTGTAGAACCGACCAATGGATTCCCGTTGACAGGTTGCATAGATTCATCATTACAAGTTACAACGCTTCATCTTGGCACTGCAGAGTGTAACTGCTGGTCGATGGTTATAAATCGTGCTTGAAGAGCTACATATTTAAACACCGGCTGAAAAGTTCATTAAATATATCAACATATATATCTAATTTAGAGGTGTCCGAAGCAGATTTTTTTGTTATGTGACGTTTAATCAAACAGTTCTTAACGACATCATGCGGCGCAGCGGCTGTCAGAATACGGGAGAAAGTTTCCGTTAACCAACACTAACAGTCCTAGTTCTATAGGTGTAGGGTCAGAAGAATAAAGTCGCAGGACTCTGAAGCCTGATAAGTTGCAACTTATTCGAGAGCTTAAAGTTTTAACAGCCATGAGCCACCGTTTTATGCAAGTCCTTGGCGGAAGAGGAGACAATATTATTATTATAAAGTATTTGACTGATCTCTTTAAATATAAATTCAATTCGCTTCCTATGATGCATTGGCCCATGATGTTTAGGACTCTGCATGCGCTTACATACAATAATTTTTGTTCAGGCTTGATCACTACCAGATGTATGAGTGCGTAAAAATGTATGAGTTCTTAAAAAATATCAATAGGTTCCGCACTTTGATGCACAAACATGGGTAATAAAGCATACAGTATTACCCATTGAGTTAATCAAGTCAGTCAAATATTCGTAAAACACACATATATGTATATCGTTCGAAATCCAACATCAAATATAATATGTTATCATACCATCTGTGAGGATAATATTATTATGGACCTTGTGGGCGCAGGTGATAGAAAGTGCCTTCGCCAGCGTTTGATGAATATAATTAGGTTCATAATATGATGAGTGTATGCATGTATGTTTGGATGGGTGTATGTGCACGTGCGTGTATGTAAGCATGTTTATCATGTATATGTCTTATTGTGATTACTTGGTGACAGGGAATACATTGATTTCACGTGATTTATCTATGCAATTGTATGCATGTCTGTATGGCATGCGTGCCTGCATATTAGGATAACCCCCTTGGATACAGAATGTTATGGGTAGTCTAAATACAGCGCCGTTTAAATACCACTCTCAGGTATTGCAATCATTCTTTGCTACGGGGAATAGACCAGTTGCCTCTGAAAATATGACGGGTAAAATCTCTTAGATCGATGTTGATTCTCCGGAGAAATCCGGGAGACTTTAAAAACTCATGAGAAATCTGTGGAGATTTTCGTCATGACGTGTGCATCAGTAGAAAACGATTTGTCTGAGGAGTATTTTGACGTCTTTGCCTAATCCCAATGGAGATCTGCTGCTGCTGCTGCTGCTGCTGCTGCTGCTGCTGCAGCGGAGTTTATTCCCGTCCTAAGCCTATCACGCACGCAGGATGACAGCTCTGACAGACTCCGCCGAGGTTATTGTTTTTGGAAATTCCGGTAGGTGACAGCAGCGCTCTGATCGATTCTCCATGTTATATATATATATATATATATATATATATGATATATATTATATATGCATATATATATCTATATGATATATATATATGCATATATAATTATATATATATATATATCATATATATATATATATCATATATATATATATATAATTATATATGCATATATATATCATATATATATATATAGTGACTTGCGAGATGGAGTCTGTGTCAGAGTCACGTATTGGACTTTATACGTGCGTTAATATGATGATGATGATGACGACGACGACGATGATGATGATGACAGTAGTCATAACGGTACCTTGGAATTTATTGCAAAGAAGCGAATTTGGAGGAAGAGGGAAACGAGAACGAAGAAAACAAGACGAGAAGGAGGATGGAGAGGAGGAGGAGGAGGAGGAGGAGGAGGAGGAGGAGGAGGAGGAGGAGGAGGAGGAGGAGGAGGAGGAGGATTGAGAATCGGATAGCAAGAACAAAGAAGGTAGAAATGTTTTAGGACCGGATGAATGGAATGATGTGGAAGAGGTAAAATAGTACTAGGGAGAATGATGAGCATAAGAGAAGTCGGAGATTAATAAGTTGATCTGCTGACTGAGGTGTAGACCTGAATACCAGCTGATATCTTTCGAACAGATGCGTGATGCGACGACGACAGCCATGATTGTTGCTGCGTTCGATGACCATGGGGAGAGATTAAGTTCCGTTTTTAGCGGAGAATGGATTGCTGACATTTTCTCAACGTCATATGATCATTATTGGTCTAAAATCGGTCCATATGATGAAGAGGATGAAGATGTTGCTGCTGCTGCTGTGGTCTATTTTCGGATGTTTTTGCTTCTGTTTCAGAGGACGAACTGCGACGTTTTGAAGACAGAATGAGTAACAGAATAGTTTATTGAGATTGCGCACTATCAATATTGACCATTGTATATCCACTCAAACATTGGTTTCACTTCATGCACCTAATGACCATTACACTTATTGACCTCAGCATTAATTATTGATCTCGGCTCACTCACTATCTCAGTTTCAGTTGTTTTATGTTCTAAAGTCAATACAGTGACCATTCAATCTCTTTGTTCAATCACTGATCTCACATCACCTTTGAACTCTTTTCACTTATTGGTCTCTGTTCAATCTTTGATCTCTTTTTTGCTGATATTGGTTCTAAGTTCAATACTTTCGCACATCAATATCTCTATCCAGTAATAACTGATATTATCACCTCAACCATTGATCTTTCACTCACTGATCTCAGTTCACTTATTGCCATCTATGATAATGTCATCCATTTAAATTGATTTACTGCCATTTTACTTATTGATCTCAATCCACTACACTTCGATAATAATTAACTGCAGTTCACAAATTGATTTCTAATCAGTTTGCTATTTCCTGTTTATTATGCAACATCCGCTTAGTTGTTTAAATCAAAACACGTAGGCCAATCGTTTGTTACCGATGCAACTTGAAAGCTCTCTAAATCTCCACCATCTATGAATATCACGTCCAATTATGACTCGGGACTACCGACATAAATAGAGTTTAGCTGTTCATTTCACTAAAGACTATACATTACACAACGTGGGCTTATACGCCAACAACGACCATAGGTCCGTAGCACTGTACAATGTACAGTGTACATTGTGTGCATATCATATATTTATACATGCGAATGCGTGTATGCATATCTGAAGGCTAGGCATGTACGTTTGGATAGGAGTAGGTATGCGGGAATGAAATGTGATTGAACACATCGATGACACGCTGAGAAAAATTCAACATTAGAAAGAGAGTTCAAAGCTCAAGTGAATGACAAACTATCTGTTGGCAAATTATCTCAAAAGTTAAAAATTTATTACCGTGTCTATACCGCTTTCAAGCTTAGCAACATTTCGCGAACATGGGCATTGGTCAAAATTTAATAATCTCATAAACTATGATTGTGACTATTCTGTCAATCAATATATATTTTTATTGAAGTTTGAGAGCTCTTCCTAGCAGTTTCTTTGGATGGCATTTAGGTCCTAATTAGTAGTCTTCAAAAAGAAAACTTTACAAGAAAACTTGCATTTTTCTTCGAAAACGCAATTTCTCGTAACTTTAGCCCTTTGGTGAGGCGGACGACATTATTATTTTAAAAACTGTTTAGACATTTCTTAAACCCATTCCACGAGACAAAATTGCTGGATGCTACTTGCTTTTCATTTATTATTTCGCTTTTTCGCATCCTGTGATCCGTGTCTCTCTTCTCTTAGGCTCGTACGATGATATTTTTTGGGTTGAACGAAAAAATCTATATGGCTTCCTGAAAACTATTTTAAAGGTGTTATAAACGTGCACGTCTTAAATATTTAGTATTCATATTCGCTGTTCAAAAACAACTGGCGATTTTCAGAGGTAACGTAGCATAGTTTTGGTATGTTTAATTATATTATGATCATCTTACACTGCATGTGATTATTGTCATTCAATAGTTTCTTCATGTTGTAGCGCCCTGTAAATTTCTAAGTGTAAAGACATAATGATAATGATAAAATTAATCATAAATAAATCATTATTGATACAACATATTTTAAACAAGACTTAGTCATAACTAACGTGTGACTTTCAACAAAGTAACACTGTTCAAAGCATACACTCTGTATTCAAAGCCTTGATTAATATTATTATTATATCTACAACGGTTACCATGGAAACAACCATATCACAACACTGACTAAACAACGTCACATTGCGATGACGTCATTGGATTTGATATTTTGATTTTCAGTGAGCGATGAGTCATCTTCCAATACAAAACCCTGTGAGTGTTTGTTTGTTTGAACTACAATACTACAATGTATTATCAACTCCACTTCATAACCATTCACCGGGGTAGAGTGACCACACGTTCGGCGTCCCAAGCACGTTCTTTCCGGGACAATGAGTCTTCATTAATAAATTTTTTGGCTAATTAAATACGTAGAATGCACTTTTCAATATTATCTAATCATTTGAAAGTTGCAAATATGCAAATAACAACATATATTATGCGGAGTCGAACAAAATTTACAACTCCGCGACACGAGGCGAACATATTATGCGAATGCGTTAATGTGGGATAATTGTAGGCTAAGCCGTCATGGACTCATGGTTGAGACACGTTATCAAGTTTTTAGTAGGCCTATCTATAGTATAGGTCTGTCACTTTATCATATCTCAACCTACTAGACTTATACGTTTTCACTCGATTTCTTTAAAATTAAAAAGCCTTTAAATGAAAATAATGCTCGATTTTGGTCTAAAAATCTCAAAAATATTATTTCAGTTCATGCATGGCGTAGGCTACGCAGTGCACCGCCAGTCCAATTGAACCCATCCCCTTTCTGAATTTGACTTAGATTGGAAGTAGACCTACAGTAACTGTGGTGTACCTGAATGGCCGAAAAGAAGTGTGGTCAGTGGTCACCCTAATTTGCCGTACATGCACTAAAATTTCACAGTTGCTAAAGTTCAACTTCGAACACTGCATCACTTCGTAGGCTGATGTAGGCCTAGGCCTATACATGTAATAGCGTGTTACAACTTGCACTTTAGCTCACCATCACTCGATAGTATAATTATACACACTGTCCTACCTCAGCATTGCAACATTTGCTTCGTCTTCACTAGACTCTGATGAGGCGCAAAAACAACCGATTTGTCAAAGAATGTGTCACATTTTTGCATCCAGTTAGCATCACGACACTAATAACCTACAGTATAACCTACAGTCAAACTGTATTGGCAAAGTCGTTACAATTCACAGGGGCAATGTTAAATCAAATGGTCACTGGCAACTTATTGCTAATGTTAATTGATAGTTTTGCTTTTGCTTAACGACATTGTCTCATTCTTTCGTTCTCTGCCTCAATGCAGTTCAAGTCAGGTTCATAATAATAATAATATTATGTCCAACGACGCGACTCATCTCTATTCTATGCCTCTCTCTTCATTCCTAATTTCCTATGTATACCCGTCCTTTGTCATCGTCCAGTTCTGAAGTAAGATAAATGTTGGTCTTCCTCGTGTTTTACTCCTCTCCTTTCTTGCTTCGATGATGTCTCTTACTATGGTTACACCTCTCACATTATTTTTTTGCCCTGAGGTACTTCATTCCCCCAGGGACTTATGGACTATTATTATTATTATTATTATTATTATTATTATTATTATTATTATTATTTCGGAAATTTAGTGAAATGTTCATAATGTGACCATTGGCCAATCCATTTTTTTCTGCCGTCTTCGTATTGTCTTCCAACATGGACCTTTTCTCTTCCATCATCTGTAAGATTTCTTCATTCGTGTCTTGTGCTCCCTCCAGCTGACACTTTCCATTCTGCGACAACGACATTATGTTATAGCACAAATTACATTAGAGGCACTTGGACAGACAGACAGGCAGGTAGTCTGAGGTAGACACACTGGCAGATAGACAGACAGACAAGCAAAATATAAAAAATGGATAAATAGATACGGAAGACAAGTTGTCGAGACCATGGATTAATTAAGGAATCTACATTAAGGATTTGCAATTTTTTGAGTTAGTTCTGATTCACTTCTGGCGCTTAACGCTCAGTTGATATTATATCATTTGATTCTTATAACTTGAAGGTGTGCAAGCAAAGGCGATTGGGACATACAAGAAGACAGACAGAAACAGACAGATGACATTTTCCAACAAACACAACCATCTCTAACATACTTATCTTCATCTATGCTTCTCTATCACTGTCTCTCTCTGTCTTTCTCAGTCTGTCTATCGCTCTTCCTCCCTCCCTCTTTCTGTGTCTCTCTGTTTGTTTCTGTCTGTCTTATCATCTCTCTCGCTCGCTCTATATGCGTGTGTGTCCATTTCATGAACGCGTACATGTACGTGACCAGTTTGTCGCCTTAGGATTCTTCTCGATTGTTCGCGGCTGCCCCCCCCCCCACTACCCACCCCCACTTCCACCCCATCACCCCCACCACGGTGTCCTCCCTGTGATACCCTCCTCCTCGTTCACTGCAGCTCCTCCCGTCTGATATATCAGAAATCGATGTTCGGTCATCGGAGGAAGAAGGATTTGTTCCACCAGCATCTCCCTTACATATATATGTATATATATATAAAATATCATATATACATATATATAATATCATATATATATATATAATATTATATATATATGTTACACTATATATATATGATACCATAATATATTATGTGTAATATCATATATATATATTATATATACTATATCATATTTACGTTATATATACTATAATTAATATAAATACACGTGTATATACATGTCTATACACACATATACATATGTATGATATGATATTATTTATATATAATGTACTGTCTGATAATACTATTCAAATCATGCGCACGCTCGTCGCCGTTGTGCGGCAAATCTGCGTCGTTCGGTAAGCAATGAGAGTTGACAGTGTGAAGGAACGCCTAATGACATATCTATTTGCACAGGCTGCTGTCGAAAACCGCACGGCTTCTGGTGTCATGATGTCTGCAGCGAAGCAGAGACTACGGTGTTGACAGTGAATCAATTGATCTGGCAACGATAAGATACGCAATGCGTTAATTATATAGCGGGCACTGTTTTCAAGGTTTTTGTTTAACAAAAAAGACGCTATATAAGTGTCCAGCTGCAGTAAAAATCTAGTTTATTATTCTAGCATTGTAGTTTAGCGACACTGTAGTGTATAAAGTGTATAATAACAAAAGTGATTAGCACTCTCCTCCTTCTTCTATGCTTTTCAATTGGGGGCCAGAGTACGAGCGCCAGTCAAGTGTCGTTGTATTATGAAAAAGTTAAAGGAGCTAGATATTTATTTGGGCGGGAAAACGTCTTTAAAGGTGTCTAAATGGAGCCAAGCTCAGAATAATATTATTAATTCGATTCACTATATAACAACTTGCCATTTCCAGATCTAAATAATATATTTTATGCTGCATGATCTACGGTATAATTGCAGTAAATTTTAAATCATAAATATTACCACAGTAGTAACTAATCAAAGTTTACGTATTACAGCCCAAGCACGCAATATCAATAAGAGTATCCGGTATAGGCTATAGGCCTACTTCACGTGACATAGTCGGTCAATGCGTGCAGCTCTGAACTGCTATGCGCTCCTAGCGGCTGCAGCTGTGGTTGAAACTGACGATAAAGAAGGAGCGACGTTGAATGTGCGCTAAAATATTGATGAGTAGTCATAGATCAGACTATTCTCGACCAAACATCATTTCCTCGCGATTTGACCAAAGACAGATAACCTAGAGTCACGTAATCTAAGAACTCCTTCGAACCGTCTCAGTCTGTCTCTCTCGCTCTCTCTGTGTCTCTGTGTGTGTTTCTCTGTCTGTGTGACTCTGTCAGTCTGTCTATGTCTGTGTGTCTCTGTCAGTCTGTCTATGTCTGTCTGTTTCTGTCTGTCTCTGTCTGTCTCTGTCTGTCTCTGTCTGTCTCTGTCTGTCTGTCCGTCCGTCCGTCCATTCATCCATCTATCTGTCTGTCTGCCTGTCTGTCTGCCTGAGTGTCTGTCTGCCTGTCTGCCTGCCTTCCTGCTGCATGCCTGTCTGTCTGTTTCTCTGTCTCTGTGCGTCCGTCCGTCCATCGGTGTATCCATTCGTCCACCCACCCATCCATCTATCTATATAGCTGTCGTTATCTTACCCCAGTGTCTCTCTCTTTCTCGGTCTCTCTCTATGTCCATCTGTCTCTGTATATCTCTGTGTCGTCTCTCTTTATGTCTCTGTGTCTGTTTGTCTGTTTCCCTCTGTCTCTCTCTGTCTGTCTCCCTTTTTTGTCTCTGTCTTTGTGTAAATTGTCTCTTATTTATGTAATTAAGTAATTAATAAGTTATTTGTGTGAATGAATGAATGGATGAATGGATGAATAAGTGAACGGGTGAATGAGTGAATAGTTGAATGAATTAATGAATGAATGAATGAATGAAGCTTTGTCACAGTAGCCTGTAATTGTCATTGGTCTCAGGTAGTTGAAATTCAGAGATCTATGAATCCTCGCAGATGTCTTGGATTTAAATTGCTCACAGCGTTTGATTATGATTAAGATCACTATAAAAGCAATTCCAAAGTTGTCACATTAGCAGAGCTGTAATAATTATGCCAAACAAATTTTTGCCACAACAAAGACCTCTGTTGTCATAAGCTGTCGTTAAACTACTCCTCCTCCTCTCACTCCCGCTCCTCCTCCTTCTTCTCCTCCTTCTCGTTAATCTGACCAATAATCTGTCTTTGATTTCTAGGTCAACTGGGACCGTGTAGTCATCACACGTGTCAGTATGGTGCCGTGTGTACTGTGAAGAAAGGAAAAGCAGTATGCGAATGCACGACTTGTGACGAAGCATTCGAACCGGTTCGTCTCTTATTAATTTTATTCTGCCTATTCGATATTTTAATACAACAGAATACATGACATTGTAGTCTAATTGCAATATCTATATAAATAAAATAGTAACTGCGTACGCACCACATTGAAAAGGATAGGATCTCCCTAAGTAACAGACCGATTATTTTCAAAATCTCACCAAAACGTTCCATTCGTATACGTGCGTGTTCTTTGAATGTTTTTTTCTCCATAAAACGTAATCTGTAACAACAATATTTGATAATATTCGTCGACTATTTGAGCTATACAATTTTAAACTTCGCCCGTGATCAATATAGAATGAGGTCGAGTGCCATGACGTCGTAAGCGAGTTGCATAATAATTTCCGTTCATTCAAAAACGAAAGCGGCCTTTCACCTTTCTTGGAGTCTTGCGGCCTTTCACCTTTCTTGGGCTCTATCCGCTGTCAGGAAGGGACGGTGTGAGAGAGGAAAAGACCGGAGGGAGCGGGACGAATAGGGCGGGGAGGGAGCGGAGGGGAGCGATGGAGGAGGGAGAGATGCAGGGAGGCGTAGGCGGAGGGGAGAGGGATGGGAAGGGGAGGGGAGGAGAGGGCAGGGGGTGGGAGAGGGGAGGGTGTGAGGAGGGAAGGGGAGGGTAAGGGGAGGGGGAGGCGAAGGGGAGGGGAGGGTTGGGGAGGAGGAAGGGGAAGGGGGAGTTGTCGGGCGAGGGGGAGGGGAGGGGAGGGGTGGGGAGGGGTTGGGGAGGTAGGGAGGGATGGTTGGATGCTCTTTTCAGCCACAGCAACGCGTGGCCGGGTTCAACTAGTTAATAATAATAATGATAATGAATGCCTCTAGTAGTAAAGTAGTAAGGGTCATTTATTGTGATTTTTAACACCTTTAAGATGGTTTCAAAAAGCGCTATAATTAGCGGTCAACCGCGTTTTAAAATTAAGTTTCAGGACATGGTGAATACAAGGTTTAACGACAGTTTATGACAACAGAGGCCGCTGCCGTCGTCAAATATAAGTTTTGTATGATATAGCCTGCAAACGACCTGCAACACTGATATCAAATGCAATTAACTTAATAGACAAACCGATTTGTTACATGTAGGTGTGGTCTCTTGCCGACTTCTGTTAATTAAGGAAAGAAGATTATAAAGAGGACTGCAGAAAATTTCGTCCTCATCTTCGTCCTCCGCTTTCTCTTCTGTTTTAATTCTTCCTATCCTGATTTAAACGTGGACTATCTTTGTCGAAGCACATTATAATAACATGCAATCAAGATGTTCCTTTTCCATTCGGTAGATTTGTGGAAGCGATGGAAAGTCGTACAATAACGAATGTCGATTGAAAGCGGAGAATTGTCTCAAGAACGCCAACGTATCCATCAAATACAAAGGACTCTGCAGTAAGATTAATTATTACACATGCAGTCTTCACCACAGTCATGTCTCATACCAACTGCAGGTGTTGAGTGAGTGAGTGAACGAATGAACGAATGAACGAATGAGTGAGTGAGTGAGTCGGTCGGTCAATCAGACAATCGAGAACCTAAGGCACAATAATTCTGTCTACTGATGATTACTCACCCATGCAAATGACTTGTCCTGTTCGGCTCCACTCCCGCATTATGTGATGAGATCGGGAGAACCTTTTACGAGACATTTCTTGAAAAACGCTACATGTAGCGCAATATAAATAAGCACCAAGAACTGCAATTATTGCATTCACTATTACAACTATATATAGAGCTTTGCATGGAATAGATGTTTTGCTGTGGTCGGTACCAGAGGCGAATTCAGACATTTTTTTAATCAGACGTAAACTGGGCAGTCATCCAAGGCAGTGTCCAGTGCTGAGTCGATTTATACCCAACATAAATACTCAGCAGAGCAGAAATTCTGGCAGCCTTGTTTAGTTGTGGCAGGTCAACGCCATTCTACCAAGGCATTTCCAACGGCAGGGCTTTTTCACAGCGTGAATATCTACACAATATGTGCAGTTTTAAATGGATCTGTGCAGTTGTAGAAACACTTCAGTGCAGATTTTAAAAAAAGTAGTAGAGTAGGCCTAATTGCCATCCGATTGGGAGTAGTCTACGAAGGAGGATGAGCAGGGAAGAAAGGATTGTGCAGTTCTAATTGTTTCTTTAAAAAAAGAAGCCCTGCAGTGCCATGGCATGCCCTGAGAAGCCCTGCAGTGCCATGGCATGCCCTGCTCTTGCTCGGTTCCTAAGTATACTGCATGGAATAATAATCAGCCTAACAATCTGTGACATGAACTCCACCATCTCTCTCTCTCTCTCTCTCTCTCTCTCTCTCTCTCTCTCTCTCTCTCTCTCTCTCTCTCTCTCTCTCTCTCTCTCTCTCTCTCTCTCTCGGTTGTCTCATCATATCCGCCATCGTTTCAAGATCATTGTGCTTGATCGTTGTTTAACATAATTATTGCGTTAGGTTGGGAGTTCCTCGGATGAGCCGATCTCTCTTTGAGCGCTATATAAATTTGCAATAACAACTATGATTATACGATTGTGTTACGTGGTTAATTGTTTAGATTCATGTGATGGCATCAAATGTTCGTTTGGCGAATACTGCATTGAGGGCAAGTGCACGTGTCAGAAGGAATGCTCCAAGGTCAAGGGTCAAGGTCAGGGAGACACCGTTCTGTTGTGCGGATCGGATGGTGTGACGTACACGAGCGACTGTGAGATGAGGGTGGCTGCCTGTGCACAGAGGGTTAACATCGAGGTCATCTACATCGGAAAGTGCGAGGAGTTCTCTGGAGGTAGGTCGTCCATTTATAGGGTACCATACCCCTCGCAGAGTAACACACCCTAGCAGGGTAACACACCCTAGCAGAGTAACACACCCCAGCAGGGTAACACACCCTAGCAGAGTAACACACCCTATCAGGGTAACACACCATAGCAGGGTAACACAATGCCACGAGAGCTCACTTAAACTGCACCTGATGCTGAAAACAATTCAGAGGTGCTCCCGACTCCATCTAAACCCATCCATCCAACCAAACCATCTACCCCAAAATCCGCCCATCCAACAAAACCCACCTATCCTGCCAAACCCACCAATCACTCAAGTTCACCCATCCACCCATTCTCACTCATCCAATGAAGCCACTCAATCCCATAGCCTCCGAGTTTTCGTAAAAGGTGTTGGGTGTGACCCCGTGATCAGGGCCGTAGCAACAATGAACGTGGCCCCCTCCAAGCATAATGTCCCAGAAATTTCTGACGACCTTTTATAGTCATCTGGCCAAAATCTCGGGAAAATTTCATCGATTCGCAGTCCGAAAAAGTTGATGACCATTTTTTGTCATTTCATTCATTTTTTTGGCACTTTTAGGAGCCCCTCTCTTGCCGGGGGCCCCTTCGGTCGGAGGGTACGGAGGGCGGTCGATACGCCTCTGCCCGTGATCGTTTGATCCCACCCCACCCCTATATCCTCTCCCACAGTCCCGTCTTCCGTCTCTGACAAGTTTCACAAAAGGTTTTGTTATCTTGTTCATCGTAAATTAGCGACGATACGTCGTCAACCATTGATTACCGAATGGCTGGCTGCCTAGCAACGCATGCAGCAGCACAGGAGGCACGTCCAACGCCGTACATCACATTCAGGCTTTGTATTATAAGCAGGACCACCAATACCACCAATACCACCAGCCGCTACAGCCCCATCAGTGATAGGCCTAGGTGACAGTGTCTTGCTGCGCTATTTTCTAAGCCCATTAGTTTAGGAGGAGCATTTTTAAAGGTCATTTGTCCACTTATATTATAAGAAAAAACAAGCATCCGACCATAAACCCACCCCCATCATAAATTCTTGGCTACCACCAACTCTTTGTGTGTCTGTGTGTGTGTGTGTGTGTGTGTGTGTGTGTTTGTGTGCGCGCTCGCGCGCGCACGTGTATGTGTGGGTGCTGCTTATACGTGTGTAGGTCATTCTGTCTGGAATAGTCTCCAACTGTCGGAGATACGTCTGTTACCCAGGGTTGACTCATCAGTGGTTTACTGGCTCCTTGAAACCTTTTTGTATAACCGTGTTTGGATAGGGAGCGCCTCTGAGAGGGATTCTTGAACGAGAGCTATATAAATTCTTCTATTGAATGAATAAGTGTGTGTTGGTGCGTGGGTGTGTGCGTGCGTGTGTGTGTGACCGACGTTAGTTAACCCGTCGGTTGGAAGATGTAGGCCTACGTTAGAGATTATCGTCGTTTTACATGTCTCCATGATTACGTGAGGCGCGGTGGTGTAGTGGTGGCGTCGTTGTCTTGAAGCCGGAAGGTTCGAGGTTCGAATCCACCTCAAGTCGCCGCGTATGGACCTTTGGGCAAGTCCTTCACTCGCAGTTGCTCAGCGCTTTAGCGTGAAACTCGATGCAGTGTCCGCGCTGTAGTCGGGAGCGCCTCTGAGTAGCGGTTGAGAGCTGGAAGAGGCGCTATGACGTGTACTGTATACAATATAGCATTGTTTTCCAAACTCAGTGGGAATGTTTCCATCTCGGTCGGAGTGTAACGAGAAGTCTTGTCAGTTCGGAGGATCGTGTCAGGCGGATACAGAAGCAGCCACGATCATCTGCAGCTGCAACTTCAACTGTCCAGCCATTCGGTGAGAGCTGCAAATGATGATGATGAAGCTGATGACGATGTTGTTGTTGTTGTTGTTGTCGCTGCTGTCGTTGCAATTAATGACGTTGTTGTCGATGTTGTTGTCGATATCACAATACTGCTGTTGTTGCTGTTGCTGTTGCCGTTGTTGTCGTCGATGATGATGACGATGATGAAGATGACGATGACGACGACGACGACGACGACGACGATGATGACGATGACGATGATGATGATGATGATGATTATGATATTGCTATGCAGTCGGAATTGTTGTTTACATGAGAGTATCTGGGTGTCTTGCAAAGTGATGAACAATATATAACCACAGATGAAAGCATTTTCAAGATATTTGTTACTGCAGATGTACTGAAAGTAGTTAGTCGAATGTAATTATAGCATCACGTAATAATGGTTCGAAGGTGTTTAGCAGCGCTCTTGTGGCTGTTGACTACAATAATATAATATTTTGGCTAATCTTGACTATAATATTATAAAATATAATATTATTATGCATATATGTATATATATATATATGCATAAGTGTGTACGCGTGTGTGTATGTGTCAGGGCTGTTTTAAGGATTTTTGGAACTGCACAACCCGTTCTTTCTTTTCCCATCCTCCATGGTAAATTACTCCAAATGGGAGGAAAATCTTTTAAGACTAGTTTTTACGGCACGGAAGTGCTTCTACAGCTACACAAATCCATTTAGAACTGCACATTTTGTGTACAACTGCACGCTAAAAATCCCTGGTATATATGATGATTCTAGGGGGATTGACCACCGGACGATTGACCACCGGACGGTTGACCACCGGACGATTGACCACTGCGGACGTTTGACCATCGACCGGTTGATCACCGGACGATTGACCACCGGACGATTGACCACCGGACGATTGACCACCGGACGGTTTACCACCGGACGATTGACCACTGCGGACGTTTGACCATCGACCGGTTGATCACCGGACGATTGACCACCGGACGATTGACCACCGGACGGTTGACCACCGGACGATTGACCACTGCGGACGTTTGACCATCGACCAGTTGATCACCGGACGATTGATCATCGCTTGATTTATATAAAACTTTACGACACAAACTCAATGTACCACTTCTTCTTTAGGTAAGCTGCCTCTCGGCAGGTCCAGATGCCCAACGACGCCAGTCTTCTCGATGTTGTGCTTTTTCTTTTAGTTTTCCATATCCATCCTCCATCATCCAGTCCAAGAACTTTTCCCTAGGTCTTCCTCTTCCCCTCTTCCCTTCCATTTTGCCTTCCACAATGTCTCTTTGCAAGGAGTTGCCTCTCAGTACATGTCCAATGTACCACACACTCTATTTAATATGTAGCCTATCGAATTATAATACGAAGTGAAATGCGAAAATATAATTATATTTGATGGACTGCGCTGGACCTTGGTGAAGAACACAAGGAGGTTTATTTGGAATGCGTAGGCTACTTAATAATTGTGATATAGGCCTACATGTGTGCAGGTCTACATACATGTATAAGAATTAAAAGAAGCCGACGATGTTTATCTTTACTAGCGGTAAATACTACATTTCCTTTCATCATTGGTTAATAAATTTAAGTCACCACTAGACCGGTGATCAATTGTCCGGTGGTCAATCGGTCGATGATCAAACGTCCGCAGTGGTCAATCATCCAGTGGTCAACCGTCCGGTGGTCAATCGTCCGCGCACCATATATGAGTACGTGCGTGTGTGTGTAAGTTTCGCAATGAATTGGATTGGTTTAATCTATTGACGCTCTATCGTAACGCAATAGCGCCATCAGCACTAAAAATGCAAGTATGAGAAATTTCGACGATGGTATTGACGACAACACAGTTACTATGACATCTATATAAATAAAAATGAACTTTCCAATAGTTCGTAACATCACCACGCTGAAAGTTACGCACCGATTGTTTTGAAAATTTTACAACACCTTCCATTCCCATACAACCGTGTGTTAAGATTTTTTTCACCCGAAAAAACGCAACCTTTTCCACAAAAAGTGAACTTTGCAATCCGTTCGCCCGCCATTTGCAAATTCAACACGTCCCACACGGCTGCCAGATTTCATAAACGCGGTCTCCAAACACAGCAGACGAAACATGAATGAGGTCGCGTGCTGTGACGTCATAAGCGAGTCACGATTAATTTACCAAAGAGGCCAAAGCGACCTTTCATCATTATTGGGCTTGGAATGGATGGTGCGACGGAGGAAAGGAGCGGAGGGAGCGGGACGAAGATGGTGGGGAGGGGGACGGATGGGGAGGGGAAGGGGGGAAGGGGAAGGGGAGGGGGAGGGGGAGGGGAAGGGGAAGGGGAAGGGGAGTGGGAGGGGAGGGAAAGGGAGGAGGGGGAAAGGGAGGGGAGGGTGAGTGAGAGGCGGAGGGGAAGGGGGAGCCTCTTTTCAGCCACAGCAACGCGTGGCCGGGTTCAGCTAGTTGTGTATAATAATTATGATTGCGTATGTGTGCAGGTCTCCAGTTTGTGGTTCCGACGGAACAACGTACGGCAACGAGTGCGAAATGTCGGAAGCGTCATGTCGCATTCAGCAAAGTCTTCACATGCAGCCGATGGAAAACTGCCAAGGTATATACTTGAATATATCGTACGATGGCGCTGCATAAGTTGGATCTATAATTATATATTTACCGAAGTCTTGTCTTAAAAATGGAAGTTATTGAGCTAAAAGTTCAATGAAACAGATCGACCTTTCAACTCGACTCGAAAGCGAACTTTAATTCTTATTATGTGGCCCTTAAACACCTTTTAATGTCAAAGATGTTGAAGTGAAATTCCGATTTCTGATACCGACTTTTATGGTTCCATATTAATCTCTTTTGTTCACGGGGTTTTCTCCAGTTTTATGATAATGCATATTTTGTTCTTAAAAGCGTGATATGCTGCTTTTCTTTTTCATCTCCTGACTTATATAGGATAGAATCTGTAATAATTCACTAATTAGGAAGAAAGTTTTCCACTCGATATTTCCCTTTAATTATCCGATAAAAATCGAAAAATTGATGAACACCAAAAAAGGACGATCTTGCCAAAAACTCTAATCGTTAGTAATCGAACTAACATAATTTATAATAATTGATTAATGATCAGCTGCGTATAATAACAGAACCGCAAGATAGTAGCAGTAGTAGTAGGCTAGTAGTAGTTTCAGTAAAACGGCACTATTTGATAGCAAAGATCATTAGCGTCGCCCTCCTCCTTTATCCAGACTTGGGACTGGCACTGTCAGAGTACAAACGGTGGCGGAGTTACTCGAGATATCAGTCAACAGATAAATAAGCCGGGGAACATGCATGATCCAAGTGGTATACACCTGACATAATTATGTAAGTTGTCCTTTCTCCAACTCTGCTGCTGCTGCTGCTCGTACTTTCGCAGTGCTAGTCCCAAGTCTGGAGAAAGGAAGAGGGCTCCACTAATCATTCTTGATCATTGAACATCAACAAACTTTTGTTCTCCTTCTCCGTGTGTACAGACATCGTTGAGGAGTTGTGTGATGGCAACTCTCCGCTGGTCAACGCACTGACTGGACGCAACTACGACTGCGACCGAGGCCGAGAAACATGTCCAGCAGGAAGCTATTGTCACCGACTGACCACAGTCGCCGGATGCTGCAAGGAAGGCAGGATCACAGTCTAATCATAGACTAATCATGGACTAATCAATTTCTAATCTTATATGGTGTAATCTGTTCAGGTTCCATGTAATATAATATGATATAGGCCTAATATAATGTAATGTAAGCTTAATGTAAGGTAATGTAATGTAATGCAAAACAATGAAATCTAATCTAATATATTCTTTTCGAATCTAATTCAGTTTGATTCATCGAATACGACTTAATTAACTTCGAATCGTTTCTAATACAGTGTAAATCGAATACAACGCAATTATAGTCATTATTATATTCATATCTAGTCTAATTCAAATCTTTTCTGACCTCCTCAAATTATAACCAAATCCCATTCAAATCAATTCAATCAGTTGACTGTTACGCTGAAAGTACAGAATTTAATGTCAGATTATTATCCCATTTTAATTATGTGCAGTAGGCTACAATCATATCCTAGAATAATCGTTTCATTAAATCATTTTCGTTTTATTAAATGATTTTTTTAATTTGCACCAATCAATCGATTGATTGTCGGTCTGTTCGTGTTTGATTGTTTGATTGCAGACCAATCAAAGTTGGGTTCTTGTCAGGAATCGCAGTTTGGCTGCTGCCCTGATGACGTCACAACAGCTGCGTTGGGTCCGGAAGGAGCGGGATGTCCAAGTGAGATCAGCATGCTTGCGCGCGCACACACACACACACACACACACACACGCGCATTCTTCTCATAAATTTTAAACATGAAATCAGTTATTACCAACTCAGTAATTACATGTTACTCGTAAAAACTAAAATAAATTATAGTTTCATATTATGATATATTTATAGCCTAACTTTCATTCGATTGATGTATTGAGCTTGATTTTTGCTTCAGGTAGAGACAGATTAAGTTCTTGAATGTATTTGCAATGTCCCACCAAATGATTTTTTACGTTTTCATTTAGGGCCTACAGCGGGCGTAAAATTTGGACCGAACATCGTAAGATTTTTGCCATGCCTTTCCTATGATACCAGCATAATTTATGGAAGCTGTTTCTCTCGGCCGAGTTCACATAAAATTATTTCTTTTACTTCCAGGTGTTTGTCAATGCAATCCGCTCGGTTCGCTCTTCCTGACCTGTGAACCAGTGAGTCGTCAGTGTGTCTGTAAGCCTGGAGTCGGTGGTGTTCGTTGTGACAGATGTGAACCAACGTATTGGGGTCTGGCTAAGATCTCCGACGAACAGAACGGCTGCATCGGTACGTAAGCTTATATCCAGTTTACACATTGCCGTTTATAATAGTGCACTCGAGTCCGTTGTGAAATGTTGTGGTCTTGGTTTTGAGATCAAAGTACTTGGTCTTGAGGTTCAAAGTCTTGGTCTTGGTAGCTTTCATTAAGGTCTCAGGTCTTGGTAGGAAGACGCAAAAACAAGACGTGTACAAAGCAGAAGTGCAAAAATCATTACCATTCTCGCTCTAGGCCGCATAATTTTAAGCGACCAGCCAAAGATGATACAAACTACATGTACAGTATATAACAAGAGTTTTATAATAGAAACTAACATATGAGCCTTTTTCATGAGAAAATTTATGGTAACAAACAATCTTATTTTTCAAGTAACCTCTAACTGGATGTGGTATGACATCTAGAATGGTATTACGGTCAGTAGACGAAGATAGTACTACTGCTACTGCTACTACAACAACTGAAGAGAGTATTGGTGTTTATGAAACCTAGATGGCATTGGAACAATCAGTAGAAATTTGTGTTTTGTATTATTCAATTAATGTTTATATAAAAATAATAAAGATGATGACGACGACGTTGGCGATTTTCAGTATAACTATTCATTGACTGTAAATTGTACTTTGTCTACCGTCGTCGTTGTAGCGTGTGGTTGCAGCATCGTTGGTTCTGTACGACAAGACTGTGAGCAGATGACTGGCAAGTGCGTCTGTAAGTCTGGATTCAACGGACAGAAGTGCAGCACGTGCGCCGACGGAAGAGAAGCCGGGTTCTACGGATGTTCCAATGCAGGTTGGCCAGCAGACTTAGACTTAAAAGGGTTGCGACTTGCGACTTATAGGGATATGGGCGCCTGGGCATGTGTTTTGCAAAAGAGGAGGCTAAACACATTGGCCATGGTTAAATTCTTTTGAAGATATTATTGAAAAATGCGAAGCGCGAAATTAAGGACATTTCCCATCGAGAGATCTAAAATGCGAATTTCGCACTTTCACTTTGTGTTTCGTTAGTAGGCCTATTACTAGTGATTGAGTTGGAGGGTTTTTTGACAAAGGTAGTAGGCTAGTTGGAAAATAGGCATGGGCGCCGACTCTGCGAGGCCCGTGAGTGCTCAGCACCACCAGAAATTGGCCACGCGAGGCCCGCCCATGCATGGGCACCACCTGAAATCAGCCGGCAAGATGTGCTTTTAAGATATTTTTCTCTGTTGCGATTGCTTATCTACCGTATAAAAATCATTCCTTCTTTAATATACTTTTAAAAATCTTAGTTAATAATTTTTCTACCTTACAATTACTCCAGTTTTACCCCATCTGGTATACTCTGAACTCCATTGCTTCTCAGCCGATCAGCGAATACAATTACAATGTAGGCCTACGAGGAAACCCCGAAATCCTTCTTATTCGATCCGCTTCCTTAAATTCTTTTATTACGGAGGAAGGCGACGATTTGAATGACATTGTTTCTTTAGGTCTATATTGTATACAATATACATGCTCAATAATGTTCATCACTGCTCGAGAGTCACCTCCCAGCATCATAAAAGCGGGATATTTTTTGTAGGCTATGCGTTAACAAATCAGCCTTGACTAAATTGTCTTTCAAAACTATTTGAAAGACTATAAAAACTATTCCACAGTGTTAATATTGGCTCACTAAATAGTAGCCAATTGTTTGATTTCTTGTGCAAAATTTGAGTCTGTTGACCTAATTAGGAGAGAGTGCTCTAAGACGCCCATGCATACGAAGATTGTGCTTTTCTTCTGTGCGGATTCCAAGAGAAGTAGGCTACATGAAATGCATAGAATGATCAAAAAATTTAAATTAGGAGGAACATTATTTTATCGAAGTCTTAAATCTTGTCTTTAAGATAATAATTGAGATAATAGGAAATTTTTGACAAGGATGCCATGGTGTCAAAATGATAGCCTAAGATGCTACCATCGCAGTGTGGCAATAAAAAATCGAAAAAGGAGAGGAGCACATTTCTTCCCAAATCCCTTCCCTGCTCGGTGCTGTGCTTCTCGGCGATTATCCTTTGGCCGCAAGTTCGTCCCTTCAAACCAGGACCAAGTCTTTGCCTATGAACAGTGGTGATTTCAATAAGTCTCCTATAAAAAAGGTTCAAAAAATTTTTCGCGCGCTCACGCGCGCGTATTTTCTTATTATTTTGGGCACCCCCACTTCTCGGGTCAACTCGGCGCCTATGAAAATAGGTGTCGGGTTGCAAGGCGAATGGTGATGATGACGACGACGACGACGATGATGATGATGGCAACGATGACTACTGCTATTGTTCGCGTTTACACGAGAGCCGAAACAATACTAAAATCCAAGTTGGGTCATTTTTATCTATTTTCAATCCATTTGATCTGACCAGTCGAAATAATGAACCGTTTCAGATGACGGAATTATGTCGGATGGCGTAACGTGCAACTTCGAAAATTGTCGTTACGGTGGAGTGTGTAGTGGAACTGGGCCGGGCAGTCTTTGGGAGTGCATCTGTCGAGAAGGATGTCCAGCAATGAATCCCGCTCAAATGATTGTCGTCTGTGCATCTGATGGACTGACGTATGAATCTGAATGTCGTGTCAGACAATATTCATGTCGTCAACAGAAGAATGTCACCGTTGCCCACCACGGACCTTGCAAAAGTATCTTTCTATTCATATCATTCGTTTTAATTAATGAGTCATTTACAACTTGTGATTATTAATTAGCAATTAATAATTAGTAATAAATGATTTGTAATCAATGAGTACTAGTAGTAATTGTTAATTATTAATTAACGATTAATAATTTTAATCAGTGATCAATAATTGGTGAATCTTTGATTACATTTGCAATTATAAGTTACAGCAACAGTTATTACTTTACAGAACAACCGATGCTGTTACAAAGATACTTACGACACGATCTCATCCACAGACAATCGTCGTCTGAGGAAAATTCCGTCTTCCATGAAGATCAACAAAATCATCGAGTGACCGAAAATGGTGATGATTAAATTACCAATTAATTTTAATTAATTTGAATCTTTTTGCTTTTGTTTATGATAATTTATTTTATTACGTTTATTTTTATCTGTGGTTTTTTGTCTTTTGATTTTATCTGATTATTCTAGTCTAATTACTCTCATTTTATTTAATATTATTTGTTTTGGAAAGTGTAGGCCTATGTCGAGGACATTCCCAACCTTACCTTAAATAATTATTTCCTCTTACTTTTTCAGTTTGATGTACTACAGTATTCCTTATCTCTGCTGTATAACTCGCTGCTGTTTCACTTCCCATCATTGCCTCACAATAGCATTGCCTCACAATAGCATTGCCTCACAATAGCATTGCCTCACAATAGCATTGCCTCACAATAGCATTGCCTCACAATAGCATTGGCTCACAATAGCATTGACTCATATATTGGCTATGCGCTGTTGAACCCAGACTAAATAAGCCTTCTTTCCTGATCCTCTCTCATGCGCTTTAGAAATTATCAGTTGCGATTTCTCATTTGTTCTTTTTAAAGATCGTCCCAGAAGCAGAGAAGACTTCAAGGATGGATTTCTATCTTTCAATGGAAACGTCTTCTCAAAGAATGAAAATGTCTTGTAAGCTAAATCAATTTTCTAAAAGTATGAATAAATAAATAATATACAATCCATAGCATGAACGCATGCCTAATATAGATAATGCATACATGCACATTGCACAATTTACACAAATATACACATACATACATATTGCATACATATTACATAAGCATAATATACACACATATACCAAAAATAATATATAGCCTACTAACATACAATGTACATGCGTAAGTCTGCGCACGCACATAGGCCTAGGCCTACACAACCTACATAAAAATGCGCACGCATGTAAACACACAAAATATTCACACGCATACTTACATGAATGCACGCGTGCATTCTTACGTTTATACGTGCATTTATACATACATACATACATACACAATTATATACCATATAAACAGTAAACATACATGCATAGTTGTCTTCCGCAAATAGACCTATAGGCCTATACTACTCCCGCGTTCGTGTTACCTGTTAGCAGCACGACGACACACCTGACGATGAACAGGTATGAGTTAGAGTTCCGCACCCGCTTCAGTCACGGTCTGATGTTATTGCAACACAAGTCAGCATCAACGAAAGGAGATTTCGTCGCCATTGCCATCAGTGGAGGGCGAGTGGAGGCGAGCTTCAACCTTGGCAAGGAGAGTCTGACGTCCAGACGATTGCCCACCGCAAGGTCAGAGGTCGACGTATCGGATGGGACCTGGCACACACTCACCTTGGACAGGTATTATTGATTACTTTATGCAGATCTATTTATCAATCAACTGTTATTTCGTCAGTCTTTGAAGTGACGTTAGATCAATTTGCATTTGCCATGTCATTACTGCTGTTGCTGCTGCTGTTGCTGCTGCTGTTGCTGCTGCTGCTGCTGCTGCTGCTGCTACTGCTGCTGCTACTGCTACTACTGCTACTACTACTACTACTACTACTACTACTACTACTACTACTACTACTACTACTACTACTACTACTGCTACTGCTACTACTACTGCTGCTGCTAGTGCTACTACTGCTACTACTACTATACTACTACTGCTACTGCTACTGCTGCTGCTGCTACTGCTACTGCTACTGCTGCTGCTGCTGCTACTACTGCTACTGCTACCGCTACCGCCACTAAAATAATAATAACGACAATGATGAACTGTAATAATGCAAACAATATTAAGAAAGAATGACATAAAATAGGCAGGTGTCAAAATAATGACTTGACGCGACCGCCTATGGTGGCACAATCACTGCCATTGGATGACGTTAGTTGTTGTGACTTGTTTGGATCGTAGAGAGAATCGTGTGTTGAAGTTGTCCGTTGACTATGAGCTGCCAGTTGTTGCCTTCTCAACGCCCGGAGCCAATCTACTCGACACCGATGGACATCTATGGATAGGTCAGTGAAACAACCACATAATATAGGTGGCCACATATAAATTATGGCAAAAGGCGTCTAATTTACTCTACCCATGATAAACTGACTCTCGTTTTTATTAACTACAACTTTGTTCATGTTTCTTCCCATTAAAGCACTAGTAGTGCACGAAGTACACTAAAACTGAAAATTTGCATTCGGAAATGTCTCTGGAAGCACCCGGGTACTTAAGTTTTCTACTGTTCATTTTGAGGCTCCTGTTAATTAATTTCGTCTTATCCCTTCTGCAATGATATCTGCGGGTGTCCATGAACACCCTCAGTCCAATATCATAACCCCACTATCATAGTCTCTCTCAGACTTCCTAACATTAATTGTTCATTCGTTGTTTTGTTTTACTCGCTAGGTGGCTACGACGGTGACTTGCGGGACTTTCCGTCGGCTTACAAGACTCGATTCAACGGTTGCATTGGATCCGTTAAAATCAACGACAAATTATTGAACGCTTCTACGAACAATGGCGCCATTGCTGCCTGTGTCTCATGAAATGTTCACCCGTTAATATGATGACTGTTCATTCACGTCCTTTATTTTTTCAACTGTCTTCACCGAAATCGTTTTACTAATGCGCAATTAATCACACAATTGTAATATTGTAATTGTAATCGTAATTCACGCAATTCACACAACACCGTCAGTGACAGACTATCCTTGTATACGAGTTGCACTATCAACTATCAGTACAAGTGCTACGATTTAATTATTAATTAATTAATTAATTCATTCATTCATTCCATTCATTTATTCATTAATTCAAGAATTTCTTTAGTGCCTCTTTATGGGCCTAATCAGAAGCGCTCCCAACCCTCGCACGGCCAAAACACAGGTTGAACTGAATGAAAAATACTTCAGTAAAAGCTACAGAATTCCACGAAGCATAATTAAGT
>OX243813.1:3069179-3076679 GCA_945859605.1 Lumbricus rubellus | reverse complement strand
GGAGTGGGAGGGGAGGGAAAGGGAGGAGGGGGAAAGGGAGGGGAGGGTGAGTGAGAGGCGGAGGGGAAGGGGGAGCCTCTTTTCAGCCACAGCAACGCGTGGCCGGGTTCAGCTAGTTGTGTATAATAATTATGATTGCGTATGTGTGCAGGTCTCCAGTTTGTGGTTCCGACGGAACAACGTACGGCAACGAGTGCGAAATGTCGGAAGCGTCATGTCGCATTCAGCAAAGTCTTCACATGCAGCCGATGGAAAACTGCCAAGGTATATACTTGAATATATCGTACGATGGCGCTGCATAAGTTGGATCTATAATTATATATTTACCGAAGTCTTGTCTTAAAAATGGAAGTTATTGAGCTAAAAGTTCAATGAAACAGATCGACCTTTCAACTCGACTCGAAAGCGAACTTTAATTCTTATTATGTGGCCCTTAAACACCTTTTAATGTCAAAGATGTTGAAGTGAAATTCCGATTTCTGATACCGACTTTTATGGTTCCATATTAATCTCTTTTGTTCACGGGGTTTTCTCCAGTTTTATGATAATGCATATTTTGTTCTTAAAAGCGTGATATGCTGCTTTTCTTTTTCATCTCCTGACTTATATAGGATAGAATCTGTAATAATTCACTAATTAGGAAGAAAGTTTTCCACTCGATATTTCCCTTTAATTATCCGATAAAAATCGAAAAATTGATGAACACCAAAAAAGGACGATCTTGCCAAAAACTCTAATCGTTAGTAATCGAACTAACATAATTTATAATAATTGATTAATGATCAGCTGCGTATAATAACAGAACCGCAAGATAGTAGCAGTAGTAGTAGGCTAGTAGTAGTTTCAGTAAAACGGCACTATTTGATAGCAAAGATCATTAGCGTCGCCCTCCTCCTTTATCCAGACTTGGGACTGGCACTGTCAGAGTACAAACGGTGGCGGAGTTACTCGAGATATCAGTCAACAGATAAATAAGCCGGGGAACATGCATGATCCAAGTGGTATACACCTGACATAATTATGTAAGTTGTCCTTTCTCCAACTCTGCTGCTGCTGCTGCTCGTACTTTCGCAGTGCTAGTCCCAAGTCTGGAGAAAGGAAGAGGGCTCCACTAATCATTCTTGATCATTGAACATCAACAAACTTTTGTTCTCCTTCTCCGTGTGTACAGACATCGTTGAGGAGTTGTGTGATGGCAACTCTCCGCTGGTCAACGCACTGACTGGACGCAACTACGACTGCGACCGAGGCCGAGAAACATGTCCAGCAGGAAGCTATTGTCACCGACTGACCACAGTCGCCGGATGCTGCAAGGAAGGCAGGATCACAGTCTAATCATAGACTAATCATGGACTAATCAATTTCTAATCTTATATGGTGTAATCTGTTCAGGTTCCATGTAATATAATATGATATAGGCCTAATATAATGTAATGTAAGCTTAATGTAAGGTAATGTAATGTAATGCAAAACAATGAAATCTAATCTAATATATTCTTTTCGAATCTAATTCAGTTTGATTCATCGAATACGACTTAATTAACTTCGAATCGTTTCTAATACAGTGTAAATCGAATACAACGCAATTATAGTCATTATTATATTCATATCTAGTCTAATTCAAATCTTTTCTGACCTCCTCAAATTATAACCAAATCCCATTCAAATCAATTCAATCAGTTGACTGTTACGCTGAAAGTACAGAATTTAATGTCAGATTATTATCCCATTTTAATTATGTGCAGTAGGCTACAATCATATCCTAGAATAATCGTTTCATTAAATCATTTTCGTTTTATTAAATGATTTTTTTAATTTGCACCAATCAATCGATTGATTGTCGGTCTGTTCGTGTTTGATTGTTTGATTGCAGACCAATCAAAGTTGGGTTCTTGTCAGGAATCGCAGTTTGGCTGCTGCCCTGATGACGTCACAACAGCTGCGTTGGGTCCGGAAGGAGCGGGATGTCCAAGTGAGATCAGCATGCTTGCGCGCGCACACACACACACACACACACACACGCGCATTCTTCTCATAAATTTTAAACATGAAATCAGTTATTACCAACTCAGTAATTACATGTTACTCGTAAAAACTAAAATAAATTATAGTTTCATATTATGATATATTTATAGCCTAACTTTCATTCGATTGATGTATTGAGCTTGATTTTTGCTTCAGGTAGAGACAGATTAAGTTCTTGAATGTATTTGCAATGTCCCACCAAATGATTTTTTACGTTTTCATTTAGGGCCTACAGCGGGCGTAAAATTTGGACCGAACATCGTAAGATTTTTGCCATGCCTTTCCTATGATACCAGCATAATTTATGGAAGCTGTTTCTCTCGGCCGAGTTCACATAAAATTATTTCTTTTACTTCCAGGTGTTTGTCAATGCAATCCGCTCGGTTCGCTCTTCCTGACCTGTGAACCAGTGAGTCGTCAGTGTGTCTGTAAGCCTGGAGTCGGTGGTGTTCGTTGTGACAGATGTGAACCAACGTATTGGGGTCTGGCTAAGATCTCCGACGAACAGAACGGCTGCATCGGTACGTAAGCTTATATCCAGTTTACACATTGCCGTTTATAATAGTGCACTCGAGTCCGTTGTGAAATGTTGTGGTCTTGGTTTTGAGATCAAAGTACTTGGTCTTGAGGTTCAAAGTCTTGGTCTTGGTAGCTTTCATTAAGGTCTCAGGTCTTGGTAGGAAGACGCAAAAACAAGACGTGTACAAAGCAGAAGTGCAAAAATCATTACCATTCTCGCTCTAGGCCGCATAATTTTAAGCGACCAGCCAAAGATGATACAAACTACATGTACAGTATATAACAAGAGTTTTATAATAGAAACTAACATATGAGCCTTTTTCATGAGAAAATTTATGGTAACAAACAATCTTATTTTTCAAGTAACCTCTAACTGGATGTGGTATGACATCTAGAATGGTATTACGGTCAGTAGACGAAGATAGTACTACTGCTACTGCTACTACAACAACTGAAGAGAGTATTGGTGTTTATGAAACCTAGATGGCATTGGAACAATCAGCAGAAATTTGTGTTTTGTATTATTCAATTAATGTTTATATAAAAATAATAAAGATGATGACGACGACGTTGGCGATTTTCAGTATAACTATTCATTGACTGTAAATTGTACTTTGTCTACCGTCGTCGTTGTAGCGTGTGGTTGCAGCATCGTTGGTTCTGTACGACAAGACTGTGAGCAGATGACTGGCAAGTGCGTCTGTAAGTCTGGATTCAACGGACAGAAGTGCAGCACGTGCGCCGACGGAAGAGAAGCCGGGTTCTACGGATGTTCCAATGCAGGTTGGCCAGCAGACTTAGACTTAAAAGGGTTGCGACTTGCGACTTATAGGGATATGGGCGCCTGGGCATGTGTTTTGCAAAAGAGGAGGCTAAACACATTGGCCATGGTTAAATTCTTTTGAAGATATTATTGAAAAATGCGAAGCGCGAAATTAAGGACATTTCCCATCGAGAGATCTAAAATGCGAATTTCGCACTTTCACTTTGTGTTTCGTTAGTAGGCCTATTACTATAGTGATTGAGTTGGAGGGTTTTTTGACAAAGGTAGTAGGCTAGTTGGAAAATAGGCATGGGCGCCGACTCTGCGAGGCCCGTGAGTGCTCAGCACCACCAGAAATTGGCCACGCGAGGCCCGCCCATGCATGGGCACCACCTGAAATCAGCCGGCAAGATGTGCTTTTAAGATATTTTTCTCTGTTGCGATTGCTTATCTACCGTATAAAAATCATTCCTTCTTTAATATACTTTTAAAAATCTTAGTTAATAATTTTTCTACCTTACAATTACTCCAGTTTTACCCCATCTGGTATACTCTGAACTCCATTGCTTCTCAGCCGATCAGCGAATACAATTACAATGTAGGCCTACGAGGAAACCCCGAAATCCTTCTTATTCGATCCGCTTCCTTAAATTCTTTTATTACGGAGGAAGGCGACGATTTGAATGACATTGTTTCTTTAGGTCTATATTGTATACAATATACATGCTCAATAATGTTCATCACTGCTCGAGAGTCACCTCCCAGCATCATAAAAGCGGGATATTTTTTGTAGGCTATGCGTTAACAAATCAGCCTTGACTAAATTGTCTTTCAAAACTATTTGAAAGACTATAAAAACTATTCCACAGTGTTAATATTGGCTCACTAAATAGTAGCCAATTGTTTGATTTCTTGTGCAAAATTTGAGTCTGTTGACCTAATTAGGAGAGAGTGCTCTAAGACGCCCATGCATACGAAGATTGTGCTTTTCTTCTGTGCGGATTCCAAGAGAAGTAGGCTACATGAAATGCATAGAATGATCAAAAAATTTAAATTAGGAGGAACATTATTTTATCGAAGTCTTAAATCTTGTCTTTAAGATAATAATTGAGATAATAGGAAATTTTTGACAAGGATGCCATGGTGTCAAAATGATAGCCTAAGATGCTACCATCGCAGTGTGGCAATAAAAAATCGAAAAAGGAGAGGAGCACATTTCTTCCCAAATCCCTTCCCTGCTCGGTGCTGTGCTTCTCGGCGATTATCCTTTGGCCGCAAGTTCGTCCCTTCAAACCAGGACCAAGTCTTTGCCTATGAACAGTGGTGATTTCAATAAGTCTCCTATAAAAAAGGTTCAAAAAATTTTTCGCGCGCTCACGCGCGCGTATTTTCTTATTATTTTGGGCACCCCCACTTCTCGGGTCAACTCGGCGCCTATGAAAATAGGTGTCGGGTTGCAAGGCGAATGGTGATGATGACGACGACGACGACGATGATGATGATGGCAACGATGACTACTGCTATTGTTCGCGTTTACACGAGAGCCGAAACAATACTAAAATCCAAGTTGGGTCATTTTTATCTATTTTCAATCCATTTGATCTGACCAGTCGAAATAATGAACCGTTTCAGATGACGGAATTATGTCGGATGGCGTAACGTGCAACTTCGAAAATTGTCGTTACGGTGGAGTGTGTAGTGGAACTGGGCCGGGCAGTCTTTGGGAGTGCATCTGTCGAGAAGGATGTCCAGCAATGAATCCCGCTCAAATGATTGTCGTCTGTGCATCTGATGGACTGACGTATGAATCTGAATGTCGTGTCAGACAATATTCATGTCGTCAACAGAAGAATGTCACCGTTGCCCACCACGGACCTTGCAAAAGTATCTTTCTATTCATATCATTCGTTTTAATTAATGAGTCATTTACAACTTGTGATTATTAATTAGCAATTAATAATTAGTAATAAATGATTTGTAATCAATGAGTACTAGTAGTAATTGTTAATTATTAATTAACGATTAATAATTTTAATCAGTGATCAATAATTGGTGAATCTTTGATTACATTTGCAATTATAAGTTACAGCAACAGTTATTACTTTACAGAACAACCGATGCTGTTACAAAGATACTTACGACACGATCTCATCCACAGACAATCGTCGTCTGAGGAAAATTCCGTCTTCCATGAAGATCAACAAAATCATCGAGTGACCGAAAATGGTGATGATTAAATTACCAATTAATTTTAATTAATTTGAATCTTTTTGCTTTTGTTTATGATAATTTATTTTATTACGTTTATTTTTATCTGTGGTTTTTTGTCTTTTGATTTTATCTGATTATTCTAGTCTAATTACTCTCATTTTATTTAATATTATTTGTTTTGGAAAGTGTAGGCCTATGTCGAGGACATTCCCAACCTTACCTTAAATAATTATTTCCTCTTACTTTTTCAGTTTGATGTACTACAGTATTCCTTATCTCTGCTGTATAACTCGCTGCTGTTTCACTTCCCATCATTGCCTCACAATAGCATTGCCTCACAATAGCATTGCCTCACAATAGCATTGCCTCACAATAGCATTGCCTCACAATAGCATTGCCTCACAATAGCATTGGCTCACAATAGCATTGACTCATATATTGGCTATGCGCTGTTGAACCCAGACTAAATAAGCCTTCTTTCCTGATCCTCTCTCATGCGCTTTAGAAATTATCAGTTGCGATTTCTCATTTGTTCTTTTTAAAGATCGTCCCAGAAGCAGAGAAGACTTCAAGGATGGATTTCTATCTTTCAATGGAAACGTCTTCTCAAAGAATGAAAATGTCTTGTAAGCTAAATCAATTTTCTAAAAGTATGAATAAATAAATAATATACAATCCATAGCATGAACGCATGCCTAATATAGATAATGCATACATGCACATTGCACAATTTACACAAATATACACATACATACATATTGCATACATATTACATAAGCATAATATACACACATATACCAAAAATAATATATAGCCTACTAACATACAATGTACATGCGTAAGTCTGCGCACGCACATAGGCCTAGGCCTACACAACCTACATAAAAATGCGCACGCATGTAAACACACAAAATATTCACACGCATACTTACATGAATGCACGCGTGCATTCTTACGTTTATACGTGCATTTATACATACATACATACATACACAATTATATACCATATAAACAGTAAACATACATGCATAGTTGTCTTCCGCAAATAGACCTATAGGCCTATACTACTCCCGCGTTCGTGTTACCTGTTAGCAGCACGACGACACACCTGACGATGAACAGGTATGAGTTAGAGTTCCGCACCCGCTTCAGTCACGGTCTGATGTTATTGCAACACAAGTCAGCATCAACGAAAGGAGATTTCGTCGCCATTGCCATCAGTGGAGGGCGAGTGGAGGCGAGCTTCAACCTTGGCAAGGAGAGTCTGACGTCCAGACGATTGCCCACCGCAAGGTCAGAGGTCGACGTATCGGATGGGACCTGGCACACACTCACCTTGGACAGGTATTATTGATTACTTTATGCAGATCTATTTATCAATCAACTGTTATTTCGTCAGTCTTTGAAGTGACGTTAGATCAATTTGCATTTGCCATGTCATTACTGCTGTTGCTGCTGCTGTTGCTGCTGCTGTTGCTGCTGCTGCTGCTGCTGCTGCTGCTACTGCTGCTGCTACTGCTACTACTGCTACTACTACTACTACTACTACTACTACTACTACTACTACTACTACTACTACTACTACTACTACTGCTACTGCTACTACTACTGCTGCTGCTAGTGCTACTACTGCTACTACTACTATACTACTACTGCTACTGCTACTGCTGCTGCTGCTACTGCTACTGCTACTGCTGCTGCTGCTGCTACTACTGCTACTGCTACCGCTACCGCCACTAAAATAATAATAACGACAATGATGAACTGTAATAATGCAAACAATATTAAGAAAGAATGACATAAAATAGGCAGGTGTCAAAATAATGACTTGACGCGACCGCCTATGGTGGCACAATCACTGCCATTGGATGACGTTAGTTGTTGTGACTTGTTTGGATCGTAGAGAGAATCGTGTGTTGAAGTTGTCCGTTGACTATGAGCTGCCAGTTGTTGCCTTCTCAACGCCCGGAGCCAATCTACTC
>OX243813.1:3056679-3064179 GCA_945859605.1 Lumbricus rubellus | reverse complement strand
TGTATAAGCCTAGGCCTACATGTAATTTAGCAGGAAAAGCTCTAGCTTTATCCTGCATTCCATAATTGTCAGGATTTGGAAAAGAAATTGAACATTTAGCCTACCATCGGTAGGCCTATAACAGGCAACTTTTTGATGTGCCCATTGAACCTGTTGAACTTTTAACATAATATAAAAAAAATCCTTCAAAGTTATTTCCAAATGTGTGTCAGGTAACGCATGGGCTTACTGTTGACAATTCCATCAGCGGTAGCTTCTGCAAAGAGATCATTTATCAAACACAAAATGATAGATTTAAATGTTTGAAGATCTACAATATCTAATTAACATCTTGTGGATTTGGCCAGGTTGACCTTTGAAGCCTTTGAGTATAATATTGCTAGAACAATCGATTTTGAAACTGACACAAGAAAATTTGTAGAAAAAGGGGCCAGGAGTGCTCCTTTCTTGAGAAAATAGGTAAATTAAGGTTTTTTTAGAAGCATGGATCAAACTCTTGTTCGTGAAAGTGGTTTCCAAAGTTTTTATTTCACAATGCAATTGTGCAAGAGGCTTACATTTGAGTCTCAGATTGAAGTGAAGGCACACACTGGCAGTGGACAGTTGGTTGACAAGTTGCATTGCAAATGTTGCCTGGTAGACTGTATATATAATATTATTTATATATATATATATTCTCCATGACATTATGGCTATGTTATGGATCATGGATGTATGTTATATCTGGCTTAGGGCCATAACCAAAGACTTTCCCGATAAATAATAATAGTGAATAATAGCTATTGTAGGTCTACTGCATACAGCATACAACATTGCTCCTATTAGCTGTTATTAATGGCAAACAAAAGTATTTTAAAAAGTATTTATGTATTTATAATATGAAGCACAGAATGCTCAAAACATTTCCAAGTTAAAGTATGAATAGACCTCACTGTATTATGTTATTTTTAAGACTACAGTAAATAAAATACGTCCCACCACTGAATGAAACATAGTAAGAAATAAATAAGAACAAGAAGTAAACATGTGTGATCATTCACCGCAGTTTCTTGCACATATAGACTAAATTCAAAACTTAACAAGTTGCATTTGGAAAAAACTAAATTAATTCCTAATACTATTTTTAGTGTTAACTTGCTTTGTAATTAATAGTTAGTTGCTATTGGTTTTAATTGTGTTTATTGGTGTTAATATTTTTACATTTTACTATGAATATATACACGAATAACATACATTGTATGCCATAAATTATAGTCGGATACTGTTGAAAGATTATTTCTTTTCATTGCTTTATATTAAGACAATGCAATTGTCTGAGAGGCTTAGATTTTAAATACATTTATATATTGATTCTCCTGGCCAGGACTGATCCCCTGCAAAAAATCTTTTGTGTGACCATGAATGGGGGGGGCCACGTCCCATGGAGATTTGGAATGGGGGGGGGGGCCATGGCCGGATTGGCCCCCCCTGGATCCGCCCCTGCTGTCAGGAATATATAAGGCAATGGTTGACACAGTTTAAAAGGTGTATAAGGGAGCGCAGCATTTGTTGAACTTTGTGTGCGATTGAGAGCGGAGTTCAAGATAATAAAACTAAACGAGAACGGCGAGAAGTGTTTGAAGGCCTTGTGGTTGAGGTTCATTACATCGACAATGAAAATAATAATAAATCAATCAATCAGTCGATCAATCAATCAGCCAATCAAACAATCTATATATATGTGTGTATAGATAGGCTATATACAATGTACAGGCGTAAAAGACCAGGGTCCATAGGGGGCCTCCAAATTTCGGTCAAGTCTGGTTTTCTGGCAAACAGACTAGGAAAAAGAAAAATTAAAATTTACGGGAATTTTCGGAACATTTCGTATTTCGACCGGATGACTTAAAAAAAGGTAATCAGAATTTTCGAGCAAAAGCAACGGGAAATTTCGGAAGATTTCGACCGGATGACTAAAAAAAGTCGTCAGATTTTTAGGGCACATCCCCGCACAAATAATTGTTGACGTATTGTATGTTTATTCGTTTATTCAAAAATCAGGTTGACAAGCCGCAACACGGTTACAAGATGAAGAAAAAGTAGTTTTAGACATTAGTTTATTCATTGTTCACGGGTTATTTTTATTTATCTACCAGCTGTGTCCGGCCACGCGTTGCTGTGGCTGAAAATACCGCACAACCCTCCCTCTCTACCTCCATTCCATCCCTCCCTCCTCCCCTCCCCTCCCCTGCCGTGTTTAGGTTTCACCGCGTCACCACCGGGTGATTGGCCGGGAAGCCTGGGCCCCATCTTATTTCACAGCTAACCAAAATATTGAAGACTATAATTCCACCGTCGCGCTGGGTCGCAGCAACAGCTCGGCTAAGGCTCAGCTGAATATCCGGAAATGCTGGCATGAAAGATACGTTTTAGCTGTTCTAAAAATCATCTTTCTGGCTTTATTCCTACATTGTTCTGCGTGGTCTTACTTACCATACTCTAACACGTTGTTACATAAGTATATTTCATTACGTACCTCACCAGGCTTACTTTATGCCACCTTGCTTTGTCTTAGCATACATTACATAATTAATCTGATTCATCCGTTCTGGGCCTGTTATTCTTACCTCATCATACCTGTATTAGCAGGCTTAATGACGCACTACGGCCATGCAGCGGCTTTTCACACACACACTGACCATTGTGACCAACCGCTGGCATCGGCGCTAGGGGGTGCATTGGCGCGCATGCGCATGGCAAGAAACGTCAAGGCGCATGTGCACCGTCGCTAGGTGGCCGGCTGCCGCTTCTGGCGTCTGTTGCAATTAAATTGGCATTATTCATCGGGAGGAGAGCGATGGTCGCGCAGGGAGGCCAGTGGAACAGCCGGCGGAACAGCCACAGTCACTTACGCCCTGCGCTGTCATAACGCACAAGTCGGCGTCGTCATTCGTCGTATGACGCTTGCACCGATTACTCCAAAAGAATTATTACTCCTCGTCGACGACGAGTATTAATTA
This sequence comes from Lumbricus rubellus, assembly GCA_945859605.1. Taxonomy (NCBI): domain Eukaryota; kingdom Metazoa; phylum Annelida; class Clitellata; order Crassiclitellata; family Lumbricidae; genus Lumbricus; species Lumbricus rubellus. The sequence continues at coordinate 3,061,180 of OX243813.1, read as the reverse complement.
ATCATCGGAACGTTTACAAAACTACGATACATTTGCAGAATTACGTTACGCGTACAGAATTCCGCTTTTGTTACGTCGATGTGAGGTGTCTATTTAAGCGAATTTTAATTGGGAGAACACCACAAAGAAAGAGATTAATTCGACTGTAGACGAAGGGACGATGGCCTTCCATGGTTGGCTACTGCTCGCTGGCGCATTGATTGCGATTGCAGCGACAGCCAACGGAACAGGTGAGTGAAACACCTTAATGTAACTACATGTATGATATTTTCACGGATATAATACGCACTCGCATATAACACGCACGCAAGTATAACCCTCAGCATTCTGGGATTTGAGTAAAAAATTTAATTATATGTGTCATTCAGGTAGGCTGTTTTTCAGTTGGCAGTGCTAGCTCACCTGTCCAAGACAGTGCAGCTGCAGTACCTTACTAATATATTCGCAGCAACAGGCAACTGACGCTGCTACCTGTGTTCTTGGAAGCAATTCAGAGCAACGGTAGCTGATTGGTTGAGTGGCTGCCTTGTGACGCTGAGTGTGCAGGATCGAGCCCCTACCCCGAGACCACACACTACCTCTGTGCTTAACAAGCCGTTGAGCGCAATTTCTATCGATTTATGCGCAGCCTTTATTCTTTGGCGCTGCGCAGTTATAATGGACTACACGGCTTTGCGTGTGTAAGGAGTCTTGGACGCGGAGATTTTGCAACTGATGCTGTATGGTCGATACTTTGAAATAATTACTAACAACAGTCAAAAGAACAATGGGAAATCTTGTATCTTATGACATTGTGTCTCTTATTAAATCCGAACATATTCAATTCCGTCCAACTTGACCAATAATTCTATTCGATCATATTTTGCCGTGCTGTGTTTTTGCGTTAAATTGAATATTTATTAAATTCCCCACCCTCTCCCCCAAGAGAGAAAAACTCGCGATTAATTAATGCACCAAGCATGTCGGCGTTGAGACGTCGATCAGTGGCCATGGCAACAGAACCATGTGGTTCGGGAGCACATCTGAGAAGTGACCTTTAAGGAGTGCAATATTAATTTTTGATTGATTGATTGATTGATCTTATTTAGAATGAGATGTTATTAAGTTGTATTAAGTCAATAGGAGCGCTTCTTAACGGTCATCCTACGAGAGGCGCTGTATAGATGCTCAAATACAATTGAATACAATCATACAACACAAAAGTAGTATCAGAAGTTTTCAATGCTTAATGACATCTTATGGCGGTCAACTGCCTTGCTTCCATTTCGCATAGTTTTCTTCATCGTAGCAGGAATAGTAGCTTTTTTTGACTGAAGGGTGGTTGGATGGATCCAGAGTTTAATGGCATCCCATGTCAGCAAAGGTCTTAGACGTTGTCTGATAATCTTGTGGCACAGCGCAGACATCTTATTTTATTTTTTAAGGCTGAAAGGCAGCAGTCTATAGACAATAATAATTAGAGTTCGTTGTCTGAAAACGTTTTACTAACGTAATTTTGCCACAGATACTTGACACTTCACATGGAGCGGCAAGGCTTATATTTGAGAATCCAAATCATTTCTAAAGGTGTTCAAGGGTTTGGTTGATGATTTTGCAACTCTTCTAATACGAAGTTGTGTTTTGTGTCATCTTTATGCAGATGACATCCAGCTTTATCTGACCACGAAGATCCTGATGCTTTTGCATCGTCCAATGGTCTACGGCGGGCTAAGACGGGCCTATAAGGTGTCGTCCAATGACCTGAGTCTCACGACAAGCGTAACGCAATATTTATTATGACAGGGTAATGGTCAACAGCTAAAGAAAATGGATTCTTTGTCCATATCCATTGACTTGGTCAATGGTCATCTCCACATCTTGGGTGGCCATTGCTGACGCTGAACATTTCTGAACATTAAATCTCCTACGTTGTAACGTGGCGCTCGGTCTTTCTTTCAGCCTTGCCAACTACGGTTTTTTCTCGTTCTCTCCCACTTAATGTCGTAATTGACCTTTCGTGCGTTTATTGGAATTGAGAGTGTCTAGTATGCAGCTGTGGAGCCGTCTATTTATGTGGCCAGCCTTTTGAAATCACTGGTCAACTTGAATGTGAGACGCTGGACGTTGTGGTAGTCTCACAGAATCTGGTCATCTTCTCATTGCAGGCGTTCGTGAAATCATATTCTGATTAGTGAGCAATACGAATGGCCTTAGAGTTCCAGAGGGACAACATGCTTCTGTACATGCACTTAAGGATGCATACATGAATAAATTATAGACAGACAGACAAATAAACAGTCATTGTGTCATACAAGAATAGAACATACATACATTAAATAATTATTTATATGCACGCATCCATGCACACATACATGCATACAAAAACACACACACACACACACAGACACACACGCACATAAAAAACATGTGTACATGTGCATACATAGCCTACATACATTTAATTTCCCTCTTTAATTGAGTCCAGCTCTCTCAAACCTCCTAAGACAATGAAGCAACGACAATGGCAAGAAACAAAAAACCTATATATATATATAATTATATATATATATATATATATCCGTGCAGCAAAACAAAGAACTGAAGGTTCTCATAAATGGAGTTTGATATCAAACCATTCTCCACACACACATAACCGTCCTCATATTTCCCAGTCTGACCAAGCACACACGTCCTCCGGAGAAAATGCGCTAAATAATTGAGTGGACTTGTATGTATATATATATATATATCGGTCCATGTGTAAAAGACCGACCAACCGACTGACCGGTACAGTTGTTACCATCCTTAATGGTTCTCATCTTCAACTGGTCACCTACCCGCATCAGTTGCTACTGCTGCTGCTGCTGCTGTGTCTATTGCATCCCTGCTGAGTGGAATTCGCTTTCATGTAACACGTCTCTTGACTGCATGTGTCGCTCTATGTATGTCTTATTCTACGCCTGCCTACCACTCTGTATACGTCTCTTGGTCGTTGTTGTTCTTTTGATGCCGCTCTTCCCAGTTGATCACGTGGTAATTCATTTATTCATTCGTCCAATCCTTCTTCGTTTCTTCATTCGTTCATTTTCTTCTTTCCTTCGCTCTGTCCTTCATTTATTTTCATCTGCTTCCTTCATTCCTTACCCTATAATAATTATTGCCCACGTTGTTCACAAATTTCTACTTTCCATCACGCCGACATCTTTAATTCTTTCCTGCTTGTCTATCAATCCATGATTTCGTGTCATTTCTATGATGTATATGTAGCCCAGATATAGGCCTACATAATTATGCAGCGCCTTCGTGAGGCTATTATAAGGCGCTATATAAATGTCCGTATACAAACATACACATAATAAATTAATTATTATATTTTGATTCATAGTGCAACATGATTGCGTCTAAGATAAATATCGTGCTTTAATTCCATTACACATAATAATTATTATTACGGTGGTTCATTTACTGCAGGAGCGACGAAGCCGGTCATTTACCACGGAACCATAGAAGAGAATTCGGAGGAAGGAGATGAAGTACACCTGAACGTTCCACTGACGACTGGTAGCCATGACAACATGATCGGAAGTAAGACCATAGACTATTAAATTTTAGTGTAGCAAATCTCTTGAAATCGAATTCTTCAACCAATTCACTTCTTCTACTTTATCCACGTTGTTGCTGTTTTTTCACATTCACCACGGTTGCGATGGACCGGCTGTGCAGGACCGCGGTAAAATAATAATAATCGCCAAAGTGCTGCATCCACTCTCATAAATTGCCAACGTATTAAAATTGATGATCAGTGATCACTGCTAACATTATTAGGTCTTTAACGAATTTCTCAAGATTAAGAGCATTTTCAACTTGCAATTATACTCCATTTGACTACAAGGAAGAGAAGAAATCCGGAAGTGGCGATAATTCAATTGTTTAATTTCGACTGATTGATTTAATATATGATTGACTAGTTGATTGATAGATTGATTGCTTGACTGGCTGACTGACTGATTGACATACTGATTGATTGATTGATCGTTGCGTATCTGTAAAATAAAGAATACACCGGATGAAATACAATGTATGAACATTTTTTGAGTGACTTTCTGATGTTGTCTTGCACGGAAAAAGTTTCGATGCCAATGGATCCAATAAAACCAGAATCAAGGACAGCTTAGGCATACAATTTGAAAGAGAGATGGGTCTTAGGTATCTATAGGCGTGAATGGCATCAAATGACACCAAAGAGTGGGCAGAAAAGTAGCTGTCACTATGAAAGCTGCAGTCGCTAAAGCAAAGCAATTAAATCCTCTCTCTATTCACCAGCTTTCCAAGCTAAGACCTGCGTCGTCTTCGTGACTTTTTCTATGCCTCTTTTTTTCAAAGGACGTTTTAAAACCCTTACACGTTCAAGGGATGTTTCGTATGGTCGGTTAGGAAGCAATTTCCTGAGGAATTATTGCTCTTGAAGTGAAGATTGTGTGAATGTCCGATTAGAGTTCCAGTTATTATCATGTGCATCGTC
>OX243813.1:3014179-3054179 GCA_945859605.1 Lumbricus rubellus | reverse complement strand
ATCTACATGTATATGTATATAATTATATATCTACGTGTATATATATATATATATATATATCTACATGTCGTCGCCTCAGAGTCATCTTAGCGTATGTCCACTTTTGTGAATTCCGAGAAAAACGAGGTAGAAGTTTCGAAACTTTGGACGGAAATTTAAAAAAATGAGTGCAATAAAACTTCAGGCAATAACTTCATATTAAAGCATCTACATTAATTAAAGGATGTTGCATTAAAATTAAACTGAAACTTAGAATGGTTTTTGTGAAATTTTAGAAAATGTTGTATAAAATGGATTTAAATCAATTGCAAGTCATCCTGACGTGAGAAAATTTTTAAAAAATATGAAATAATAAAAGAAAGCAATATACAATCAATTGCGACTTTGCTCGTTTCAATTTTTGCAAGTTTAATACTCTTTTTTAAATAAAAGAAAGTTTTATTTCCTGGACATACGACACTATGATACTACGAAGTGGGATGTCGTATCTCCATCGTCCAAACAACGACGAGCTTTTCTGGACATACGACAATGCACTTTTAAACCGTGAATGCGCACCTTGTCGTATCTCCAATTTATTTGGAGATACGACAAGGCAATCCTGTATCATGGACATACGACAAGTAGTTTTCGGTGAATATCTTTAAAACGACTTGTCGTATCTCCCAACGGTTAACAGTGAAGAGAGATAAACCAATTTTTGCTACAAATCAAGTCTAAACTCGATTTTGAAAAAAATGGACATACGCGAAGATGACTCTGAGGCGACGATGTATTATAGGCTACATGTATGTATATTATGAGGTTCAGACAGGTAGACACGACGGCCAGTCGATGGTCCAGTCTAATTCCACATATAAATACATACAATGTCATTTACATAATTATATACATATATGCATATATATTATGTATAATATTGTATATAGAACCCTACCAAGACGCAATATATCTGGTTTGGAACGCGTCAACAACTGGCAAAAATAGACATGGACGCCTTAGCATTAGAGTTTCCTCTGATTACTTTCTCACCTTTTGTGCGGGTAGTCCAGGAAATCTAGCTCAAAAATGTGGTGAACCTGGGCAAAATTGCAACAGAAGCTTTTAAGACGGTTTCCTGCTCAGAATTTTCTGCTGAATAACATATCCAAAATCCGACAAAATCTGACCATGGGGTCACCCCCCAAAATGGGGGTCAAAATATAATGGGTTTCCGTGCTTTTTTACATTGAATATCGGGCTGCTAGTACAGCGGCCTGATTAAAAATTGTTCGCTTTGGGATACAAGCATAAAATTTGATACATTTCACGAACATGCCATTAGAAAAAGATTTCGCTATAGGGTCATCGCATATTTGACCCCTGGCCCCAATGGCAGCCATTTTTCAAAATGGCCCCCGGTTTACAAATTTTAAATTATCTCAGCTTCCAGTACACTTAGAATCGTCATCTTGGTGTCTAAACATACATAGTTAGGGACGAGGATTCCATCAGAGCCATTGCAAATGTTCCCACCGGCTTTAATGGCGGCAATTTTCCAAAATGGCCGACCGAAAATCGGATTATTCAATATTTCAGCTTCCAGTACACCTAGAAACGTCATCTTGGTGTCTAAACACACATAGTTAGGGGCGAGGATTTCAACAGAGCCATTGAAAATGTTCCCCAGGGCTTCATTGGCGGCCATTTTCCAAAATGGCCGACCAAAATACGGATTTTTCAATATCTCAGCTACCAGTACACCTAGAAACGTCATCCTATAGTGTGTAGACAATAAACATATATAGTTAGAGGGCGAGGATTCCAACAGAGCAATTTAAAATGTTCCCCACGGCTTCAATGGCGGCCATTTTCCAAAATGGCCGATCGAAATTCGGAATTTTCAATATCTCTACCTTCGTCAGCAAGACCTACTTGTCTTGGATACCAGGGATCTGGTCGATGGTGCAGTCATAAACATCATGTGTAACCTCGAGAAAAATGGACAAGAGCAGCACGAAACACCTGTCAAGGAATGTCTTATTTATCAAATGCGGCCTGTCAATCATCCAATAAAAAGAAATAACTCCCCTCTCGTTAGTCGTCCACCTGTAAGGGACAAGTCACGAGCAAAACAACATTTGTCATCTGTGAAGAAGGACTGTTCACTATTCTCCAGGTTGTACATTTCCTGTCAGACACGATACAATCGGATAATGAGACCTGGACGAAGTTTTGCACACGAGAACCAGGCATGCCCACCATCACTCTCGAATTATGGGCTGCTTATGGCTATAGGAACTAAGTCAGACATTGCGAGTTGCCTAGAAGAACTGATTCCAACTCCGAAAAATGAGGCTACGCGAGATGTCCAACCAGGTCATTCTCTGGATGTTCCAATTGTTGACGCTCTTATACTGGATGGAGCCATCATAGTCAACATACTGAAACCTGGCAATGTATGCACCTTTTCAGAGCATGCCTCCCATATGTCCTTGACCTGCATCACAAGACAGCTAGAGCATGTGCCTAGAGTAGATGTTATATGGAATGAATATGAGGGTTGCAGCTTGAAGACATACATGTAGCAGCTGAGCATTGATGAGCTGCAGTGGGTTGGCTTTGCCTCAGACAAATACTTCAGATACCTACCAACCCATGAGATGGTGCGTGCCCTCGGTCCAGAAAATGTGTAGCCGTGCCCTGCCAACACATATTCAGCGGATGTGACACGGTATCATCCTCTGCTGGCCGCTGAAAAAGGACTGTCTGGGACATTTGGAAGACATTCAGCAAAGGCACCTCGTCTTCTGAACTTTAGTATCAACTTTCAGCTCTGATTATGATCAGCTTGGTGTAATTGAGCGTTTTGTGGTTCTGCTGTACGACTGTGCCAGTGGTGGGGAGGTGAACGAGGCGATGAACCAACTGTTTGGACAGAAAGACAGACCTATGGATGGCTTTCCACCAACTCAAGCTGCTCTGGTGGGACACACAGCGAGATCTGCCTACTGTAACAGGCAGGTCACGTTTGGGCACAGATGTTCATAGCTGATTCTAAACTACCATGTCCTGGTCAATGGGAGTTGCTGCATATAAATGAAGGTGGCTGGGACAAGAAGTGGACAAAACTTCCCGAAGCGTCTCGTGCCTGTCGTGAACTGCTCAGACGTGGCCGTGAGAAGGGATGTAGGGGACAATGCAAGTGTGTTAAAGCTTATCTTCAGTGTACTGGTCTCTGTTTCAGTAGAGGCCTATATGATACCGTGAATGACATAGATGATGTATGATTCTGTGATCAGTACTTTGTCTGGTTAAAGGTTCCCAAATACCGACTTAAATATGTCATGATACACATTTACGAGAACAGCAATAATCTCTTGAATTGCATTTAGTCTAAAACTTGTTTTATTGCCTAATGAACATGAACACAATCAGAAGTTTCAGAAATAGTGTGATTCAACAAATAGCTCGGGTTATACTATATTTATACTTGATGCAACATGAGCCGGCCCAAAACAGCTAATTTTCTATTAAGCAGGACATTTCTACCTTGCTTGCATCATTGACGTCTTTGGCTGCAAATCTTGTGAAGAGAACCGTTTGTATTTAATTTCGCTGGATTTCGAGCATTTAATTATGATACTGTAGACCCCATCATGACGATTCTAAGTGTAATGGAAGCTGAGATATTGAAAAATCCGTATTTTGGTCGGCCATGTTGGAAAATGGCCGCCAATGAAGCCGTGGGGAAACATTTTAAATTGCTCTGTTAGAATCCTCGCCCTCTAACTATGTATGTTTATTGTCTACACACTATAGGATGACGTTTCTAGGTGTACTGGCAGCTGAGATATTGAAAAATCCGTATTTTGGTCGGCCATTTTGGAAAATGGCCGCCAATGAAGCCCTGGGGAACATTTTCAATGGCTCTGTTGAAATCCTCGCCCCTAACTATGTGTGTTTAGACACCAAGATGACGTTTCTAGGTGTACTGGAAGCTGAAATATTGAATAATCCGATTTTCGGTCGGCCATTTTAAAAAATGGCCGCCATTAAAGCCGGTGGGAACATTTGCAATGGCTCTGATGGAATCCTCGTCCCTAACTATGTATGTTTAGACACCAAGATGACGATTCTAAGTGTACTGGAAGCTGAGATAATTTAAAATTTGTAAACCGGGGGCCATTTTGAAAAATGGCTGCCATTGGGGCCAGGGGTCAAATATGCGATGACCCTATAGCGAAATCTTTTTCTAATGGCATGTTCGTGAAATGTATCAAATTTTATGCTTGTATCCCAAAGCGAACAATTTTTAATCAGGCCGCTGTACTAGCAGCCCGATATTCAATGTAAAAAAGCACGGAAACCCATTATATTTTGACCCCCATTTTGGGGGGTGACCCCATGGTCAGATTTTGTCGGATTTTGGATATGTTATTCAGCAGAAAATTCTGAGCAGGAAACCGTCTTAAAAGCTTCTGTTGCAATTTTGCCCAGGTGAAACTGTAAATACCCTGGACTAGGGACCTTAATTGGTATTATTTTAGATCAAGAGCTGACTTTCACTCGGCATATAAACCTTCTATGCCGAAGCTGTTACTACCAGTTGCGTCAACTTAAGGTGGTCTCACGCTCTCTGTCTTTTAGTGCTGCCTCTACTCTTGTTCACTCTTTCGTAGTTTCTCGCCTTGACTACTGTAGCACCCTCTATTATGAACTACCGGCTGGCCGGATTGACTGCCTGCAACGCGTCCTCCGCTCTGCGGCGCGACTTGTTGGTCATATCCCAAAATATGACCATGTCTCATCTTATATGCGGGATATCTTACACTGGCTCCCTTCTAAACAGCGGATTGCATACAGGGTCTGTGCCTTGGTTAGGCGGTGCATTGAAGGACTAGCTCCACCATATCTTCGAGAACTCTGCTGTTCCACCTTAGGAGTTCTGCGTCGATCCACCCTTCGATCGGCGAACCAAATTGAGCTTCTGGTTCCCCGCGCGCGGACTGCTATGCGACAGCGTCGTTCATTCTCAGTTGCTGGTCCTACCACCTGGATTGGTCTTTCTGTTGCATTGCGCTTAATTCCCAGAGGTCACTCCGCTCTGTTCCTTAAGAACCTAAAGACTGTTTTATTTAGCCGTGGTTGGGCCGGGAGCGCTTCTGAGTAGCCTAGCTTGAAGAGGCGCTATATAAATTTCCGAAATAAATAAATAAATAAATTGTATATACTATCTTTTATATATAACCGGTATGTGGGGTGCGGTGATGTAGTGGTGGCGTCGTTGCCTTGGAGTCGAAAGGTTTGAGGTTCGAATCCACCTTGCCGCGTAAGGATCTTGGGCAAGTCATTCACTCACAATATCGCTCAGCGCTTCGGCGTGAAACTCTGCTCTGCATTCGGGAGCGTGAGTAGAGAGATTGAAGGGGCGCTATAACAAGTGCACATACAAACATAAGCAACACGAATATATATATATATAGTATATATATACACGATTATTATATTATACATACATAGTGTGAGTGTGTGATTGTGTGTGCAGTATGAGAATATATATACTCACATAAACACCATTAAGAGTATTATATATATACATGTACAAACATAAATTTATTTATAGTGTCTATATATATATATATATATATATATATATAATATTGAAGAGTGATTAAGTATACGCACACACTTGTTTTTCGATCTCTGTGGGTAATAGCTTTCTGCAAAGAGATAATGTTGAGAGAGGCAGAGCAATAAGAAGAAGGGGTCGACAGAAAGAGAGAGAGAGAGAGACAGACAGACTAACAGACAGACAGGCAGACAGACAGAAATAGACTTAGGAAATATTAAAAAAAGAGAGAGAAGCAGATATAAAAAGCGACGGAGAGAGAGAGAGAGAGAGACAGACAGACAGACAGACAGACAGACAGAGAGAGACAGACATACAGACAGACAGAGACAGACAGAGACAGACAGAGACAGACAGAGACAGACAGAGACAGAGAGGGCTAAGGATAAACAAGCACTAGGGACATTATTATTGAATAATAGGCAGACAGTCAGACAATCCATGGTGAGGAGGATTCGCCAAATCTCCACTACATGTAGGTGATCTTGGTCGCCGTCTGTCTACAATGTAGGTGCAATGTGTTTAGTTCAATAACAGTAAAACTGTGAGCTTGCATTCCGTTCAATTCAATTTGTCGATTGACCCCATATGAAAACATACAGTCAATGATACGTACGCACATACATACATACATACATACATACATGCATACATACATACATACATACATACATACATACATACAAACATACATACATACACACATACATACATACATACATACATACATACATACATACATACATACATTCACACATACATACATACATACATACATACATACATACATACATATAATATATACATACATACATACATACATACATACATACATACATACATACATACATACATACATACATACATACATTCATACATACATACATACATACATACATACATGTACATACAATCTTCTTTTATCGATATAGATGCACTGCGTACACGTACATTAACGTATGTCGAATAATTATGATAATAATAATTATTTTTATTATACACTAGCTGTACCCGGCCACGCGTTGCTGTGGCAGAAAAGACTGTCATCTGCCTCCTTCCCTTTCCCGTCTCCCTCCCCCTCCCCGTCCCCCGTCCCCCTCCCCGTAGCCCCTCCCCTCCCCCGTCCCCCTCCCCCTCCCCGTCCCTCTCCCCGTCCCCTCTCCCCTCCCCTCCGCCGCCCCTCCCCTCCGCCGCCCCTCCCCCTCCCCTCCCCTCCTCCCATCCCCCGTCCCCCTCTCCGTCTCCTCCCTTTCCCCTCCCCTCCACTCCTCCAACGTCTCCCTCCCCCTCCCCTCCCCCTTCACTCCCCTCTTCCTCCTCCCCTCCACCTCTCCCTCCCCTCCCCCTCCCCTCCTCCCACTCCCCTCCCCTCCTCCCCTTTCCCCTCCTTCTACCCCTCCCCTCCCTCCCTTCTCCATCCCTCCCCCTCCGGTCCCTTCACTTCCTCTTTGTCCCGCTCCCTCTTCCTTCTTTCCTCCCTCACACGTTCCTTCCCGACAGCGACATATGCGCTATCGCGACTTTTGGGCGACTTTTGGGCAGCCCTGATCAAAATTGGTCATCTCGCGACTTTTGGGCGACTTTTCAACGTGATGTCGCGACAAAAACGTTTTCGAAATCTGGCAACCCTCATGGACGTTGGGACGTGTATAATTTGCAAATGGCGGTCGAACGGATTTCAAAGTTCTCTTTTTGTGGAAAAGATTGCGTTTTTTCGGAAAAAAAGCATAATACAACACGCTTCTATTGGAATGGAAGGTTTTGTAAAAAATTCAAAACAATCGGTTCATCAGTTTTCGAAAACACTCCTTACATACGGTTGGAAAGTTTCATTTTTATATATATAGATGTAGATGCGCATTGCACACATACACACTGCACACACATACATTTGTAAGAACGTGCATGTATGCATAAGCGTGTTTTCTTTCGAACATTGAAGGTGAAGTGTGTGGTTATACGATCTACAAGTGGCATTCAGAGCAGCCGTTCAAGGTCATCCTACTCGACCGGAAGTCAGGTGCTGCGAAGATCGTTCTCGACGCCGGATATGACGTAGACTATGAAAAGAAGCATAGATACAACTTCGAGATTGCACCGTACGATTGCGTCACTGGAGTTCACGGAAACAGGTCAGGTCAAAGGTCGATCAGCTCTGTATATTTATACGAGCGATTGAAACGGGGTCAGGTCAAATTTAATGGGGTCTGTTATTGTGACATATTATTATGATTCCGTCAAAGCAGACATCTTGATTGTGTCACAGTGAGATATTATGCTCAGAAATTTCATTTTAATCGTATGCCATTAAAAATAATTATTGTAATAATAATTGTAGTAATAACAATAATGATAATAGTAATAATAATTTTTATTTATTACTGTTATTGTTATTGTTATTGCTATTATTATTTTTATTATTTTTAAAAATAAAAACCAGTCCAGAATGACCCTACTCTATATAATAATCATAATTATTATTATTATCACTGTTGTCTTAATAATAATTATTGTATTTATTTAATACAAATAGTTATGTCTAAGGATATCTTAATATCAACTTCGCCACTGCTCGTACTCAGGTAGTGCCAGTGCCAATCCTGGATGAATGAGGAGGGAGCCGCTAATAATCAATGCAATCACACTGTTCACACAGTGCCATTAAACTGAAACTATACTATACTATTACAACACTAACTATTGCTATAGTTTAACATTATTACATGAGATCCTTGTAATTTTATTTCCCTCTTTTACGAAAGCGTGTGAATACCATTATAATACCTCTGTCAGATTGCGGTGTTTAACGGTGTTAGGTCGGTTGAGTCTCTTTTCAAGTGGCGCTATATAAATTTTCAATTACAATCCTTGTATAGTCAATGCGGATAAAGTGATTTCGTTCCGTGAGGAAATGAGAAACAGCAGCGTAAATAAATCAGCGCTTCATTCATCGACCTCGTCTAAGTCTGATTGGCATCGTCCATTCAAAAGTGACCGCCACCATTAAATGTCCAGTCCATTGGAAAGCGATTCTGGTCATCGTAGACAAACCTATCTTGACCATCCACTGACCAAACGACCACCGGACTGCTGATGGCCATTAGTTCATCGATTCAACTGGGTTCCGATAGCGGATGTTTTTGAACGAAATGCGGATCGTTGAACCGTACGGAAGTGATGACTCCGGCAGCATCTCTAATGTGCACCGACCCCGCCCCCTCCCTAGCCCTAGGCCAGACCCTCCGGTTGGCTGGCGTCATCTAGCGATCGAAGACGAATTAAAGGCTCGACTTCCGGTTTCGTTGGCGCGGTAAGAGCCACATCCGGTAAGAGCCACATCCGGTACATCGTCGTTCGATGGCTGTGTTTGCAGAACTTTGTGTTCTTATGGATGCATGGTAGATGTCGCTGTTGTCGTCGGCTGATGGATGGCGTCGGGTTTGCGGAAGAGAGGGGGGTTGGTTGGGTTCGCGGAAGAAGAGGGAAGAAGAGGGGGTTGGTGGGTCAGAAAGAGAGAGTGCACTAAGTGCTACTCTTCCCCTCCAAAACAGTCTGCCTGTTTGTCTGTCGCTTTTTTGTCTCTGTCTTTCTACTTTTGTTGTGTTCGCTATTTTTGTATACTTTCGCCTCTGATCCGGTCTGTCTCTCTTTCTGTCTTCCTGCCAGTCTGTCTATCTGTCTCTCTCACTCGGTTCGAGTGCATTGTCTCTCTCACATACATGTATACTCTCGCCATTTGTGTAGTCTCTATATTATTATCTGCACGCATGCTAATACACAATTACACATACTACACATACACAATGTTACACATGGACTCAATCACATAAATACTTTGTATCCGTATGTCTCCATGTCTATGTCTCGAGTGTCTTTGTCTCTGTGTTTTCCCCTCTGTATGTTTCTCTCTGTGTCTCTGTCTCTTTGTCTTTGTCTCGTTATCCTTATCTCTATGTGACGCAGTGTAATTATGTCCCTGTCTCTCTCTGTCCGTTTATCTGTCTTCTTTTCCTTTTCTGTCTTTGTATGTCTGTCCGCCTATCTGTCAGTCTGTCCGCCTATCTGTCTGTCCGTTCGCCTGTCTGTCTGTCTGTCTGTCTGTCTGTCTGTCTGTCTGTCTGTCTGTCTGTCTGTCTGTCTGTCTGTCTGTCTGTCTGTCTGTCTGTCTGTCTGTCTGTCTGTCTGTCTGTCTGTATGTCGTCAGTTATGTGATGTCTGGATCGCCTGCAACTCGTTTTATGTCAGTGTTTCAGTCACGTGCATGTGTATTCTGTCGTCGGCGTCGTTGCATTAATTCCGTCCGTTCCATTAAATCCAACGTTCACCAGTCACGCGATACACCGTATTATTATTATTATGGCCTTCTCAGGTGCTGCCACGTCTCTACCTCTTTATTTCTGTCTGTCTGTCCGTCTCTCCGTCTATCTGTCTGTCTGTCCGTCCGTCCGTGAGTGCTTGTGTCTGTATCTAGGTATATTTGTCTGCTTGAGGATTGGCTTTCTCTGTCTCTGTCTGTTCGTCTGTCTGTCTCTCTGTCAATCTTTCTCTATGTCTCTGTCTCTGTCTTTCTCTGTCTCTCTGTATCTCTCTGTCTCTCTGTTTAGGTATTCGTTGTATGTCCACGCGTGCTCATCAAAATTCTTTTCCAACAATTCTCTGTATGTATGTGTGCGCATCTGTGTGCCCGTCCGTCTGTCTCTCTTTTTCTCTTTCCGTCCGTCTGTGTGTATGTATGTATGTATGTCTATCTGTCTGTCTGTGCATATACATTATACAACTGAGCATAGACTGGTTCCGTTGCCTCTGTGTCTATTTCTCTAATTATTTATTTCTAATTGCATCTGTTCTGTTCGCATCAAAGGCTTTTGCCGACGGCTGACCATCGCTCGTGTCTTTGATGTCTAATGGATGCAGGCACTAAGAGAGCAATCGCAGACCAGCATTCTCCTCTTGACAACCAACTCTTCTCTGCCTCTCTGCTTCTCTGCTTCTCTGCTTCTCTGCTTCTGTGTACGCGGCTCTGACCGCTTGTGTCTCCTTCTATACTTCTGTCTCTGTCTCTCTGACTTTCTCTCTGTTCATCTTTCTCTGCCTAACTGTCCGCGTAGATGTGAGGGTGTTTGTTTGTATGTCTGTCTGTGCTTCTGTTCTGTGTCTGTGCATGTCAGTAGATGTGTGTCTGTGAGTCTGTCTGTCTGCATGTCTGTCTGATTGCCTGCCTGTCTGTCTGTGCGTCTGTCTGATTGTCTGTCTGTCTGTCTGCTTGTCTGTCTGTCTGTCTGATTGTCTGTCTGTCTGGCTGCATGTCTGGCTGCCTGCCTGCCTGTCTGTCTGTATGCCTGTTTGTCTTTTGTCTGTCTACCTGATTGTCTGTCTTCTGTAATAAAACTTGCAATTAACGTTTCGCAACATTTCCTTCGATGCGTTCAGCGCTGACGGCAAAATTGCTGAAATATTAAAACAACAAATGTTCCGACGGGAAAACACTCTCCAGAACAATAATATTGACCAATGCATCAAAACAATTATAATGGACATATTTTGCAATCGTATTCTCGAGATATCAACAGCGTCGAAAATTATGTTTCACGAAGTCGTTAGTGAGTCGTCAGCTTTTTAATCTGAGTATGTTTGGCGACTCCTTCATACTTGGAGCCGAGTATAATTATATAAAACTAATTGTTTGTTTGACTTAGTCCCATCATAACCAGTATTAACCGGTATGATCGAAATATCTCTCCTCTGCTTCGGTACACAAGCTGCTGGACTTCAGTTCATTTTAACGGTTGTAATATTATTGATCCAAAGTTTAACGACAATTTACAACAGGATTGCCTTCTTAATGCTTAATTGAATTTCTGCTCTCTCTTTTATATGGTGAAAGTTTCAGTTAAAAGAGGCGTGTAAGAATTTCGAAATTTTTCAGCGTTAGTGCGGCTAAATGCGGCTTATGAATTCTTTTTTCTAAGATCAGCAAAACCCTTTAATGCCGGAAGGTATAGGATTTCCCATACCATTTACTACCATCTCGGCATTAAAGGGTAACTTAACGCAGTTGATGAATGTTAGGAACGTGAAGCAATTGTTTTTAAGTTATCTCTCTACTAGCGATGTTATTATTATTATGTTTTAAAACCAGTCCAGAATGGCCCTAATCGTCGATTTCTTGGCTAACGAAAGTGCCCCTAAACGCTACTGCGTTATTATTTTTATTATTATTATTATTATTATTGTTATTATTATTATTATTATTACTATTATTACTATTATTACTCATCATCATCATCATCATCATCATCATCATCATCATCATCATCATCATCATCATCATCATCATCATCATCATCATCATCATCATTATCATTATTATTATTATTATTATTATTATTATTATTATTATTATTATTATTATTATTATTATTATTATTATTATCTTCAACAAACAACATCAGATACATGAAGTACGATAAACAAGAGAAGCGGTAGTCATTGTTCTAAAGATGATAAAAGTGCCATTAATTGTTGGTGCTCAACCATTCGATCACTTCGTCGTCGTCGCAACAAATTTGTGGATTCACTGATGCATTAATGATTATTATTATTATTATTATTATTATTATTATTATTATTATTATTATTATTGAGCAATATTTGCTTCCTTGTGTATAAGACTTGACCAACCGTCTTAGGAAAGACTCGACCAGTGTACAAAAGACATTGCGTGTTGTTACATTATTCGAACACCGCTCGAACACTTCGTCGTCGTCGCAACAAATTATTTGTGGCTCGACTCCTGAGACACATTAATTCTGCACTGATGCATTAATGATTCGCCAGACACCAAATATTTATTGTATATTGAATTGTTTGTATCTAATTGTATTCTAGTTTTTATTGCGTTGAGTTTAGTTTCATCAGCTGCTCTTTATATTGATGCTGTGTAGGAAGGAGGAATGTCATTTGCTGCTGCTGCTGCCCTCCTCCTCTATTCAGTCTAGGGACTGGCCCTACCAGAGTGTAAGGCTGTGGTCGTGTGTTGAATAAATCATTTCTGAATGCGACAGTTTAATGGAATTTTTTTGAAAACTATCATAGGCGTTAGGCAATTTTTAAAGTTCACACCACAGCGCGAGAAATCTTTCGAAGTCCACTCTGTTATGTAGGCCTATTACAGGTTTTCTCATTTCCATCCATGCTTTCCAACGCGATTAGAACTCGAAACTCTAATGCTTTTGCTATTTTGCAGTTTTCTGGCGTTTTCTAACATTTCTAGTGACAGATTTGATTGATTATACTAATTATCTGAATAGATGCGGGCAAGGCCGTGGCCAGGATTTTATTTGGGGGGGGGGCCGAATTTTTTCCTCGGTCTAAAAAATTTGATGACCTTTTTTTAGTCATCCGGTCGAAATCTCGAAAAACCATACTATTTTCCGGCCAAAAAAGTTGACCTTTTTTGTCATTTGGTCGAAGCTTCGTTCCCTTCATTTCGGGGGTGTTTTAATGGTTTTATTTCATGGTTTTTACATCATGTGCTAGTAAATGCGTTATATTATTTTTTACATTTTTTTTCGTGAGGGGGGGTTCAAGCACCCAAACCCCTCTCCCCCTCTAGCTACGGCCTTGGATCCGGGCGTTTAACCATAGAGAAGTAAAAGGACAGAATCTTCAAAACACACGAACGCGAAAATTCATCACATGTATTATCGTTATATTATAAATGTTTTAGAGGTGTCTTACTGTAACATTGATTTATCCGATCTTAACGACAATCTTGTGATCGCTAGAGCAGTTCTCTTCCCTCTGGCATTTCTTGCGACCGGATCGGGCCTCCACTGTACATCGATTTGATACGTAGCAGCTCTCGTGAATGAGTTGGTGCCCTGAGCTTATTCTTCAGAGTAACGCTTTAAAATTTTTATAGTTTGATTGAGATCACGATTGCGGTTTGTTACATTCCACAACGTTACTGAAATATTCATCATATCATTATTATATTTTATCTAACGTTATCTTGCGGTTAAATGAAACGGTCTTCAAAATGTCACATCCTCAACAGGTGGCCTATAATTATTCAGACGTAGGCTAAAGAAATGAAATACCGATTTGAGATCAGTGCAAATTCTGCTAACTGCTCTAACTGCGATGTGAAAAATCTGTTTAATTTTAAGTATGTTAGTATATTCAAATGTATTTAAATGGCAACTATAAACAGTTTTGAAGAGTCTATATATTTTACATAAATTAGTTCAGTAGACCTAAGTAATATTTGTTACCAGATATTTCAACATTTGTGATGTTTCAAGTACTCCATACTTTGCTCAAGATTAATCTAAATCGTATTGGTTTGATTCTATGAGAGCCTGGAACAGGAGTTGCGATCTAATCAAAGGCATAGGGTAACTTGTGATAATATAATGGACCACTCAACATGAGAATATAACGCCATGCCGATATAATCCCAAGTTACCCTACATCTGGACATGAAAAATACCTAATAATTATATCCTCGCCAGCTCACTTAATACGGAGTTTGAGTAGCAACATTGACCACCGTGTTGCACCAATCAGACCTTGCATTAGGCGTATACACTGAAATCACGGTAGGCTATAATAGATCCATATGGTGCTATTAATTTTTATAAACCGTCTCACACTAAATTCAGATTTGCTCGGTTATGAACGTGTATTGCCAGCTTTATGACAACGCCTGATACTGGCACGATAAATGATATACATCAACTTTTATATAATATATATTGTATATGAATATATATTTAATAATCCGAGATATGTTCAGATCACACGATTTTGTGGTAAAACCGCAAACAATCTTGATTAAGAAAGTATACTGCAGGCTACTGCGGGAATGTCTGAATATTATTGTATTGCACCTGTATTGTATTGTATCTAGGCCTATATATTTATAAAGCGCCTCTCACAGTGCACACCAATCAGAGGCGTTCCTAGTACGTTAGACCAAGAGAGAAAAAATAGTCTTGTCTTTTCTCTGTGTGTATGTATGGCCCATATGCCTGTGTATGTATGTATGTATGTATGTATGTATGTATGTATGTGTGTGTGTGTGTGTGTGTGTGCGATTAAATTTACATAATAATAATAATAATGATAATAATAATAATAATAATAATTTATGGCATTAAGAAGTCTCTCTCTATATAATTTTTAATTGTATGCTTTACGCCAGCGGTTCTCAACCTTTTTAGTCCGGCGACCCCTTTTTAACATTTCAAAAGTTGTGACGACCCCAATGGCAAAATTGATTGTGTAACAACCCCCGTTTCGCTGCATTTTTTGTTACTATTGTCATGCATTGTTATGCATTTTCACCCTCATAAAACGAAAACTGTTTTTGGCAGTATATATATATATAGATCTATATAATTTATATATATAATTTATATAATTATATACGTAGGTCACATTAGCTATATATTAAACATTGCAGCCGGTGTCACGAAATAAAGTCTCCCCCCGATACAAAGTCTCTCCCCGAAACAGAGTCTCCCCTGGCTGAAAATCTGTTTTGGAAGACATTTTTCTGGTGTAAAAGCATATAAATGTTCGTGTTAAATAACGTGTTATCGTGTTAGCAACGCAAACTAACAGTTTGATATGCTCATCTGTTAATTTTATGCGAATGTAGCCGATTTCACGATCAACGGGGGAGACTTTGTTTCGTGGACGGAGGAAATAATTATTCTCTCCCCCCGGAGACTTTATTTCGAAATATAGTCTCCGGGGGGCGAATTTATTCTAGAGCAGATCCTCCGGGGGAGAATCTATTTCGAAATAAAGTCTCCGGGGGGAGACTTTTAGGGGGGAGACTCTGTCACGCGACACCTGTCGTAATCTGTCTCCTATCTAGGCAGAATTAGACGAGGATGAATTGGGTCGGATGAGGTATATACCTGAAGGTCAAGGTCGAGATATAAGGTCAGGGCAGACAGACATAAACATGGTCTTTACACCAATAACATTTCTGCGATATATAATGCCTCACCTCTGACCCATCTTCCAAGAATGAACTCGACGAATTATTTCGCGCGCTTTCCTCTTCTCTTCGTCTGCTTCCGGTCGTCTGCTTCCGTTGAAAACGACCTCTGACGACATATACGACAACCATTATTTCTGTCATGTACAATGTCTGATGCATGCAGACACCAGGGCTTTTTAGTGGGCAGTTCTGCTCTTACTGCATGTAGACTATTAGCGGGCAGTTCTGAATGAATTTGTACAGCTGTATAAAGAGTAGGCTGCTTTGTGCAGTTAAAAATGTTTTCTGCCTTTAGATTTGGTATAATTTACTATGGAGGAAGCGGTTTTTGCTTTTCTAAACATTTACTAAAAGAAGTCCACAGGCAGACACTGACGAAACGAGAAGACTTAAAGGTACAAACTGTCTGGTGATAGATCTACCGAAATCGTTTGCTTTCAGCGCTCACTTTGAAAATTCAGTGCATGAGATGGATTTTGAGAAGGGTTAGTGGTTAAAACCGTCAAAACGAACAACTTTCGAAATTCTTTGCTGGTTTTGTGTATTTTGGGAACACGGTCATTGTCAAAAAATACCTGGGTTGAAACCTTGCCCCCCCCCCAAAAAAAAGGGGAATAAAAGCTTGTATGCGAATCCGAAATTTCTTTAATTACCACAGATAAAACTAAAAGAAGACTGAGCACGGGATAACTGGGAAGAGAAGGTGAAGAAAATGAAGAAAAAGAAACAAGGCATGGAAAGAGGAGGAGGAGAAGGAAGAAGAGGAGGAGAAGGATATATTCTTCCTCTTTCTTTTTCTTGCCACTCATCCTTTTTCCAGTTCTTCTTTTCCTTGTCATCCTCCTCTTATACATGTAACTCCACCTCTTCTTCCTCTTTCCTGCTCTCAACTTCTTCTTCCTCTTCCTCTTCCACCTCTTCATCATTATCATCCAATTTTCTTATTTAATTATTCCTTTTTTCCTTTTTTTCTTTTTTTCTTCACATTATTCAACTTTTTTTCTTACCCGCAATTTCAGCATTCTGCGCTAGACAAAACGTGTCATTTTCGTTTCCCGATACACGCAGTAGTACATGCTGTGTCCAGACCTTACTCCTGAAAATTGATTGCATCCATTTTAAGCCACTGACTTTTACGGCATAACTCAGCGTAACGATGTCTCCCTCCACACAATTTATCTTACCTTAAAATGCATTTTGTCGATAAGGTGATGTTAATAACGTTCCACGAAACATAAACGTTAATAGAAAATTGAAAAGAAGGACTTGCCAATAGCGCTCCCCAAATGTGGCCATGTCACCGGCTAGGAGCTGGATGTGCTCCACTGGCTCCCCTCCAGCATCAGATATCTCGTACCGAATCATCGCTTTGGTCTGGTGGTCCTTGTTGGGTATTGATCCAGCCTATCCCTGTAAGTTGTGACATATGTTTCCATACACTGATTGCACACAATGCAATTGGTTGTGGGGCACGGTGGTGTAGTGGGTATGTTCGTCGCCTTGCAGCCGAAGGGTTGAAGGTTCGAATCCACCTCAAGTCGCCGCGTAAGGACCGTGGGCTAGTCCTTCACTCGCAATTGCTCCCGCGCTTCGGCGTGAAACTCCGCTGCAGTGTCCGTGCTGCAGTTTGGAGTGCCTCTGAGTAGTGAGCTTGAAGGGAGCTTTAACAAGTGCGAGAAATAACTAACTAAATAAATATTAACAATAATCAGCTATAGATGATATAGATTTGAGGTGCACAATTTTGATGTATAGTTTACACACCTTTAAATCGGATTTTTCTCCGTCATATACATATTCCGCATTATCGGTCAATCGCTGACTTTCGTAGATAGGGATATTGAACATGGTTTACTTTTATAGCCTTTTGTCGAGCAAAAGAAAACATCGATTATTATTATTATTCCACAGTTTAACGTCATCCTATGGCAGCAAAGGCCGTTGACGACAATACAATATAAGTGTACAGAGCAGTAAACAAAAACTTATGTAGCCTCCAAACTACACCAAAGAGGTGCACGGAGCTGTACAATCTCAATTACATTCAATTTGTAGACAACATAAAGTAGTTCATCGGACACTCGTTCAGGTTTACACATTATGAAAAAAGATCTTAAATCCATACATTAGATATTAAAATTGTACATTGATTGTCTCATATAACTAATTACGTTAGTGACTCCAGTAAACAGTTCCTGTTACAAAAGTTCAATATGTAAGTGCATCAATAATCATAATAATAATGTAATGTTTCTTGTACAAAAGAAACATGCACCATTAAATTTTAAAACATCAATCAAATATTATAAATCTGATCAAGATACAAATGCCATCTATAACAAGGATGCAAACGATTTATTCACAAAATCCGACCTTTAGTTATAAGTTTAATCAACCGATACACTTGATTTTGATATAAATTGACAGTCAATAAAGTTTTAACAGAAATTTCATCTTTATATATTTGACATGTATTTCTTAATGAATTCGAAATATTTTCTTTTTTACATTCAATTAAAATGTGATGAATTGTTTCTTTGACGTGACAAGTATCACACAAACCGCTGGAATGTCTTTTTATAATGAATAATCTTTGATTTGTGTTTGCCGTTCCTAGACGCAATCTAGAAATCTGGACTTCCTTATGCCTATAAGGTTCGAAATATTTTATATCAGTACTAACAGTTGGACAGATAGATTTATAAAAATGACCTTTCTTATCACTATCATATTCTGACTGCCATCTGTCTAATATGTATCGTTTAATTAAACTAAAAACTTCTTCAAATTCAAGAACATTAGTAGAATTAATGTCAATACTTAGGGCTTCTTTAGCCAATGAATCTGCTCTGTCATTACCGCTCAAGTCAACGTGACTTGGTATCCAAATAAATCTTATTTGATCAGAATTTAGTTTGTTAATGCGAAATAGTAAATCATTTAACAAAGTGGGTCGAGATTCACTATAACACTTCTTAATTGATGTAAGAACACTCAATGAATCAGAAAATATTGCAAACTTGGAATTAGAAAAACATTCACTATTCGACATCCATTCAATAGCCTCAATTATGGCCGTCAACTCGGCTGCATATACACTTGAATCATTACACAATCTAAATTTCTTATCCACATTTAAACTTGGCACTGTGAATGCAGCAGCAACTATGTCATCAGCTTTAGACCCATCAGTAAAAACATGTATACAATCATCATATATAGAGATTAGTTTAAGAGCAGCCTGCCCTAAAAATTCCGGGTGATCGGTTCTCTTATTAACCAATTTTTTCAAGGATAAGTCAACTTCAAGTTGCTTATTGCACCACGGAGGGGCAGAAGGGAATGAAGGACCAATAAATGATGCAGGAAGTAAACTAAAGAATTCAGAGGTGCGAGTATAGATAGAATGTTCTTTATTATCAGATGTTCTATAAACATTTGTCCAGTGATTTTCCATGATCGTTTTAGTAGGGTGACATTTATTTCCCAAAATCTTAGTCCCAAATTTCAATGAATTTTGGAGTCTTCTTAAATGAAGAGGCAATTCTCCACACTCATTCTGGAGTGCTGATGCGGCAGTTCCTTTTGGAACACCACAACAGAGTCTTAGTGCCTCAGTTTGAATAGTTGTAAGTTTATCTAGGTATGACTTGCATGCCGAAGAGTAAGCAACGTCACCATAATCTAAAATAGACCTTATTAAAGCTCTATAAATAGTCAAAAGAGTTTTTTTGCAAGCTCCCCAACTATAACCACTTATAGCTCTTATTAAGTTTAACCTCTTTTTACATTTCTCAATAATGTAATCAATGTGGG
This sequence comes from Lumbricus rubellus, assembly GCA_945859605.1. Classification (NCBI taxonomy): domain Eukaryota; kingdom Metazoa; phylum Annelida; class Clitellata; order Crassiclitellata; family Lumbricidae; genus Lumbricus; species Lumbricus rubellus. The sequence goes on along the minus strand of OX243813.1, from coordinate 3,034,734 downwards.
GTTTCCAACTCAATTTATTATCAAAAATTACCCCCAAGAATTTGACTTTATCCTCAATCTTAATTTGTTTCCGGTCAATCGTTATATTAATCTTTGATGTATCATTTCTTTTTGAAAAAAGAACTCTAGTAGTTTTATTAATAGATATTTTAAACCCGTTTTTATTGCACCAATCTTGTATTAAAGTGACTGATAGTTGAATTTTATTTTCTAAAATTTTTATATTTCTATTACCTATATAAATTGCGCTATCGTCAGCAAAAAGTGACATATTAACACCATCCACCCCCGTGGGAATATCATTAATCATTATCAGGAATAAAAGTGGAGATATTATAGATCCCTGCGGAGTACCATTCTGTTGTTTGAATTTATCAGAAAGTTCTGCTCCAACTTTAACCTGGAAAGTTCTATCAGAGAGAAAGTTTTGAACCCAATTATATATATTGCCCGCTATTCCCAATTTCTGAAATTTCCTTAAAAGAGTGGGTACATGAAGCATGTCATATGCCCTTTCAAAATCAATAAAAATGGCTAAAACATGTTCTTTATTTTTCATTTTTTTTAGAATAAAATCCTGCAGTTTAAGAATTTGATCAATTGTACTTTTATGTTTTCTGAAACCAGACTGATTTGTGGAAATAAGATTATTTTTTTCCATAAACCACTGTAGACGTTTATTTACCATTGCTTCCATTACTTTGCAAAGAGTAGAAGTCAAAGATATGGGTCGATAAGATTCAGGATTTGAAGCTTGTTTGTTAGGTTTCAATAGGGGTATAATAATGGCGTGTTGCCAGTCAACAGGAAAGTTTCCTTCTTTCCATATTTCATTATAAAACATTAACAGAACCTTCAGAGCATTCTTATGGAGGTGTTTTAGTAATTCGTAAGGTATCTTGTCCTCACCCGGAGACTTATTAATTTTTGCTGATTTAATAGCTTGTTTTAATTCATTGATATTAAATCTTTCGTTTAAAAATTCCAATTCGGGAACATGATCATTGTCTGTCATATGAGGGTTATTTTGAAAATTATTAGCTTGCAAATAATCTAAGAATTTATCACTGTAATTGTTAGAATCACTAGTATGTGCATACGTTTTAGCTAAAATATTTGCTTTTTCCAAGTTGGTTTCAAAACATCGATATTTTTGTGCACTGTATTTAAAGAGAAATGGGTATTGGGTAAGTCCTTTAAGTTGGAATTTAATTTTCAGACCTTGCTTGGTGTTGGCTGCCTGTAGAGTGATAATTTTACGACCTAAAATACTGAAAATTATGGGTAAAGACATCGAATACGGATGAGATCAAGGACTTCGCGTTCAAGCAAGTGACTATTGCATTCGCCTAGGAAGTACATGTACTAGATGAAGCGAGCCTGGGCTTTAGGACCAAGGACTATTGACCTTTTCGACGGGGCGAATGTACAATGAACATGGTCCGAGATTCGAACAACCTTGTCGTCGTCCTTCGATTATTTACACTGGCTTCCTAGCAACGAATTGATCCAAAACGAAATGAATGGATGGGTTGTATGGTCCTTCAAAGCAAATCTACAATGCTACCGAATTTACGATTAGTATTACCAAATACTACTGTTTGGCCTGCTACTGCAGCGCTGTTACTACCACTACTATTATGTTGCTATTTCTACGACTACCACCACCATTACACCATTACACCATTAGGCTACTTCTTCTTCTTCTTCTTCTACTACTACTACTACTGCTACTGCTACTGCTACTGCTACTGCTACTACTACTACTACTACTACTACTACTACTACTACCGTACTACTACTACTACTACTACTACTACTACTACTACTACTACTACTACTACTACTACTACTACTACTACTACTACTACTACTACTACTACTACTACTACTACTACTACTACTACTACTACTACTACTACTACTACTACTACTACTACTACTACTACTACTACTACTACTACTACTACTATACTACTGCTACTACTGCTACTGCTGCTACTGCTACTACTACTACTACTACTACTACTATTACTACTACTACTACTACTACTACTACTACTACTACTACTACTACTACTACTACTACTACTACTACTACTACTACTGCCACTGCCACTACTACTACTACTACTACTACTACTACTACTACTACTACTACTACTACTACTACTACTACTACTACTACTACTACGCCACTGTGTCTACTGTAACCGGTTGTATTCTGTCAACAGGATTGTTGAATAAACGAAAATTATTATCTTGTGTGTGGACATAACATCTCCTGTGCCTCAATCCGTATTTTTCTACATCATATTGCATGTGGCGCGACACTTAACACCGTGATGTTTAATACCGAATAATTAATCCCGATGACTTTTAATACCTGTAGCTAAAACCTGTGCACAAACTATTTGTCTGATTAATTATTATTGTCCATATAATTATTAGGTGCAAAATTATACTGATTTTTAAACTTTAGTTTGCTCTCGTGGTGTTAAGTGTTGCTCCATCAAAAGTTGTGTCGGTATTATGCCATTGTGATTAAAAATTAATGTCGTCGGAATTAAGTGTATGCTATGGGTCATTTGGTGTCGCGGTATTAGTAATTATCACTGATTCGAAATGGGCACAACTTATTTGCTAGAGACTAGAGACTAAATCGTCTTTATCATTGTTTTCCCATTCGGACGTTGATATATTTGTTATTAATATCGTATCCAAATTATGCGCCTTTGAGAATATAAATATTGCTTATGTAGACCGTTAAAGGTGTCTGAGGCTCTGAGCGAAAAGGAAACATTTATGTTTGATCGAGATTTTAGCGACATCTAGGATCTAGCAGCATCAGAGACCTTCGACACAGACAGAAAAATTAATTATATAGGGGCCTTATTGTTATAAGTTCAGTGACATTGTATGACTAAATTGGTTGTTGACATCTTTAAAGATGGGAATAATAATTGTTGTATTTCTGTTGGGTGTGGGGGCTAATAATAGCTCTTCACTAGTCATAAGGACTCTTCTGTGCTATAATGACGTAATTTTTTAATTTTTATCATGTCTTATTGAGAACGACTTTAAACGAGCATGATTGCCTGGCTATTATGAAATTAAACGTAGCCCATACATACGGTTTTAAAGGTGTCCAAGCGAAATAAACATTTTTAGTATGATCCGGAGTTTCATGACATTTGTCGGCAACCAACGCCATTGGTCTTTTATCTCCTCTCTTCCTGGCCTGGTCTCCCTTGTGTCAACTGCCCAACAGAGCCCATGGCCTCCTGTTCACCGCTACCGCTCAGTCCCTGAGTTTTCTCGTTGACCCGAATACCTTGAATAGTCTTCGTGAGCAACTACAGCAAAATCTCCTTGCTAGTCTCTCTTCATTTCCGAAAGCGCGAGAATCGCATTTCATTGTGTTTTATTTCATTGCATTTTAAAACAACGCACTGCATTTCGCTATTTTCCAATCTACCTAGACACAAATAATTATTGATTCTGCTATGTCTATCCAGTCAGCGAAAACACTAGAAAAAGCACGCTGATATCCAACATTATCCCACCTGGTGCGTTTGTCCATTTTGTCGTGTCTAAAGAATAATGTTCATCGAGCGGTCAGTGTAGTCTGCCCGAGGTTTGTCCATTGGTCAGTTTCGATGACCATCAACGAATCTAATTCGCTATCGCCGCCTGTCGACAAATTGAGCAAACGAGCAAGAGACGAATCTCCCAAGTCACACGCAGATATAATATTATTATGACCGGCAAAATATCAAGAATAGATCTAAATAGACTAGATGCCCAAAACAGGAATAACGAAAGGACGAAATTTAAGGACAATAGCAAATTAGCAAAAGAACGATAATGAAGGACAAAGAATTCGGCAATCAGAACAGGACGTTGAAAAGACAAAACTAATTAAATCGGTTGTAAAATAACAAGTATGGTGAAAGAACAAAAATTAAGGAGAACGTAATCGACAGCCAAAATTGGAACAGCAAAAACGAATAGAATGTTTTCTGTAAATATAGACGAAGAAACAGACGGACAGACAGACGGACAGATGGACGGACAGATGGACGGACGGACTTTTTTACAGCAACGGCGAATATAGACGAAACATGTCAAGCACAAATGTTGCAAAGACTATCATGCGTAAAGATGATGGGACAAAGAAAAGTCAAAGCGAACACTAAAAATTATTAATGAAGACCAAGATTAAAATCCAGGCAACGATTCAAGTCAACCTAATAATATATCGAATTATTAATTAATAGCCAAGACCAGAATTCATTCATTCATTCATTCTGAGAATTTATATAGAATGGAAGCCAAGATTAATCTCGATGCCAAGATTACGGTCAGAATCAAGACTAAAGCAAGATCAAGACTGCATTCAAGGTCAAGACTAAAGCGAAGGTCAAGACTAATGTCAAGGTCAAGACTGAGGTCAGGGTTGCTCATCGAACAAAGCGGAATAAGTGAATTATGCGCACACTTTTCCTCTCTTTGTCTCTCCCTTCCTCTCTCTCGCTCTCTGATTCTGTCTATCTCTGTATCTCTCTCCCTTGGTCTTTGTGTTTATTGTGTCTTGCATTGTATTAGTGCATTACAAAGCGCTACTACCAGGGTAAAACGTTCAGGTGCGCTCCCAATTAATGAGCAAGGCTACGCGAAAAGAAATAGGTTTTGAGGAGAGCAAAAGAGTAGGAATGGCTGGCTGCCAGATGCAATTTGAGATCGAGTAAATGGAGACAGCATGTGTATGCAGATGCGTATGTGCGTATGTGCGTGTGTGTCTGTGTTTGTGCGGTTTGTCTCCACGCGCGTTCTTCTAGTTCTGAACTGTGTAAGAACCGTGTGGATCAAAGAACCAAGCCCAGTGTAAGCAAACAGAGGAAGAAAGAGTAATTACAAAATGTCATAATTTTCATCCCGCCTTAACTCAGCACAATGATTAATGCCGGCGATTATGGACCATATTACCCTACTCAGCCCTGCCCGCCCCTTACCCACCCCCTCTGCCCGCTGACTGCTAATGATCGGTCACCTTATGGAAACGTTCCAGAGGAAAAAAGGAAAACACGGATAATTGCTTCGCTATTTCTTTCCGATGCCAACTCATTCCTTATTTACTCGTGAGTAGCGGCGTCTGAAGGAGGATTCCAGCAGTCGCTAGTCGGCGCTGCAATTGCCTCGTTAGTTTTTGAAATGGCTGTGTTTTCTAGCTCGTCGTCTGAACATCCGGTTTCCGCTGTGGAAGTAGAGAGAGGACATTTTGTTGGCAAGAGTTGGCAAAGATTAAATCTTTATACTGCATATTGGGTGAACACTATGGCCTTAATATATCGACACTGGAGAATATTGTGCAACTTCGAACATTTTAAACACCGGTTTTATATGAATTTAGACAATTATATGATACTATGGCATTGCCACACCGTAAATAAACTTCTCACTCCGTATCAAACTGGTTTTAGAAAGCATAAAAGCACAATAGATCAAGTTCTAAGGCTTCAAGATTATATCCATAAAAAACTTAAAAATAAACAAAATGTCTTGGCTGTGTTTATAGATTTTGAAAAAGCATATGATATGCTGCACGTTCCAACTTTGTTAGAAAAACTACGAAAAATTGGAATAACAGGAAATATTTTTGATTGGATTTATAAATTCTTAACCAACAGAACTTTTCAAGTCAAAGTTGGAATAGAATTTTCTGATATATTCTCACAAGAAAATGGAACGCCGCAGGGTTCCGTCATCTCACCATTATTGTTTTTAATAATGATCAATGATCTGGATCCTGGATTGGAAAATGTAGGACTGTCTTTATTTGCAGATGATAGTGCTATTTTTTATGCAAATCGAGATTTGAAATTGCTTCAAAATAAAATCCAAAATGCCATAATTAAAATAGATGATTGGTGCAATGAAAATGGTTTTAAAATATCTGTAAGTAAAACCACGGGTGTACTATTTACCAAAAGGAAAACATTACAAAAGCTACACATTACCCTTAATAATAAGGATATAAAAATTGAAAATACTGCCAGGTTCTTGGGAGTCATTTTTGATTCTAAATTAAGCTGGAAGCCCCATATAGATTACATTGTAACCAAATGTAAAAAGAGAATAAATGTAATGAGGGCTGTGTCAGGGTATAAATGGGGGGCCTCAAAGCGGGCACTGCTCTCCATCTATAGAGCACTCGTGAGGTCAGTCCTTGACTATGGAGACGTGGCATATGCTACAGCTAGTGCTACACAATTGAAAAGGCTGCAAAATGTACAATCTGAGGCTTTGCGGTTGGCTTGTGGAACAGCTAAAGGCACCCCTGTAATGGCCCTCCAGAATGAGTGTGGAGAGGTGCCCCTCCACCTGCGTCGATTGAGTAACTCAATCAAGTTTGGATCAAAAATATTAGGTTCAAATGATCATCCAGCAGCAGAGACCATGCGAGATCACTGGTCAAATTACTATTGTGCATCTTCTGTGAACCAAAATTCTATTTTTAAAAGAACTGAACATTTCTTTTCAATTACATCCGAACCATTTAAATCTCCAATTTTTCAGTCAACCGCTCCATGGTTTAACAGAACCACTAAAGTCGATCTGTCCTTGAAAAAACATATAAACAAAAAGAAGGACTCTCCTAACATTATGTCATCCCTATCATTAAGATTAATTGATAAATATGTTGATCGCACATCAATCTATACAGATGGTTCTAAAATTGAAAATGTCGTTTCTGCAGCTTTCTATGTACCCTCCATGAATTCTCACAATGTTTATAGGATTGCAGATAATTCCTCCATTTATTCTGCTGAATTAACGGCCATTATTGAAGCGATAAAATGGATTATCCTAAATGAAAATGTGAATGAAACTGCAAATGCAAATAAGTATATTATATATACTGATTCATTAAGTGTGGCCACATCTATAAAAGAAAACAAGTCTTCTTCACGGCCTAATTTATTTCTGGAATTTATAGATAATGTTAATAAACTTAAAAGCAGCAGTTTAATCATAGCATGGATCCCTAGTCATATTGGATTATCTGGAAATGAAATGGCAGACACCCTTGCAAAGAAAGGACAAGAGCTATTGGAGATTAATTCAACAAATTATCTAGAATTAACGGAAATCTATTCTTTAATAAGGAAATATGTTATTAATACATGGCAAATTGAATACGATACTGAAGGAAAAGGGAGATTTTATAAATCTATCCAGCCTTTGGTATCCACTGATATAAAATTTATGGACTCTATAAGGAAACGAGAAGTTCAAATTACCAGACTTAGAATGGGGCATGTCCTTAATAACAGCTGGTTGAAAGTGATAGGTAAAAGCACAACAGACCTGTGCTCTGGATGCCAATTGCCAGAAACAATCGAACATACGCTGTTCGCTTGTAAAAAGAATGACATTTCAATCCTACTACTTAAAAAATGTGTAGAGAAAAAAGTGGAATGTAGTGTTAAAAATATTTTCTCTATTCAAGATATTTATCTTGAAGCTTATAATATACTTATGACCATAACTAATGGAAAAATTATGTAAGAAGTATTGCATGTGAATTATAATTTTAGTTGTATTTGTTTGCTTTTTTAGTGCGGTTTGTGTGTGTATGTGGGTGTGTGTGTGTGTGTGTGTGTTTGTGTGTGTGTGTGTTAACTAATTCTGTAATAGATTAAATAGGCATTGAATCAAACGATTTTCGATATTATTGTTCAAGCTTATTAATAGATGATGGCTGAATGATTTGATTTTCATATTAATGTTGAATATCTAATCTATTTGCTTATATATGTATTAATTAAAAATAAATGAAAATTAAAATCAGAAAATGAATGTATATTTAAATATATGCATGTTTATGCATGTATGTGAAATGGTGACACTAAAAAATGACAAATGCATCAAAGAGGATCTACAGCAACCACCTTATGAACACTGTCGCCATGGAAATACAAATTCCAGAAGAAGAACAATGAAAAGAAAAAAGATAGACATTATAGACAGAAACTGCGGAACATTTAAACAACAGTGAACTGAAATACATTGATACTGTAACTTTAACCCTTTGGAGAAAGACTTAGAAAGAGGATCTACAGCAACCAAATTCCAGAAGAACTATGAAAAGAAAAAAGATAGACAATACAGACAGAAACTGCGGAACATTTAAACAACAGTGAACTGAAATACTTTGATACCGTAACTTTAAAGACGTCAACAGCCTTTGTTGCTATAAGATGTCGTTAAACTCTTGAATAATAATAATAACACCGTGCAATAATGTCAGTGCAAGTTTCTATACATTGTAGCGATTTATAACGTATTTGGGCCAAGGTTATTTGGGCCTATACACACAAAAAATGTATGATTGTGGTCTAGATATCAGGCATAATTTTCTGCAATCTATCGTTTTGAATTAATGTATTCTGTGGAATATGTCTCAGCCCCAAAATAGAACCGTTGATTATTCACTGTGATCCAGTCAGCATGAGCAGCAGTCATGTAGGTTGTTTGGGTGGTTCTGATGGCAGATTAGAAACTATGGGAGGGTTGCAGTTTGTATGTATAACGTCTTACTTTCGCCTGAATAAGCAGCTCCACAGAAATTCCTAATAATTATAGTTGGTTTTACGGACATCAGTAGACAGAGAATCAATAGTGAAAGACAATTATGTTCAACGCTGCCACGTCACAATGTCATGTATGTAGGAACAAAATAGAAAAACGATTCGTAGAAACATGTTAATGAATGTCTTAGCAGACGTTAAACAGCAGAAGATGGCTAACTCTTTTCAGGTGTCTAACAATACGGTTTAGCAAAACAGTATGGCAATGCAAAATAACAAAACAGCATGGCAATACCGTATAACAATACAACTTTACAATACGATATAACAGTACAATATAACGATGCAATATGACAATTCGACGTAACAAACAGTATAAGATTACAGTATAGCAATTAATGCAGTATGACAATGCCATATGAAAAAATCATTGAAAAATTGAAAATACAACACAATATAACAATACAACACAATATAACAACACAATACAACAGAACAATACAACATTACAATTCTTGTGCAAGCATAAGCATATATCTACACATGTAAGCGGTCGAATGTGTCGACGAACTGAACTGTGAATAGATTTGAATGTTTCATTGAGTCAGCTCCCTTGGGACCTCATCTCCTCGCCAGATTATTCGACCGAGAATCTTTTTTTCACCAACAACAGGTGTCAACCGCCTGCCAATCATCTTCACCGTTGCCTGGTCACGTGTCAGTTGTTCAGTGGTGACTGAACACCGCAGAAACGGAATCGAAGCGCTAAATAAATTATCACTGTCTTGTCCAGGTTCGAGAAATTTGCCTCGGACGAATTGAAAATTTTGCACACGTTTCGAGAAGGTGGAGATGCGACATGGGTGCTCGTACATAGGGGCAAAATGGACACTTGCCCCTTCTCTTGCCCCTCCCCACCCCCATCTGGAAATTGACATAAATTCTTTTAACTAAAACTTTTTGTTTTTAATCATTTCTTCGGACTAAAACACTAATGCACAATAATCAACTGTCAATAGGATTACAACATTCTAACTGTTATTATAGACGTCTTGCGCTGTAAATTATCCGCAACATGATTGATTGTAGGCCAAGCTTTTAATTCTTCTCTCGGAAGGAAGTATCCAATTAAATCGAATAGTCTAAAAGTAGTGGCTTCAGTCTAACGACAGTATGTGATAACAAAGACCATTGTCATATTTCCCTTTTTTTACCCAGGCTTGGGTCTGGCACTGCCAGAATGCGAGCAGTGGTGGAGTCGATAATTATTATATTGCGCTATTACTCTATAATAGAAACGTGTATACAGAAGAGTTACTGAAATACAATTTTACATACCTATGTAGCATATTTTTAAACAGTTTTAAAGGTGTATAAAGAAAACACTTTGAAGAAGCGTCTTGTTTCAATTCAACGAGATCACTGAATAACAATAATCATTAGCATCCTCCTCCTCCTCCTTCTCCTCCTCCTCCTTCTCCTCCTCCTCCTCCTCCTCCTCCTTCTCCTCCTTCTCCTCCTCCTCCTTCTCCTTCTCCTCCTCCTCCTCCGCCTCTTTCTTCCCTTCTCATCCTTCTCCTCCTCTTCCTCATTTTCCTTCTCCTCCTCCTTCCTCCTCCTTCACCTCCTCTTCCTCCTCCTTCTTCTCCTCTTCCTCATCTTCCTTCTCCTCCTCTTCCTCCTCTTCCTCCTCCTTCTCCTCCTCTTCCTCATCTTCCTTCTCCTCCTCTTCCTCCTCTTCCTCCTCCTTCTCCTCCTCTTCCTCATCTTTCTTCTCCTCCTCTTCCTTCTCTTCCTCCTCCTCTTCCTCCTCTTCCTCCTCTTCCTCCTCTTCCTCCTCCTCCTCCTCCTCTTCCTTCTCTTCCTCCTTCTCCTCCTCTTCCTCATCTTCCTTCTCCTCCTCTTCCTCCTCCTTTTCCTCCTCTCTCTTTCCCTTCTTCCCTTCTCATCCTCCCGCAGTACAAACAATGGCGGAGTTGTTCAAGAATCTTCAGGCTGATCCATAACAATTTCAGTTTAAACGACACTGTGTGGTAAAAATGATCATTAGCATCGGCTGCTTCACCCTCCTCCTTCTTCCCCGATTGGGTCTGGGAAGATCCAAGTATGAGCACTGAACATTGTCGGAGTTCTATTCACTTTGGCGTGTTCTTCCAATTCATTGACTTCATTAGCAAAGTTTTAGAGGTACATGCATGTAGGTAGTTCTAGTTTCCGTTTAACATTACTGTGTGATAGCAAAGATCATTAGCGACGCCCTCCTCCTTTATCCAGGCTTGGGACTGGCACTGGCAGAGTGCAACCAGTGGCGAAGTTTCAGCGCTTCTACGTAGCATTGCTTTATGCCATATATATACATATATATAACTATATGTATGTATGTATGTATGTATGTATGTATGTATGTATGTATGTATGTATGTATGTATGTATGTATGTATGTATGTATGTATGTATGTATGTATGTATGTATGTATGTATGTATGTATGTATGTATGTATGTATGTATGTATATATAAGGTATTCAAAAACAACGCTCTACTAAGTTATTTGTGTCTTGCGTGGTGCTTTACGTGCTGTGTTATTAAATTTTATTAATAAGGAGTTATATATAGCGCATCTTCAAGGTAATCTACCTAGAAGCGCTCCCAGTCCAACCATGGCTAAATATAAAGAAGTTTATAAGTTCGATAGGAACAAAGCAGGGGTGACCTTTGTAGGCACCAGGCGCAGCACAACATGGAATCCAAGTTATCCAACTCCAGGTTCTGGAGTCAGTCACCGAGAGAAAGCGCCGCCAGGTACTATTATAGGAGTAGAACTCTCTAACGTAGTCATTTAATTGTTTGTTACAGACAAAAGCTGCACATCAAGGTGGTCGATGTGAACGACTTCGCACCCGTCTGGAAAGAGAGATCCTACTCTGGAAGCGTGGATGAGGGAAAGATCGTGGAAGAGATCCTCAAGGTCGAAGCTGTTGATCATGACGGAACGAAGGCATTCTCGAAGATCTGTCAATATCATCTTCTCACTGAAGATGCTCCATTCGTCATTGCTGAAGATGGTGAGTCGTGGTCGGAAACTGAGAGTGAGTGAGTTAGTAAGTGAGTTGGTGAGTGAATGCAAGGGTCAATGAGTGCTATCGAGAGAGCAAGTGAGTAAGTAAGCGAGTGAGTGTCAGTCAGAAAATCAGTCAGTCAGTGAATGATTGATCGAGTGACAAAAAAGTGCGGCCTCGGTGACTGGTTGACAAAAGAAGCTTCTGAATAGTTGACTGAGCGAGAAGCAATTGGTTAATATCTGTCCAACTATAACACACAATCCGTCATTTATATGAGGTTCTATGCATGTATAGGTCTAGTATAGTGGGTTCCTGTCAACTTTACATAATTTCGTCCATGCAGTAGCTAAAGTGAGAATGACAGTAATCTATCTAATTTAAGTTGCTTTTGAAGCTAAATACAACTGTGCAGCTGATGTATATGCCACTGCACCACAGTAGCAAACAGTGCACTATTATAATATTTGTACATTGTAGGTTACGTTCGCAACACGCGTCCTCTGAACTACGATGAGCTGAGCTACTACCAGCTGGAGGTGAAGGCCGAGGACTGTGGAGGTCTCATCTCTGACGCAGTTGTCATCGAGATTGATGTCAAGCCAACCTGTAGACCCAAATGGACAGGTACATGCATTAATTTTTATGTGACGCCACAACATTCTAAATATTCAATGATCGATTGAGTTATGGCATTTGTTCGGCAATTTAAAGGTTATTTTTAGTTCATCTTTGAGTGCAATCCGCCTGTCTATCAGTCTAGGACCTCTAGGAGTCTAGGTGAATAATGTAATGTATTTAAAAATAATTCTCTAGCGCCTGTGGCAGCGATGGCCATATTATATGGATGGATCCGATTTGACCAGAGTCTATGACAACAGAGGCCGTTACCCTTGACAGAAATTTGCTCGGCATATTACAGCACTAATGAGCAAGGTACTAGACCAGTAATATTATATAGCGCTCTCAGTCCATTATATATAATACGCCTTCCATCCATGCATCCATCCATTCATTCAGTGAATATCCTCTTAGACTTCTCATCCAGCCATCCTAATCTTCCTATTTCTCTTTCACCCTTTATATGTATATATATATATTATATATATATATAATATATTATGATAATTATACGGTATCATATGGAGCGCTGGAATGAAGATGAGAACCTTAGACAAATGAAGCGATGTTTGCAGTCGAATATTTTCTCAAACACGACGACGACTTCACTCATATAATAGATATATGACATTGTATATATATATATATATATATATATATATATATATATAATATTATGACATTGTATATAAATATATATATATATTATATATAATATGACATTGTATATGACAGGCGACCATGTATGCATGGTGAACACTGAATTTATTTGGTGTCATCGTCACTCCACTGACTGACAGCGTGCTACATGCATGGAATAATCATAACACTACCGCGCTCCATGTGGAACACCTCGGCTGACCCACCACACCCCACCCCATGACCGTCTGCAGATATTTTTACAAACACAATGGTCACTGTTCAATTTTTTAGCAAGAGTTTGAGAAATGCGATGTAGGAAATTAAAAACATGAGTATTTTTCATTGAGGTTCTTCATGTGTATTTCTCAGTTTCATTTTGAATATCACTTGTATCATCAACAAGTAGTGTAAAGAATCTGTTAAAAAAAGCCAAAATGCAGTAGATAAAAAAGTATCAATTTCCCAGGGTGACTATGACACCTGCAGCTCCACTATGTGCGATTATGCTCATTCGAAAGACGTTCTCTCTTAAGCTCTCTTTTGACTTCTCATTATTTGACCTTTCCTTGGATAAGAACGGATCTCAACAGTTCTTAGAAGTGAATCTCCTCTTAGCGCGTATCTCCCTTATTTCCTTTCATCTCTATTCATATCCCAACACTCCTTCATTTTTTCTAATAAATATTATGTTCCATCCATCTGATTTTCTCCATTCTTCTCCGTGTCTGCATCTCTAAAGACTCCTCTCTCTTTATATCCTCTGTCCTCATGCATGGTTCATGTCTCTCACCCATGCAGCACGACACTCCATAATTCATTTCATATCTCTAATCTGACCTGCATGGCTGTCTACTGGAAATTCATCTTCCATGGACTTACTTTCTCCATTTCCGTTGCCTACTCAGATTTCCTTCTTGGCTTTCGACCGACCTAACCATAGACTCACGATTCTACATATATTATTATGTAGAGTATTGTAGACCGTCACCTATCATAGAAGAGTCAACTGTTCATAATTTCATGGTGTATGAGAGTATTATTAAGAGTGTTGCGTCGTCACGCTATTATAGGCCAGTATGCCTTTTTCTTTGGAGCATGCTTGGACCCTCGAACAGGACGAAAATTATCAAATAGAATGAAAGTGTTCAACTATAGTGTTGCAAATGGTCAGATAATTATAATCTGTAAGTGTTTGAAAAAAGTGTCGATACAAATATTTGACAAGAACTATTATAATTATTATAAATGAATGCAGAACAATTATTATTATGCTTTTGAATTCCTAAACCATCTCGTCTTTGTAGGCGTCGAGAGCGAAGTGGCAGTGTCTGGTCCGATGAGACATTCGGTGATGCCTGGGGCCACACTCGACCTATGCGGCTCGCAGTGCGAACTGTCGCAGGTGTCCGTTTCCATGGAGATGGAGACGTCACACATCGGGAAAGGATGCGACCGAGACATGTACGCACTGCAGACGAACCGAAAGATCTGCGGTATGACGTCGCTCAGCAGCAACGCCAATGATATATATATATATATATATTATGTACATTAAATTATATATATATATTAATTTATATATAATAAAAATAATTATATATATACATATGCAGTGCATAATTATAGATATGTTTATATGCATATGTACGACGTTGTACGTGTGTGAATATGTTTGTGTAGATATATATATATATTATATAGGGCTACCCATGATACATATAGCATATAAGATCTTTATTATAGTGAAAAGCGTATACATGTATATGCAAAGGACAAAGAGAAACGGGTGTCCAGGCATCTAAAGGAAGGTAATGAAGGGCGTGTGAGAAAGGTGAAGGACGAAATGGTGGGGGGGGCAGTAAGGTGACAGTATATAGGGAAGGAAGGATGGAAAACAGACAGTAGCAGTAGTACAGACAAATTGGCATGACTTGCATGTACGATGGTGGTTTTTCATGCAGGGGCATCTCTGCGCAACATTGACCTTCTGCCTGGACCTGGAAAGACGAACTCGTGGACTCGAGAGATTCCGACGGCGGACGGTGACCTCGATTCGAATCCGATCTTCGTGTTCGATGGAAAGACAACGGCAGTCGAGATTCCAGCAGTGGAAGCTGGAAAGAATTTCGGAAATCGTTTTACCATTTCCACGTGGATGAAGCATGCGAGAAATCCAAGCGAATCATCAAATCATCCAATCAAAGAACAGATCCTATGCCATTCGGATGGAGAAGGTCGGTAGGCCTATCTGTTTGCCTGGCTGGCTGTCTGTCTGTCTGGCTTTCTGTCTGTCTGTCTGTCTGTCTGTCTGTCTGTCTGTCTGTCTGTCTGTCTGTCTGTCTGTCTGTCTGTCTGTCTGTCTATTTGGCTGTCTGTCTGCCTGTCTATTTGGCTGTCTGTCTGTCTGGCTGTTTGTCTGTCTGGCTGTCTGTCTGTCTGTTTGTCTGTCTGTCTGTCTGTCTGCTTGTCGAGTCTGTCTTTCTGTCTGTCTGTCTGTCAATGCATCTATCAATCTTTGTAGATATTAAATCCATCTATATGTTTGAAATAGTTGTTGGTGTTGGAACTCAATTAAGCGTTATAACGGGTTTGTCTGCAGTGTAGGGCAACTCGTGTTTTGTTGTTTAGTCTTCTTGTTTCTGGTTCTTACGGACTGCCGGTTTTGTTTTATATAATTGTCAAAATAGTCTTTTCAACGTTTCTGAATAATGTTAATATACGTTTTATTGTCAGCAGAGTCTTGCTTTCTAGTAAGTTGAACTTTCAATCTAACATTGTGGTGACCCCGACGTGATCTTTGCTGTAAAGAAAACGATTAGTGAATAACATTTCATACTCGCCAGAGCAGCGTGACCATTGTTGTGAGATTTCAACATGGAGGATGGAATGAATTTAGATACGTTGAAAAAGGGAAGACGGCCGCTTCGAGCTCAGTTAAATAAAAGGAGCAAAGAAATCGAAGTAGAATTATCCAGAGATATTCCGGACAAAACGGCAGTGCATGTAAAGTTGGAGATGTTAAAGACAATCTTCAAAAAGGTAGATGACATGGATCAACAAATCATAACCAGTTTGACTCTACAGGGTTCAGACGATGATTTAGAGTCGGAGATGATGACGATTTCCGAATATGAAGAAAGGTTTATGACAGCCAAACTGAAAGCAGAACCGTTTCTTGCTGATAAAGTTGATCATGTTTCGGATAACAGTGCACACAGTGGAGAGACGGTCCACACCAAGACATACAAGTTACCGAAAATTGAAATTCGCAAATTTGATGGAGACTTGAAAGAATGGTTAGGTTTTTGGTCTCAGTTTCAGAAAATTCACATTGACAGTGCGTTGCATGACAGCGACAAATTTCAGTACCTGGTACAGTCGATGATTCCTGGAACCAGAGCTTACAAGTTGGTTAACAGTTATCCACAAACTGCAGAAAACTACGAGTTAGTTGTAAAAGCCTTGAAAGACAGATTTGGAGACAAAGTTCTGTTAACTGAAGTTTATGTGAGACAGTTGCTGAAGCTGGTCATAAGAAATGCAGGAAAGACAAAAGTTGTACCTCTTGGCAGCATGTATGATGAGTTAGAGTCACATCTACGAGCTCTTGAGACCTTGGGAGTGACACAAGAACAGAGTGCAGCGTTCCTGTATCCTCTTGTGGAATCCAGTCTACCAGAAGAGGTTGTCAGAGTCTGGCAGAGAAGTGCTTTGTCAGGTTATGATGATGATCAACAGGAAAAACCAGTCGATGAGCGCCTGAAATCCTTGATGAAATTTCTACGGATGGAAGTAAAGGGAGCTGAAAGATTGTCCTATGTCAATGAGGGATTTGGTGAGTTGAGCAAAGTGAAATGGGAGAAAGAAAAAAGGGAAACTGTGAGACAATACAGCCCACCTACTACAGCAGGTTTGTTTGTTGGAAACAAATCAGGGTGTGTGTTTTGTGACAAAACACATGACAGCCAGACATGTGTGACTGCTCAGACCATGTCATACGGTCTGAAAAAGAGGAAAATATTAGAGAAGAAGGCTTGCCTGGTGTGCTTAAAAGGAGGTCACGTGGCAAAGTCATGTAAATCATTTCTTAAATGTATTATTTGTCCGAAAAAGCATGTGACTCTAATGTGCCCAGAATTGGAGGCAAACAAAAGGGCAACAGAAGTTGCAAAGCAGAACAATCATGAAGTGGACCAAATGACGGTGGTACATTCACAGTTGAATTGCACCAATGAAGTCTTGTTACAGACACTGAAGTGTGTCATCCGAAACAAAGACAGGCAGAAAACTGTAAGAGTTTTATTGGACCCAGGTTCACAGAAGTCGTATATCCTGGAGAAAACTGCTCAACAATTAGGAATAAAATCTAAAGGTGATGTGAAGTTATGTCATCTTCTGTTTGGTGGTTATAAAGAAGAGCAGCGTCACAGTTTGTACGAAATTGAAATAGAAGGAAGTTTCAATAAAAGTCGTGCTCAAGTGAAAGTTTTGAGTCAGCAGAAGATTTGTGGTGGAATTCCTCGAATGTCGAAAGGACCATGGATGGCAGAACTGAAAGAGAAAAGGATTTTTGTTGACGATCTTGGAAGTGATCCAGAAGAGATTGAACTTCTCATCGGATTAGATTACTATGCGCAGTGGTTGACGGGTCGTCGACATTGCCTACAAAATGGGTTAGTTGCCTTGGAAACCTGTTTTGGGTGGACATTATCTGGAAAGCTTGGAAAAGTGCAATGTGATAATGACAGTGATGCAGCAATGTTAGTCACGTCCATGCTGGTGACAGAAGCCAGTGTAGCTGAACTGTGGAATCTAGAGGCTATTGGAATCCGTGATCCAGTTGAATGCAAAACTCAAACAGAAAAAGAAATAGAAACAAAAGAACACTTTCTTCAGACGGTGACAAGGTCGCAAGAAGGCAGGTATTCAGTGTCACTACCGTGGATTGAAGGAAGACCAGAAATTCCTCACAATCGAGAGATAGCAGAAAAAAGGCTCAAGTCCTTGACGAAAAAGCTACAAGCTCAAGGAAAATATGAAGAATATGAACAAGTATTTGAAGATTGGAAAATGGAAGGTTTGATTGAAATGGTTGAACCGGAGGATAATCTGAGTCAGTGTCATTATCTTCCTCACAGAGCAGTGTTCAAGCCAGAGAGTCAGACTACACCAGTACGACCAGTATTTGATGCTTCTTGCAAGTCAGGAAGAGCACCATCACTGAATGATGTATTGGAAAAGGGTTCTAACCTGTTGGAACTCTTGCCGACCATATTACTGCGATTTCGTGAAAACAAGATTGGTGTTGTGGCAGACATCAGAAAAGCATTTCAGATGATTGAAGTTGCGGAGAAGGATCGAGACTTTCTTCGTTTCCTTTGGTGGGACGATCCTGCGACCGAAAAGATTCGGGTGTACAGACATCGGAGAGTGGTGTTTGGAGTTAACTGCAGTCCGTTCCTGTTGGCAGCCGTACTAGAACTACATCTGAAGTCAATCAATGGAGAAAATAAGGAGTTGGCACAGAAGTTGTTGAACTCTTTATATGTGGACAATTGTGCAACGTCAGTGACTACACATGCAGAATATGAACATTTCAGAAATCAAACTGTAGAAATCATGTCAGCAGCAGGAATGAATCTGAGAAACTGGGAATTTTCACTGCCGACATCAGACAATGACACAAACAGTTGTGTCATTGAAAGTGAACAAAGTTCAGAAAAGAAGGAAAATGAACCTACAGTTGTGAAGATGTTAGGTCTTCTCTGGGATAAAGTCGAAGATACGTTGTCCTGTGACGTAACCATCGGTGAATTGAATGAAGTTATGACCAAGAGACTGGTTCTAGCATACATAAACAAGATCTTTGATCCAGTGGGATTGGTTTGTCCAGCCACATTGATTTTGAAGTTGTTGTTGTTGCAGAGTACCTGGGCAGCAAAGATGGGCTGGGACGAGAAATTACCTGAAACAGTTGAGAAAAAGCTTAAGAAATGGCACAATGAAATAAAGAACCTGAGAAATGTCAAAATCAACAGAGACTTGACGGGTGGTCAGGGTTTAAAAGAAGGTTCTTCTGAAATACATACATTCTGTGATGCGAGCCAGGATGCATATGCCACAGTGATATTCCTTCGCACTACTGATGAATACAAACAAGTGTCTGTGCAGTTAATGATGGCAAAGTCAAGACTAGCACCTTTAAAGAGACCTTCAATACCACGAATGGAATTGTTGGCGTGTGTGGTGGGAGCAAGACTAACTCACTTCTTGAAAGAAGCTTTACATCTGTCAGATCAAGAGTTTTCTGAAGCAGAAGTTGTGGTTCTGAAATTGGTGCAAAAGGAAGAGTTCACCAAAAAGAAAGAAATCAGTGGAGATTTGGTAATGGAGATGGACGAAGATCAACTCTATCATGTAAAAACAAAGCTCACGCTCAGAGAAAATGACAAGATATTCAGATTTCCGGTGTTGCTGCCGTCAAAACATCTGCTTGTGGAACAGTTGATTAGATGGTATCATGTGAAACATCACCATGCAGGAGCTCAGTTCTTGATGAGTAAACTACGAGAACGGTTCTGGATCATTCAGTGGAGGAAGACAATAAACAGGGTGTTACGACGATGCACGAATTGTTTACGTCATACAGGAAAGGGTTTTCAAGTAGACCCAGCCACGCTGCCGCATAGTCGAACAGAAGCAGCCGATGCCTTCCAAACCACTGGAGTGGACTTGGCAGGACCTTTATATTTGAAAACTGGTGAAAAGGCCTGGTTGGTTCTTTTTACATGTGCAGTGTATCGATGTGTTCACCTGGATTTTGTTATTTCACTCAATACAGAACATATTATTGAATCGAAGAATGTGACTAGGTCTGGACGTACTATTCGTAAACCGAAAAGATTAGAAGAATGAGATAATATCTCATTATGTACATTTCAGAATGTTAGTGTAAAGTATGATGTTAGATTACTCGTAACATTACTTTTGTTTCGTGTTATGTTTGGGCGAGCTTAATGTCGTTCCTTTGTTATTGCCAAAGGCAAGGTGGGAGAATGTTGGAACTCAATTAAGCGTTATAACGGGTTTGTCTGCAGTGTAGGGCAACTCGTGTTTTGTTGTTTAGTCTTCTTGTTTCTGGTTCTTACGGACTGCCGGTTTTGTTTTATATAATTGTCAAAATAGTCTTTTCAACGTTTCTGAATAATGTTAATATACGTTTTATTGTCAGCAGAGTCTTGCTTTCTAGTAAGTTGAACTTTCAATCTAACAGTTGGTATCATATACTGCAACAACAATTATACCAGCAACAACAACAACAATAGCAACAACTGCTATTATATGGACTGCTACTACCAATGCTACTCCAGCATCATATATACCGAAATGTTGCTGATGCTACTACTACTCCTGCTACTATATATATAAGCATCTGATCGTCATAATTGGGGGAGTGGCTGATGGCGCATTTGATAACACATTGGAATTTGGAATGAAGGTTGAGTTCGATTCCCGAAACACCCGTTTATAGAATAGACGTGTTTGTATATACATGTAGGCTGCTATAAGCGCCGAAGTATTGCACACTGTCTGCGCTTTTAGTAGTTAAGATTGGTACCAATTAAGATAAACGCATAACT
>OX243813.1:2814179-3009179 GCA_945859605.1 Lumbricus rubellus | reverse complement strand
TCAGCCAGTAAACTTATGTATAACATGTATACAAGTTTAACTGTAGTCTCAAAGCGCGTCATTAAAATGTACTATGTATAATCTGAATGTCTCATTTTGAGACTTTAATAGACCCCGAAAGGTTCGTAGACATAGACACTGTGCGTAATGCATGGTAACCCGGCAGCATATTTCCAATCACTAAATCACTCAGTACTAGGCTGTAGAATCACCGAATTACCACTCGTGACAGAGATGGAGAGCTTGTCAGAGATGTCAGGTCATTGCTTTGCTTTGCTTGACAGATCTCACTAAATCACTAAAAATCACTCAATCATTCAATCACTAAATCACTCAGCCACTCGCCCAATCGCCCATTTACGAAAGTGTGAACATCATGACCACTTTCTCACTCACTGACTCACTCACCAACTAACTTACACACTCACTCACACACACACACACTCACTCTCTAACTCATCCAATCACTCTCTCTCACCTTTTTCCTCACTCACTCGCACATTCACAAAACAACTCTCACCGTCGCGCATTGCAAAGAGGAAAGGCGTCGAGACGTATAATAAAGCCGTCAAGGTAGACGATGAGATTGAGATGGGAGTCGGATGGAGAGAGAGGTAAATGGAAAAAAGGATGGGGAGGAAGGAGGAGGACGAGGAGGAGGAACAGAAAGATGAAGAGGAGGACGAGGAGGATGAGAAGGAGAAGGAGGAAGCGGAGATAATGAAGGGACGCCTGAGTAGGATAAGTCGGTTGATCAGAGAGGATAAAAGGACGTAACGTATGATTAGCAGCATGCAACGCGAAAGGATAGCCACACAAGCGAAGGAAGAGCCACGACGATGACGTGTGGACTCGATGGCTTAGCCACCGCCAGCCATGCAGCCATCATCTATACATGTAGACGACGACGCTGCTTTTCACCTGCGTCATCATAGTCGTCGTCGTCGTCGTCGTTGCACGGGCGGTGGCAGCTGACGCTTCTGATGTCCCTGAGGCCGCAAAGGAAAATCATTGATTGCGTTGCGTAGGGAACGTTCGCACTGCATGGACACATTGGACATATTGGACACATTGGACATATTGGACACATTGGACACATTGGACACTGTGGCGTCTCATGACACGCGCAAGACCATAAGACCATGGTCATTTGAAGATGCGATTTCATCGATGTAAATGGAACTGTGGGCTGGAGAGAGAGAGATAAGGAGAAAGAGAGGCAGATGACAGACAGAGAAACAAGGAGATACAGAGATAAAGAGAGAGAGAGAGAGACAGAGAGAGAAGCAGGTAATAATTATGTCGCATATTGCAACCGCTTCTTCATTTCTTCATTCCTAACTCGATCCCTCCACCCACCCACACACCCACTCAATCAATCCTCCCTCCCTCTGTCTTTTACTCTCTTATTCTCGCTTTCTTTCTTTCTGTATAATCTACAATGTATGTGTCTCTGTGTCTCTGTGTGTTCCTCTCCTTTTTCTCTTTTCCCCATCTCTAACTTCCTGTCTCGAGAAACACAGAGATAGAGACAGGATCGGATATAGAAAATGATATGTCTCATATTTCAAAAGACCACTTTCCTCTGTGTCTGTTTATGTCTTTGTCGCTGTCTGTGTCTATCTCTCAACCTGTCTCTGTACAGAGATATAAAGACGAATGCATAGATACTGAGGGACAGACGGATGAAGACATGGAGCAGAGGCAGGTATAGAGCAACAGTTTAAGAGCATAAAGACAAACAAAAAGACAAACAGGTAAACAGAGAAACAGACAAATAGTCAAACAGGCTAGATGTGCCTATAGGCTACGTATATATAGATAAGCGATTGCGTCAGAGTCAGCATACAGAGAAAATGAATGATGGAAACACGACATGAGAAAGGAAGAGGAAGATAAACAAAGAGAGACAGAGAAACAGAGACAGAAACAGAGAGACAGCGATACAGAGACAGATACGGAGACAGAAGATTTAGTTATCACCGAGGAAATAGAAAATAATGAGGTAACGAATGAAATTATAAGGCAAAATGAAAACTTTTGATATTTATGTCAATATTTCTATTTCTTCCCACATCTTTGCGGATACCTCTCTATATCTGCCTTCTTCCGATATTCTTACCGACAGACAGATGGACAGACAGACAGACAGACAAGAAGACAGGCAGACAAGAAGACAGACAGACAAGAAGACAGACGGACGGACGGTCGGACGGACGGACGGACGGACGGGCGGGCAGGCGGATGGATGGATGGATGGATGGATGGATGGATGGATGGATGGATGGATGGATGGATGGATGGATGGATGGATGGATGGATGGATGGATGGATGGATGGATGGATGGATGGATGGATGGATGGATGGATGGATGGATGGATGGATGGATGGATGGATGGATGGATGGATGGATGGATGGATGGATGGATGGATGGATGGATGGATGGATGGATGGATGGATGGATGGATGGATGGATGGATGGATGGATGGATGGATGGATGGATGGATGGATGGATGGATGGATGGATGGACTTTGCCTCATCCCTGTCCAGCTTCTATGAAACGCATCAACGACGCGAGGACAACAATTCCCTGATGATGAGGACAGCTAAATCCCTCATCCAAGTCGTCTGCCTTCAAGGGACAAACTCTGGCCTCGTGACCTCCTCACACGGACGCATGCGCATCCAACGCACTGACAGCCTTCCGGTCATTAATATTGATTTGCAGAACAGCGGAGGGAGGCAGGGAGCAACCCAGAACAGCGGAGGGATGAAGCGGAATAGCCTGACGTCACCATCTCGTTATCCGTGTGCGAACACCTGAACGACGCCGTGCCTGGCATAATTGGTATCCATGACGACGGTCCCGTTTGTCTGTCGATTAAATGTAATTACCGGACTACGTCGGGTACGTGCCATAAATATTGCAGCTTCAATTTGCTCAGATCAACGCAAACTCGGGTCGGACCAAACAGTGGGGGACACATTCGCCACGTCCCCCCCCCCACGCTCCTCACCTTCACCCCTGCAAGGGAAAGGACCAGTTTCCGTTGGAGATCGACAGACAATATCACCAGCGTTATGGGGTCTTAACTGCTTGAACGTGTTTGGGTTCAACCCCCAAAATTTATTTTCTAATTGAAAAAAGTATGTCGTTTCTCTGTGATATACAATAATGTCCATTGGAGAGTTTCCCAAATGTAAACCCTTCCCAGAAATGGTTTGAATGCTTTTGGACTGAGTCTGGGTTGTTTGTGAATAATTTTTGGCCAGGTTGAGCTTGAACAACCCCATTAATCGAATTGATAGGCTTAATAAGAATAATGTGCAACTGCAAGACATAGGAGGAAGAAAGTGGACCTACATTATTGACACCGAGTGAGGAAAAGAGAAGCAGGCGAACAGACGGACAGGCAGACAGACACATTCTGAAAACAGATAGTATAAGGTGGAGACACAGAGGAGGAGGAGGAGGAGGAGGAGAAAGGGCGGAAGGAAGAGAAGACGACGAAGGAGAAGGTGAAGGAATAGATAAAGATGCAGAAAGAAAGAAGTAAAGATGGAGGAATAAGAGACAAGAGACAACGTGGTCCAATGACAAACGTCCGCTTGAGCCAGAGAGGCGTAAAGATGTCAAGATACGAAATGTCCTCCATGTCTTGTCTTTCCTTCACACTTCAACGAACACAAGCACACACTCACACACGCACGCACACACTCACACACGCACGCACACATGCACACATACATACATGCACACATACATACGCGCACGCACGCGCACACACGCACACACCTAGGCCTACACATGCACTTGCACACGCAAAAACTCACACACGCACGCACACACGCACGCACGCATGCACGTACACACATATATACATACGCGCGCACACACGCACACTTACACGCTCACACACACGCACACTTACACGCTCACACGTTCAGACATTCAGTATCCATTGTCTCCATAGTTTGACATATTCTGGAAACATATTCTGTGAAGGAAAGACAAGACATGGAGGACTATTTCATCCCTCCCTTTATATGTCTATATAATCCTTCTTCCTCTTCTTTCTGCATCTTTATCTATCCCTCCCTCTTCACTTCTTTCTTTCTCCACCTTCTCTATTCCGTCACCTTCTTCTCTTCCTCCTCCTATTCCTCCTCTGTGTCTCCACTTCATACCATTTCACCCTTCCTTATACGTGTCTGTCTCATTCTTCTTCTTCTCCATCTCCATCACCTCTTCCTTTTTCTCTCTCTGTCTCTCTGTCTCTGTCTCTGCCTCTCTCTGTCTCTCTCTCCCCCACTCATCTCATTTCCCTTTCTCCTCCATCTCTTTCTTTTCCCCTCTTCCTCCTCTTCTTCCTCATTCTCCCCTTCCAATCTCCTCTTCCACCGTCTTCTCGTCCCCCACCCACCCCCAGTTCCATGTCGTCACATTCGCTTGGTTTGTCGATTTTCCAGTCCATCTAAGCGACGATTGGTCTGAGCCACTTCCGTCAAATTAATCGGCACAGAGTCTGTCGTCGGCCCAAAAGTTCCAGAAATTCACGGCCAACCGCTTAGATCACCACACGATGCTCGCCGCGTTCCATTCTGGGCGCAGTGGCTTCAACCGGTAAACACCCGGTTCGATTATTTACGACGCCATATAAGTTTAGATACGATACTGGACAATAATAATCAAGTAATAATAATAATGTCAATAATAATTTCAAGTGGTTGGTGACGAAGTGGAAAGAATACAAATGGCAGGGGATGGATTGAGAATTCTGACTCGCACAGTAGCTCAAAGAAATAAATTACTGAACCTTACTGAGCTTGGAGGGAAACCAATCACAGCTAGCCTCCCATTTGCTTTAACTAGGAAGAAAGAAGTTAAGACCAGTGCACCATTACAAGCTGTCATTTATGGTCTAAAAGAAAACCAGGAAAATCTTGACCAGATTGCCTTGTCCTTAGGTTTAAGGTCATTGAAACACATAGGAAACCCACAAACTAGCAATACTACATTGGTGAAGTTCACTGATGAATCTGAAATTCCACCGCATATCATCATTGACGGTCGCTTCTTTAAAACTTGGCCTTTTGTTCCTAGACCAAATCGTTGCAATAATTGCCAAGCTTTTGATCACACCACATTGCTTTGCAAAAAACCAACCATTTGCAGTAAATGTAGTGGGCTGCACAAATATTTGGATTGTCAAAATATGGATCAACCAAAATGTGCAAATTGCCATGGGTTACATAGTGCAGCCTACAAACAGTGCACAAAGTATCAGGAAGCACAACAGCTTTTGAAAGAAAAGACTTATAAAATGCCTCTTTTTTCTGATGTTTTAAAAAGAGGATTACAGAAACCACTAGATGTTGAATTACAAGATCAAAATTCAAAACAAATGAATAAAATAAGCACTGATATAAATGAACCCAATTCATTTATGCAAACGAGCATTTCATCTGTTGAAGACCAAGCCACGAATGACTTATTGGATTCCAATAGAGATAGTTACAGGGCTGTGGTTAGATACGACTCTCATGTAAGGTCTGAAAACCAGGCGATACCAGTGAGTAAGATGATTACTTTTGTTGATGGTATTTTAGTGATGCTTGATAAGAAGAATACTAGATCTGAAATTCGTTCTATGCTAATAGAATCAGCCAACCATCTTTTCAAGGGAAGAGTCTCCTTCTCTTGAAAAGGTCAATAAAACACTGAATGTAATTAAATAATAATTTAAATATATAAAAAAATTAATGGACCTTGTTATATTGCAATGGAACGCAAGGGGACTACTTAGAAAAAAGGATCAATTAAAAAATTATCTAAGGCGTTGTATGTATTCACCTGATCTTATTTGCGTACAAGAAACTTTTCTGAAAGACAATAAAAGAAACCCTATTTTCGATGGATATAGTATGATAAGACATGATAATAGAGATTTAAGTCAACGAGGTGGTTTGACTTTTCTAATTAAGGATGGGCTTAATTTCACAATTATTGAAAGTAAAGACATTCCTAATATTGAAAATCAATGTTTGGAAATTAATACTAATATGGGTCCCATTCAGATTGTTAACATATATATACCTCCTCCGGCTAAGATAAAATATGAAACTCTGAGCAAAATCTTCGAGAATAAAAGAACAATTGTAGTTGGAGATCTTAATTGTCATAATGAAAGTTGGGGAAGCAGTAAAAACAATACAAATGGTAGAATTTTAGAAACTGTTATAACAGATAAAAATCTAACGATATTAAACACTGGAAAAGCTACCCATATAACCTCCAATCAATCAGATATTAATTCTGTTATTGATTTAGCGATCACATCACCAGATCTGGCTTTAAATTGTTCCCATTTTGTTGAAAACACATCGCTAGGATCAGATCACCTTCTTGGAATTACAAAAGTCAATGAAATTATAACTCTTGAAGATAATATGGGAATGCATGCCTGGAATTTTAAAAAAGCAGATTGGAAAAAATTTAAAAGTGAAAGTAAATCTTATATTACAGACAATCTGTTGGATGATGATTCAAATAAATGCTTCTTAAATTTAACAGCAGCTCTTTCCGCATTAGCTAATAATGTAATTCCAGTGAAAAGGTATGTGAAAAATAAAAATAAAAGACATAAACCATTGCCATTTTGGAATGAGAAGTGTGATAAAGCAATATATGAGAGAAATAGAATTCGTAATAAGATGAATAATTCACGAAATTTAGATGATTATGTAGAATTTAAAAGACAAAATGCAGTATCAAAAAGAGTGATTGCAGATGAAGCAAGAGTTAGCTGGGAAACCTATTGTGGTGAATTAAATAACCAATCAAAATTATCATCTATATGGAATATGGCAAGGAGAATGGAAGGCGTGACATCTGCAATATCCATTCCTACCCTACAATATCAAGGCACCAAAGCTGAATCAAACTTGCAGAAAGCTAATGTTTTAGGAAAAAATTACTCCTGTGCCAGTAGTAGCTCTAATTATACGGACAAATTCTTATATTATTTACGAAACAAAAACGATGAAAATGAAATTCTCCCAAATTATTGTAGTAATGGCGCATTGGATTTAAATATGGCCTTCACTATTCGAGAACTTCAAGATGCCATAGACTCATCAAAAAATAACAAATCTCCAGGGGAGGATCGTATCCCTTATGATCTTATTAAGCACCTCCATAAAAGTGTTCTAAAAGTGTTGTTAACCTTTTACAATAAAGTTTGGACAACAGGCATACTCCCGAGGGAATGGAATCATGCAATAATTTTACCTATTCTTAAACCTAATAAAGATACTACAGCTCCTGAATCTTATAGACCTATCTCACTTACACCAACTCTGTGCAAAATAATGGAAAAAATGATAACAAATCGGTTACAGTGGTTTTTGGAAGCAAATAAACTTCTCACTCCGTATCAAACTGGTTTTAGAAAGCATAAAAGCACAATAGATCAAGTTCTAAGGCTTCAAGATTATATCCATAAAAAACTTTAAAATAAACAAAATGTTTTGGCTGTGTTTATAGATTTTGAAAAAGCATATGATATGCTGCACGTTCCAACTTTGTTAGAAAAATTACGAAAAATTGGAATAACAGGAAATACTTTTGATTGGATTTCTAAATTCTTAACCAACAGAACTTTTCAAGTCAAAGTTGGAATAGAATTATCTGATATATTCTCACAAGAAAATGGAACGCCGCAGGGTTCCGTCATCTCACCATTATTGTTTTTAATAATGATCAATGATCTGGATCCTGGATTGGAAAATGTAGGACTGTCTTTATTTGCAGATGATAGTGCTATTTTTTATGCAAATCGAGATTTGAAATTGCTTCAAAATAAAATCCAAAATGCCATAATTAAAATAGATGATTGGTGCAATGAAAATGGTTTCAAAATATCTGTAAATAAAACCACGGGTGTACTATTTACCAAAAGAAAAACATTACAAAAGCTGCACATTACCCTTAATAATAAGGATATAAAAATTGAAAATACTGCCAAGTTCTTGGGAGTCATTTTTGATTCTAAATTGAACTGGAAGCCCCATATTGATTACATTGTAATCAAATGTAAAAAGAGAATAAATGTAATGAGGGCTGTGTCAGGGTATAAATGGGGAGCCTCAAAGCGGGCACTACTCTCCATCTATAGAGCACTTGTGAGGTCAGTCCTTGACTATGGAGACGTGGCATATGCTACAGCTAGTGCTACACAATTGAAAAGGCTGCAAAATGTACAATCTGAGGCTTTGCGGTTGGCTTGTGGAACAGCTAAAGGCACCCCTGTAATGGCCCTCCAGAATGAGTGTGGAGAGGTGCCCCTCCACCTACGTCGATTGAGTAACTCAATCAAGTTTGGATCAAAAATATTAGGTTCAAATGATCATCCAGCAGCAGAAACTATGCGAGATCACTGGTCAAATTACTATTGTGCATCTTCTGTGAAACAAAATTCTATTTTTAAAAGAACTGAACATTTCTTTTCAATTATATCCGAATCATTTAAATCTCCAACTTTTCAGTCAACCGCTCCATGGTTTAAGAGAACCACTAAAGTCGATCTGTCCTTGAAAAAACATATAAACAAAAAGAAGGACTCTCCTAACATTATGTCATCACTATCATTAAGATTAATTGATAAATATGTTGATCGCACATCAATCTATACAGATGGCTCTAAAATTGAAAATATCGTTTCTGCAGCTTTCTATGTACCCTCCATGAATTCTCACAACGTTTATAGGATAGCAGATAACTCCTCAATTTATTCTGCTGAATTAACGGCCATCATTGAAGCGACAAAATGGATTATCCAAAATGAAAATGTGAATGAAACTGCAAATGCAAATAAGTATATTATATATACTGATTCATTAAGTGTGGCCACATCTATAAAAGAAAACAAGTCTTGTTCACGGCCTAATTTATTTCTGAAATTTATAGATAATGTTAATAAACTTAAAAGCAGCAGTATAATCATAGCATGGATCCCTAGTCATATTGGATTATCTGGAAATGAAATGGCAGACACCCTAGCAAAGAAAGGGCAAGAATTAGAGGAGGTCAATTCAACAAATTATTTGGAATTAAAGGAAATCTATTCGTTAATTAAAAAATATGTTATTAATTTATGGCAAATTGAATACGACAATGAACGAAAAGGGCGTTTTTATAAATCGATCCAACCTTTGGTATCAACTGATATAAAATTTATGGACTCCATAAGAAAAAGAGAAGTTCAAATTACCAGACTTAGAATGGGGCATGTCCTTACTAACTCCTGGTTGAAAGTGATAGGTAAAAGCCAAACAGACCTTTGTTCTAAATGCCAAGTGCCTGAAACAATCGAACATGTGCTGTTTGCTTGTAAAAAGAATGACATTTCAATCCTACTGCTTAAAAAATGTGTAGAGAAAAAAGTGGAATGTACTGTTAAAAATTTATTCTCTAATCAAGATATTTATCTTGAAGCTTATAATATACTTATGACCATAACTAATGGAAAAATTATGTAAGAAGTATTGCATATGAATTATAATTTTAGTTGTATTTGTTGTGTGTTTGTGTGTGTGTATGTGTTTGTGTGTATGTGTCTGTGTTAACTAATTCTGTAATAGATTAAATAGGCATTGAATAAAATGATTTTTGCTATTATTGTTAAGCTTATAGATGATGGCTGAATGATTTGATTTTCATATAAATGTTTAATATCTAATCTATTTGCTTATATATGTATTAATTAAAAATAAATAAAATAAAAATCAGGAAATGAATGTATAGTTAAATATATGCATGCATGTTAAATAGTGACACTAAATAATGACCAATGCATCAAAGAGGATCTACAGCAACCACCTTATGAACACTGTCGCCATGGACATAGATCATCATACAAATTCCAGAAAAGAACAATGAAAAGAAAACAGATAGACAATAAAGACAGAAACTGCGGAACATTTAAACAACAGTGAACTGAAATATATTGATACCGTAACTTTAAAGACGTCAACAGCCTTTGTAGCTATAAGATGTCGTTAAACTGTTGAATAATAAATAAAAGACAATAATAATCAGATTAGGAGTGTGGCAATAACCGTTCAGAATTTGTAAGTCATCATTTAGCGCCTTTACCTCATTATCTATTGAGGTAATATGATTGGAAAAAGATGATGTAGTAGGCTAGAAACACCTTCTTGAAAGCGTTGAAGGAATGACGTGTGAGGTCAATATGTGGGTCAGAGGTCACCGAGACTGCGTGATGAGATCAACAACTTGTGGTTGTGGGTCAGAGGTTGAATAGTGAGGAGATTGATGAGCCGTTTGCAAGTCAAAGGTTAGCTAGATGGGGATTTTATGGTGTGTGTGTGTGTGTACGTTAGTGTGTGCGCGTGTGTGCGCGCGCGCGCGTGTGTGTGTGCGTGTGTGTGTACGTGTGTGTGTGTGTGTGTATGCGTGTGTGTGTGTTTGTGTGTGTGACCAAGTGCTTGTGTTGTCTGTAGTGTTGCTACCATTATTTCCTGTTCAGTTAGGCTCTTCGTTTTCTGGATAATTCAAGCAATCAGTTGGAATTTACATAGCGCCTTTTCAGGATCTGTACTCAGAGGCGCTCCCGACGCATGCAAGGAAGCAGAAGAGAAAAAGTCTTAAGGGACCTCACGGACCGAAGTGGAGGAGAGTACACTGGAGAGAGTGATGGAAGGACACACATCTCCGGGGAATTGTTTGGTAGATAATTATTGGCAGAAGGTCCCTGAGGCAGAGTCGCAATTTGCAGTTGAAGAGTTCGTTGAAGTTTGAAACGTGTCTGCTCTTTAAAGACAGACGGACAGACAGACAGACAGACGGACGGACAGACAGACAGACGGACGGACAGACGGACGGACGGACAGACAGACGGACGGACAGACAGACAGACGGACGGACAGACGGACCAACGGACGGACCAACGGACGGACGGACAGACAGACGGACGGACGGACAGACAGACGGACGGATGGCGTAGTTCATGGAAAATCTTGGTGACCGTATAGAGGCAATAAAATGCTATCAAACATGACTTATTATTATGATTGCATTCTAATAATCTATTCAATTCTATGCTGAAACACCCCAAACTAACTTATGCTAATCTCATAAATTATATCGATTTCAACCGAATTTAATTATACCATACGGGCCAATTTTGATCATAATGACCACTTGGTTGATAATTAACAGCTAATCCAGAAATATAATTACTATTATTTATTCAACAGTTTAACGACATCTTATAGCTACAATGTGGCAGTGGGTTCATAATATTTCGGATAGATGAAAGCTATAAAAGGTGTTTAAAAAATTCAAGCATTAATTTTTTTAACTGACAGCAATCGATAAGATGCGTATTCTTCGTAGACTATTACTTGCAGTGATTCGTTATTTTCAACCGACGTGTTGTCTCTTTCAATATAATTATGACCTATCGGCCGTTAGCAACATAAACCACATGATGCTCGTATATGCCTAATCTTTCCGACACAACTTCGTACATCATGGTCTTAGTATACTGTACACATATCGATATACACGCCACCAGTGGTGGCGCCAGGGGTCGGCTAGGGGGTGGGGGGCTTGATCCCCACCCTATACTTAGCTCAACTCCCAAGCAAAAAGAGGGAAATCTTCTACGACTCGTGACAGAGATGAAGAGCTTGTCAGAGATGTCAGATCATTGTTTTGCTTTGCTTGACAGATCTCAGTAGAATGTAGCTATTTATCTCCAAGCTGAAGATGAGCGAGAGAGAGAGAGAGAGAGAGAGAGAGAGAGAGAGAGAGAGAGAGAGAGAGAGAGAGAGAGAGAGAGAGAGAGAATTTCTATCTATTTATCTATCCATCCATCCATCCACCCACTCATTCATCCATCCATCTATGTATCTATCTTGCCTTTTGTTTGTTTGTCTGTCTATATTATGTCTAATTGTCTATAGCCTACATGTATGTCTGTATATCTATCAATTTACCCATCTGTCTATTCATATCTGTCAGTCTGTCTGTCTGTCTGTCTGTCTGTCTGTCTGTCTGACTGTCTGTCTGTCTGTTTATCTGTCTGTCTGTCTGTCTGTCTGTCTGTCTGTCTGTCTGTCTGTCTGTCTGTCTGTCTGTCTGTCTGTCTGTCTGTCTGTCTGTCTTTCTGTCTGTGTACCTCTGTCATTTTCTATGCACTTTAGAAATAATAATAATGATAAATTTAAAATAAATATACAGGGTGGGCCAAAAGTATTTGTTCAACTTTGAAGGCCTATAACTTAGGCAGTTTAGCAAGTAAGTGTATGCTTAATGCATCAAATTAAAGGTCGTTATATCAGCTACAACTGGTCAAAAATTTACATTTTTAGCTTTAATAATAATTGCGTAAAACTTCTGTACTGAATATGTATCAGTTTACAATGATTTTAATTTGTCTATCTTGCAAAACACAATACTTGGAAAAGTAATCTTTGCAAGTTTGCATTATTGATAGCCATTAAGAAATCCAAGAATTATTTTAGTCAAATAAATATTCAATGTGTCTTCCACAAGCTCGAATGACTGCATGAATGCGTCGTGCCCATTGATCTATGGCTCCATTGATGAGTTCCTGTCTGATCTAAGTTCAGCAACGAGTGATGACGCGCTTCAGATGCTCGACGTTTACTATCCGTTCCCGATAAACCCGTTGTTGCAAAGCACCCCAGATTGAGTAATCAACGGGGTTTAAGTCAGGGCTATTAGGTGGCCAGTTATGTGGTTCGATGACTTTTGCTTGTGCCTGGATTATCCTCTTGGCTACAGATCAATTCAGCTACACGAGCGATGTTGTCAGCGGTACGTGCCGAACGAGGACGGCCAGTAACAGGTTTACGTTTAGAACTTGTACTCGCGTCAATTTGTCTAATTAATCGGTTGAGATTGTTTTTACTCCAGTTTCTAGCAGGAAATTCATTCATCATTTTATATGCATTTAAATGTTTTTCAATTCTTAAAATTCGAATCAAAGTCCTGTCATCTTCTGTTAACGGCGCCATGATGAAATTATTGTTTACGTCAGAAAACAAGGTAGGTGCGGTACACAATAATTATATGGCGCGTAGTGCAAGCTACCGTAATGAAATTTGTCGGACTTATAGCTGATGTAACGACCTTTATTTTGATGCATTAAGCATACACTTACTTGCTAAACCGCCTAAGCTATAGGCCTTCAAAGTTGAACAAATACTTTTGGCCCACCCTGTATTAATAATAAATTGATAATAATTACTATTATTACAATCATTTATTAATCGCAACATTTTTTACAAGAAACTATTATTATTATTATTATTATTATTATTATTATTATTATTATTATCCATATAATAAGACTATTATAAGAGAAGCGATGAATCGAAACATGATATCGAGATTGTGTACTCTATGAGTATGATGAAGATGGACGTATGAATGGAGTCACGTGATCCCCCTCCTCCAATCAATTCCTTCCTTCCATTCGCAATGGACACAGTGCACAGCGCCTAATCCTACTCAACCTCGGCTGTCAGGCTCCACCTGTTCATCAGGCGGATATCTCTGAAGCCCCCTGGCGGCGCTGCGTCGAAATCGATGGCATTAAGGGGTCGCAAGGGTTCAGCCGGTCTCCATTCAACACACGCCTACATCTCTTCAACGTGGCTGGCGTTATTTCGCGCAATCGACAGCTTTTAATAAAGCATCCTCTGATGATGTGCTGGACTGGTAGGTAGGTAGGTAGCCCCCCCCCACCCCCGATCGCCCACCCATTCATCGCCCATCGCTGTTTTATTGAATTTCCCCCAAAGGCTTTTGGAGGCGGAACTGGCGTGACTATTATAGCCGTGCTAATCTCATGATAACATCTAAGACCACTTTGCTCAATAAAGCAATATCGGCATCCAACCTGCATTACCACCACCACCACCACGACCACCACCGCCACCACGACCACCACCTCCACCACCACGACCACCACCACCAGGACAACCACCACCAGCAGCAGCACCACCACCACCAGCAGCAGCAGTAGCAGCTTCAACTGTAGATGACTGATGGAGGCTTTTAACGCGGTTCATCCAGCCATCCAGCATCAAGCTGCGTTCGTAATGGTTATCGTCGATGATGATGAGGAGGATCCACTCTCTTTCACTCATCATCATCATCATCATCATCATCATCGTCGTCATCATCATCATCATCATATTCCGTTTTCAAAATTCCATCCATCCTGGAGCGATGACGCTGATTATCCGACGACGACGACGACGACTAATGAACGACCTGATCCGTGATGATGACGATTCGATGAAAGCTTTTTGTCCACCGACCATCGCAGTCTCTCGACGATTGCAGCTATACGCAGACGATGCACCCCCCCCCCCCCCCACCGCCCACCCCACATCCCTCAACCCTCCATCCACATCTATCCGCGTCCCTCCACCCCTGCATCCACCCCCGAAGGTAGGGTCCGAAATGTCCGCATTGTTCGGGAATTTCCGGTAAGCGACTGCGACGATGGCATCGCTGCTGGATGTATGTCTGTATGTCCAGCTGTGTGTGTGTTTGCGTGTGTCTGTCTGTGTGTCTGACTGTCTGTCGGTCTATCTACAGACAGGCACTTACGAGTCTGTCTGTCTGTCTGTTTCTGCGTCTCTCTGTCTGCAGACCGATCCATCTGTCTGACTGTTTGTATATTTACCGTCCTGCATGCCTGTCTGTCTCATATGCCTGCCTGCCTGCATGCCTGTCTGCCTGTCTGCCTGCCTGTCTGCCTGCCTGCCTGCCTGCCTGCCTGCCTGTCTGCCTGCCTGCCTGCTATTCTGCCAAGCTAGCTGTATGTCAACAAACTAATGGGGTCTCAACCGAGTTCAGTTTGATTATTTTACTGTGATAGCAATTTTTGCGCAATTTCATCCGAGATCTCCGAGAATGAAAGCCGAGCGGAGTTGGTGACGGGCGCAGCTTCCTGACTGGGAAAATATATGGGACGGGTGTTTCTAATGGATCGGGTGAGAGAGATGGTAAGGGTAGGGTGGGTGGGGTCTTTGCAGCAGGCGAAGGCTTTCGAAATAATTGTCCAGCGGCATGGATACGACAAAGGAGTTTTGGTTAGGGTGTTATTTGGTCTCGCGAAATCGGTGAATAGTGCATGAGAAACGAGAGGCGGTTGGTTACTCATTCATCTGCTGGAATATGATGCTAGGCACTTACGAGAGAGAGAACTATAATATCCTACGGAACTCTATTACCGTTCGTCCAAATGCTGTTCATTCACACATCGTGGCTATTAGTTACGAATAATTCTGTGCATTCGCAGGCATGTGCGTGTGTGTGTGTGTGTGTGTGTGTGTGTGTGTGTGTGTGTGTGTGTGTGTGTGTGTGTGTGTGTGTGTGTGTGTGTGTGTGTGTGTACGTGTACGTGTACGTGTACGTGTGTACGTGCCATGGGTATATAGGCATATGTGTGTGACAGTGAGTACGTGTATGTAAGTGTTTGCGCTTTGTACATGAGCTTCATTGCAATGAATAAGAATGACGTACAATATAGAAATACAACACAATACAAAACACTGTCGATGGGAAGATGAGGCGGTGAAGGAGACGACTGGCCATTCATTGTTTTTTATGCCGAAGCTAAGCAGTCTGCAGTCCTAATATACGAAATCGCTAACATTTGATGCCCGTGGCAACCATTTGGTGTGCGGATTAGATATCTACTTAATATCCTCTTTAAATGAGAATTAGTTGAATGTTATGTAAATTATGTAATGTAATTCAGACAATATTTATATAGCATCGTCAGCAGCAAGACACTTCTATAGGATGCTTTACAAGCGTATAATGTCAAGTTACTGTCAGAACTCGAGAGCAAGTGCAGCTTCAATTGCGATGTTTGGCAAAGCGTGAAGATGTGTTTTGTTTAGAGATAGAGTGTAGAGAGGTATAATTGCAATATTGTATTACGCAGACGAAGATGTAAATGAGACTTGAGTATTACTACTGCAAGACAACAAGGTTTTTATAACATTAACTTTAAATTGTCTACCTTTAATTATTTTTGGCTGCTGATTTTAGAGCTTAAAAACCCATCACGTCACATTTTTATGTTACAACTCATTTTTATTCGAATAGACCTAAATGTCATTTTTATTCGGAGTCTTTGCGTGCAGTTAATTCTAACTCATCCTAAAAAGTAAAGTCCATCCAGCTTGCGCCGGTACCAAACTCATCCAGGGTCATCCTATTATATGCTAACGAGTAGAAAGTCAAGCAAAAAGGCAAATCTGCATGAGTCCCAAAAGTATGTAGTTGTATTAAGTTTTGGAAATGTTTGGTGTTGAGTACTTTGCAGAGATTGCATGGCTCAAATTGGGTTTTAATTGGTGACAAGGGAGTGTTACATTGGTTGAGTTGTTTCGGACGTATTTATAATTGTAAATTGTATCCTTCGTGTTTTTCCAGGATTGAATCGCCATCATTCCAGTCTCTTCATCCACAACTGTCGTCTGGTTCTGCTGCTGCGGCAGGAACCACTGGAGCAGAAGGATGCGGAGGTGCTGAAGCCAGCCGAATGGAGATGGATGCTGCCGGAAGTCTGCGACGGAAAATGGCACCAGTACACCATCAACGTCAACCTACCACAAGTAGGTTACCAGTACACCATCAACGTCAACCTACCGCAAGTAGGTTACCAGTACACCATCAACGTCAACCTACCACAAGTAGGTTACCAGTACACCATCAATGTCAACCTACCGCAAGTAGGTTACCAGTACACCATCAACGTCAACCTACCACAAGTAGGTTACCAGTACACTATCAATGTCAACCTACCACAAGTAGGTTACCAGTACACTATCAATGTCAACCTACCACAAGTAGGTTACCAGTACACTATCAATGTCAACCTACCACAAGTAAGTCAATGATATTGTGGATGTACATAGGCTAAATAAGATTCTATACTTATTTAGCTGGGAATACGCTAAGGAATAGGGTGACACAGGATGAGAAAATTCCGTGAAGTGGTTCAACCATGCACCTAGTCTTTATTTGGACCTCATAAATGAGTCATAATTATGAAAGTCTTCATTGCATACCCCAACTCCGCTTAAATCAGCATCTGGCCTTTCAGTTATTTTTCGACAATTCTGATACTGAAATGACAGATGCATTGTCAAGATTTAATGTTGAATACTACAAAACCTACCCAGCACGTCGTGTCAATACAAGAATGACACAATTCAAACTTAAATAATGACCAGTCATAATATACACAGCAGGATACATGTATCTATACTGACTCCACTGAATCTAAGTCGGCATCTGCATGAGCCTCAGAGTATATACGGGCAACTCCACCATATAGCAACGTTGGATTGGATGGGACGTTGACAACTTTGACAAGACATTATTATGTCGTCCATGATGGGTTAGCCATGTAATAACAATCTTCCTGAATATAACAACTATAACGATCATAGCTTGACAGCAATGAATTATTAATAAGACAGAAATGACACATGAACTGTGAACGCCCATAGAAAATTTAGCCGTATATACTGTATACATTGTAACCATTAGGTATGTCCTGTTGTCCACCACACATTAAGTCTAATATCTACCAGCAACTGACTGTATACCCGGGTGCGAATTCAACTTTCAGTAGACTCAGGAATAATTCATTACTACAGTTTTTATATAAAAAATTTTTTTCAGAGTCAGATAAGACATGTAGTTGAGGGCAACCTTACAAAAAGTCATTTTGGCCAGCGACACCCAGACCTCGATATCACTTGACTCTTGCCAAGTGCATATTTCCGTTGTCTCAAGTCGACTTTTGGGGCTGCCCCATAGGGTGGTGATGGCACTAAAATTAATGTTCTGTATTCTGGGGTGAAACCTTAAAGGTCGTGGCACCCATTCAAACGGACAGCAATGGCGAAGGATTTCATCCGATGAACATGTACATCGTTTAGAAATGAACAGGGTCGAAGCCATAATGATTGTCACTACATAAAAATATTACCATTATTTTTGCATAATAATTATCTTCTAATTAACTCTGTGCGTGTGTCTAAGGTTTTGCTGTACGTCGATGGGAAACTATTTCTGGACAACGGAAACAATTCGGAGGTGCTCGAAGATTGGCCACTCCACTCATCCACTGAAGTCCACTCGACGAGGATCGTCGTCGGAGCATGCTGGCAAGGTACTTCCGGTCATCATTATTACAGTCATTATAGTCATTAATATTACAGTCATTAATAGTCATTAATAGTCATTATAGTCATTATAGTAATTATTAGTTGTTATTTTGCTCGTGAACCTATAACGTGATAGGTTGCTACACGGTGGGTGGGTGGATGGGTGGGTCGGTCGGTCAGTCAGACATACTTATTGACGTCATAAGCATGCATGCGCATACATGCATGCGAGCGTACATCGTACATGCATGTAGATAGGAGTGGCTACAAACACGAACTGCTGCCACCTTGATGCGCTGCTTGCATTGTGCTCTCACTTGCCATGCAGTCGACAGAGACATTGAACAGGTATTTGATGATGGCGCAAAAAGGAAGAGACGGATATGTTATGAAGAGATTCGCTGGAGATGGAGGAATCCAGTTACCTTGTCTATAATCTATATATAGACACGAACCATAGAGTTAGAGAAGATAGAGAAGCGGATCAGATGAGTCTTTGTTGGGTGGTGGTGGTGGGTGAGGGTGTCCTTTGGAGAGGATGGCTCTTTATTCGTTTGAGAATGAGAGAAAAATTATATCGCCAACATTCGCTTCGTCTTGAAAGACATAAACAGCATCGCCAGCTGCGTCGTCAAAACATTAGACATACACAACTATAATTATACACGTACATGTATATACATGTAGGCCTATGTGCTTGTGTTTGTGTAGGTGTGTGGGTTTGTGTGTCTGTGTATGTTTGTGTTTGTCAGTGCAGTGCAGCTGTGTATGTGTATGTGTGATTGTGTGTGCTATTAAGATAATAGTTTTGGTCAGGCTACCAGTTACTTAACTCTGTTGTTGCATGCGATGCTCGTTTGGTGTGTGGGTGAGTGAGTGTGTGAGTGGGCGTGTGTGTGTTTGCCTGTATGCTTGCGTTTGTATGCGTGTGTGTGCTTGTACAAACTGTGCATGTGTGTACGGCGTCGAATCAGCCTAGTTAATACATTTCGATTAGATACACTGACTAATTCTCTCTGACGATTGTTTCGCGTGACCAAATGAACGAAATTTAATGGCACAAGAAACGTGGACTGCACAGACAACAGGTCGAAGAAAAGTTCTCGTAAGTCGTGTCCAGCGATGGTTAGATTGGAAACTCAACTGGAAAAGCGGAATTGTTTATTCCAATAAAATATGTTCGCTGGTGACTTTTGCGTATAGTAGGCATCACGCTGAGAGCAGTTCCGACTCAACTAATGGGAGATAATTGGTCTTTTATTACCTGCTGTGTCTCGAGAGAGACAGAGAGAACGAGAATCGTCTCTCTAGGGATCTCGTCTCTTAGCGACGAATAATTGTAATTTCGTCTATGGGTCTCTCGGGTGCGAGTTGGCCACGTCAGCGATCAGATGCATATGGTTCTTCTGCCCATGGGTTCTTCTCATGCTATTATTATTATTATGAAGAACGAAGTTTCTGTATTGGCTGTCCGTTCGACTATTTTGTCTGTCGATATCTTCCTAAATGTCTGCCTGTCACACTCTGTTTATCTCTTTCTCTCTCTTTCTCATTGTTTCTGTTTTGGCTGTCCGTTCGACTATTTTGTCTGTCGATATCTTCCTAAATGTCTGCCTGTCACACTCTGTTTATCTCTTTCTCTCTCTTTCTCATTGTGTCTGCGTCTCTGTCTGTTTGTCTGTCTGCCTGTCTGTCTGTCTGTCTGTCTCTCTCTCTCTCTCCGAATCTCAGCTCATGAGCGTGTGCATGTCTGCGTCGTGATTTCATGTGCCTGAACGTCATTAACGGCAAGTCACAATTAAGGTTTGACTCTTGTGAGATTCTTTCTGAATCAACGACACTACATGTATGGTTCCAACCTCAATGTACGTCGATGGTTCCAACAACTGCTGCAGTCCACTATAATAATAATGTTTACCATCTTCTCTATTCACTCAAGGAAAGGCTTCTACCTGGCTTCTCTCAAGGTTCTCTTCTCATATCCACTTCTTATGAACAGCTGGTATCTTTCGTTTGCCATGTAGCAAACACAATGATAATAAAAAAAGAGGTTGAGCGTCAAAGATTGCGTTTCTTAATTGGTTATTTGAAACGATGAATTGCAACAAACAGCCAAGAAAACAGTCAATGTTATAGACAGTCAACGAAACTCATGTGATAACATAAGCTTGAAGATGCATGGAAGGGAGTTTTATGGTCACGGTAAACACTCTGGCACGAGGATC
This sequence comes from Lumbricus rubellus, assembly GCA_945859605.1. Taxonomy (NCBI): domain Eukaryota; kingdom Metazoa; phylum Annelida; class Clitellata; order Crassiclitellata; family Lumbricidae; genus Lumbricus; species Lumbricus rubellus. The sequence continues at coordinate 2,988,692 of OX243813.1, read as the reverse complement.
GCATGGACGAGACATCGCTTACCGCTATACCCTCCCAAAGCCTACGTACATACGTAGGCTATACTTATTATACATAGGCTACTTATAAGTACATACACATAGGGGTCTATGCATGCATGCATATATACATGTAAATATGCATGCATGCATACAAACATACATAATAGCCTACGCATATAAATACATACATGTTTAATCAATGTGGGTTTTTTGTGGTCAGGTGCGAAACGTCGCTTTGGTCAGTTCCTGTCTGGTCATCTCTTCTCTCTCACTCTGCTTCGCAACGAAACGGACAGCGATGACGTCATCCAGTGCATGAACAGCTGCAAGGAGAAACTGGACGTCGTGGGAATGGACGAAATGACGACAGGAATGGCAAGTGTATACAATAATAATAAATTATTGCACACACGCGTTCTCAACACAATCTAACATCGTACAACACAAAAAAACTCTCATTGTTTACAGGTGCAATATTGCTGGTGCAATCTTCCAACTGCTTCGATTATCTCACAAGAGAAGCGCCCTGCTTGTAAGATCCAAATGATTTTGCGCTTTAATTCCAACCAGGTTGCGCTTGGTGGTGGATCCCCGTCTTTGCATAGAAGTTCTGCCGATGTTCGGCCAACCTTCCTGGAAAAACTGCCAAACAACCTACCAGATGAATTCCTCTGCCTCTCTTTGTGACACGACGTGTCTCTCGTTGCTCTTTTTTCCGCAGGACACCTGAATACCATTATTTTAGTCCGATTGTGATTCCATTGCGTTAGGTTTGGGGAGGGGTGGCGCTCTTATGGGTCTTTCCTGGCGCTATCTAAATCCGCGATTACCATTACCGTTGTCTTATGGAGAATTGTCTTTCGGCCTTTTACCTCCATCCATGACCGTACAATGCTTCGGTCTGAAGCGCAAGGTGCGAACACACCTGGTCCAGCTTCTTTTTCGCTCATTGTATAATTATTAGGACTGTTGATTTAATCGCGTTAACGCGTGCGATTAACGCGTTAAAAAATTGTGCGATTAAAAATTTTAACGCATTAATAGTACGCGATTAAAATGGAATCAGAGGCAGAAAAACTCGTTTAAACGAAAGGCCCGTACTTAAACCTATAGTGATACATTCTTTGGCAAATATTCCAAAAAAGAATTTGAGTGGGCTATTTTCGTAGCAATTCTTTGCTCAATTATCGCCTAACATGCGTCAAACGCTAACGACGAGCCGTCGACATCGGCCGCATCGCATCGTCCACTAAAGTTGTTTCCTCACTCCGTCAGACTACATTGGTTGAACTCAAGAAAATGGCAAGACCATTGGATCCAGGTTTCAAATGATAAATGTTTGCCGAAGGACAACTGAGACGAGGTTTGGCAAGAACCGCAATCTCTTGTGAAAAATTGTGACTAAATAATGAGGTTCAATATAGATCTAGTGGACCTACTGTTGTTAATTAATAAGAGCATCCCTTGAACCGACCAATGCAAATAAACTGGTCTGCATATACAATTGGCTGAATACATAATTAATTTTGATAGTCAGAAAACGGTTGTCTAATTTTCATTTAGGTCTATATCATTTTAATAAAAGGTGGCTCAAATGAAAAATAACGGGAGTTTGAGGTTTTGACTGATTTGCGCAGTGTTTCAATTCAATTCTGTCTGTCATACAAAACTGTTCAATAAACTAAATGCAGATTAAATAGGCCTAAGCCTACTAAGCCAAAGGTTATTGAGTATGTTTGCAATAGAAATCATGCAATCAGTCACTAAAATTATATGCTTCAGGGGTCCTTAGAAAATAGTAAGATCAATATATTTGACGGAAATGTATTGCGATTAATTTGGCGTTAATTGCGATTAAAAAAATTAATCGCACGATTAATTTCGATTAAAATTTTTAATCGAACAACAGCCCTAATAATTATGTGATGCGAATGGTCGCAAAAATGACAGAAAGAAAGTTGACGAGTAACCAAATATAATCGACGAATAATCGCCGAATATAATCGTCGAATAACCGCCGAAATATAGATGAGTAATCCTCGAATATAATCGTCGAGTAGCCGCCAAAAATTCGACGAATAGCCTAATCGCCGAATATAATCGTCGAATAATCGATGAATAATCTTAGAATGCTCGAGTGCCATTGCGGATTAATCGAATGACGAGGCTGTAATTTATAGATGAAGGAGATCTTGCGTATTAGATCGATGATGATAAATCGCTGTGTAATTAATCGATCAATCAATTGTTAATTGATTTATGTTGTAGTCTGTATCGATGAACGCTGAGTTGAGTCGTCTAACGATCAACGGACAATCAGTGGAGTCTGTCGAAAGGATGGTACATAACATCGGATACAGCAATTCACGCACTTCGCCCACCCCAGGACACAGGCCGATCACCGTGGAAACCGTCGTCAAGTATAATATGACTAATCGATTACATTTCGCACGATCGAGTACTCTCTACCTCTGCCTCTGTCTCTGTCAATGTCTCTTTCTCTCTTTCTCTCTTTCTCGTTCTGTCTGTATTTCTCTTCGTTTCCATCTATTTTTTCTTTGCCTGTCTGTCTCTCTTTCTCTCTTTTTCCCTCCTCTTTATGTCTCTGTCTGTCTGTCTGCCTCTCTCTCTCTTTTTTCTCTTTTCTTCTTCTCGTTCTGTCTCTGTCTGTCTGTCTCTTTTTCTCTCCTCTTTCTGTCTCTGTCTGTCTGTCTGCCTCTCTCTCTCTTTATCTCTTTTCTTCTTCTCTTTCTGTCTCTGTCTGTCTGTCTGTCTCTCTCTTTTTCTCTCCTCTTTCTGTCTCTGTCTGTCTATCTGTCTCTCTCTGTCTGCCTGTCTGTCTGTCTCTCTTTCTCACTCTCATTCTATATCTAGGTCTCCCTCTGTCTCTATCTCTTTCTCCAACGTTCTTATTTTCTTCCTTTCTGTCTCATTTCTATCTCTCTGCAGCAGTGATCAATCATCGATAACCTAATAAAATTGGTGAGGCGATCTTACGCAACTTGCATTAGCATTATTACAGCCTCATAATAATATTATAGCGCCTTTTCAAAAAGTTGGCTGCTGGACTTTTATACAATGTCGCTTGAGTAGAGGAAGTGATGTTTCACGAATGTTCTTAGAGTTAGGCTACTCGATGCTGGCATAAATTATATCTTATTTAAATTAAATGATATAATATTTAATATATAAATTATGTCTTTGTTGTATTCGCTTGTAAGTTTACAATAATGTTCAAAATAGTAGGCTAAGGCAATGGTAAACTCATAAACGCAGGAACTCCAAGTTTCTATATCACCACGTGACTAGAATGCACGATAGCTAAGTCGCGTCATTGGGGTTGTCAAAAGTGACAGGTGAAAATCCTCTTGCTGATCATTGTAACAGCATACCTGTGGAAATAACTAATTACTTTTGCACCTGTCCATGCAGGTGTGCTGATGGAAGCAACATACCTGTGGAAGCAATCAATCTGACAGTGAATGTCCACGAAGCAGAGACTGTAGTCATCATTCTCAATGCCACGTCACTTCTCGCCAGAGAGGAACGTCACGTGACTGCCGGACAATTCATCTTTCAGAATCTTCAGATTGCGGCACAGTCTCAGCTGAGCGACTCTGAGAAACAGGTTACTATAATTTATATATATAGGGTGTCTCGATAGGTCGTGAACGATTTTGAATGCAGACAAATATATGTTATACACAATATAATGTGGAAAGTTTTATACTGGCGGATAGGGTATTCAAATGAAAATGTTAATATAAAAAATTAGATCACTAGCTCACTTAATAAAATTGTAGCGCCAATATCCGTGACGTCATCAAATTCGTGCCAATTCATGCCTTACAAAGCCGACGTTTCGAGGTGTTCGATCAGTGTCTGGGGTTCTGGTTCGGCAAAAACAATTGGATTAACAAAACCTCATATCATTCCAAGTAAAACTTCAGTCACTTCGACTTATTACATCAATGAGATACAGGAGAAAGAGGTCAAACCCACATTCTACCGAAGTGCAGTAACCTATGCGCTCAGTTCACAGCCACAAAAATGTTTCGTAATAACGGCGAAGGATTATTTCAACAAGACGGCGCACGTGCACACACATAAAAGGCCTCAGTCGAATGGTTGAACAAGAATATCAATGGGTAGCCTACATCTCACAGAGGGACTGGCCGCCTAATTCGCCGGATTTGTCACCAATGGAAAATGTTTGGAGTATTATGGGGACAACTGTTTATGCCGATACCGAACCCCAAACGACCTTAAAACGTCGGCTTTGTAAGGCATGGGCATCAATAGGCCTAGGTCTACCTCTGACAACTCTGAAAAATCTATTTGGCTTGATGACTAATCGACTTGAGGCTGTAATAACGAGTAAAGGGAACATTATTAAATACTAAATGCTAATTTGTATTAATTAATTATGTGTGGATTAACAATGATGGTCGTACAATATTGTTTGCGGCTTAACTTGACGTTTACTTGGCGCGAATTTGATGACGTCACGGATATTGGCGCTACAATTTTATTAAGTGAGCTAGTGATCTAATTTTTTTATATTAACATTTTCATTTGAATAACCTATCCGCCAGTATAAAACTTTCCACATTATATTGTGTATGACATATATTTGTCTGCATTCAAAATCGTTCACGACCTATCGAGACACCCTATATATATAGGCCTCAAATCTTTCAACACATAATAATATTTGCATAAAATTTAAATAATAATAAAATAAATTAAATTCATGTAAGCCTACCAGGTACAGTGTGTATGTACATGTATAACGTTTGGTCAATGCTTCACATAGTTTAATTAGTTTGATAAATAAAGAATTACATATTTAAATGTAATATGCATATAATTTGCATAAAATTTCTTATAATTTTCATGTAATTTGAATATTTTGCACACAGCTTGCATAGATTTGCATATAATTTACATGTAATTTGATTAAATTTATTTGCATAATTATAATTATTTGCATATAATTTGCATATTGTAATAATTAGATGCGTTGCACTTCATTGCAATGTAGGATTCAGCGGAGGTGCGCAGTGGTTATCTGTTGGATTCGTGCGTCGTCCAAGTCGATCCTCGGCTGAACATCGAACTCGAGTACTTGGCATATCCAGAGAACCTCACGGACAAGTTCAGTCTCGAAGTTGACTCCAGCGAAGACGGTCTCGTCATTGCTGGTAAAATCCAATGGCGTGTTTATGAGGGGGGGTTTCGGGTTCCACCCTATCCACGAGATCGATAATTTCAGAATTTGTAAAGCTGATTCTGTTTATTATTTTTACGAATCTGTCCGTTGGACAAACCACGAAATGGAAAACCCTCCGACACTTGTTTACACCTAAGATCCCGAGTACAATATACAATCTAATAAAACATTTAGATTATTATACAACTGAGTTTGTAATAGCACAGAAACCGGTCACGTCATATTAATAAGTTGTAAATTTAATTAAATTTTTCTAGCGCTATTCATAGAGGAATAAAGCTGAAGCTGTATCTGCACTATTACGGCCTTCACGATGTTAGGTGTCATTATGTAGGCCTACTGGACTGCTGCTCCAGTTTACAGGACAATGCGGAGCTATCTAGAAAGTGGAGTGCCCACGCACACACGTAGAGCCAGTCAACGGTTTTTCGTCAACAGTTAGCAGATGGCATCGATGTTCAGAGCGTCTGGATGAAGGCAGTACAATACAAAATAATACAATACAACACAATACAATGCAAAATAATACAATACAATACAATTCAAAATAATACAATACAACACAATACAATGCAAAATAATACAATAGGCCTACAATACAATTCAAAATAATACAATACAACACAATACAATGCCATGCGCGCAATGCAAAACAATGGATGCAATCGACGTTTTATGATTCAAGCCTTGAAAATGTGGTAAATTATGCTGAAGCAGGTGTCGCGAAATAATTGATTTATTGATAAATGAATGAATAATTGAGAAAATAAATGTAAGAAAGTTTGATCAAACGAGCAATATAATACGCAGGCCCGGCCCTATAGGGTGCGCAGGGCCCAATGCGGCTGCCTCGCTCGCTTTGCCCTAATGCCGGACCTGAATAATACGGGATTGATTGTTGGTTGGTGTTCGGATCTATAGGTGCGGACCATCTGGATCACTACGAGGAGTTCATCCGTCGTGTGCAGTACATCAACAGCAAACCGGAAGACATGAACAGCCGGACCTTCGTCCTCAGCTGCACCGAACTCAACGGACATTTCCTCAGCAACCAACTCAGAGTCACAGTAAGTATTATACAGGACACACTCACCCATCAACAGATGATCGATAGATCGATAGATCGATAACTGATGCGTCGATAATTCAAACTCTGCCACTGGTTGCAATCTGCCAGTGCCAGTCCCAAGCCTTGATAAAGGAGGAGGACGTCGCTAATGATCTTTTGTTATTTATCACACAGTGACGTTAAACTGAATCTATACTACTCAGTCAATCAATTAACATGACATGCGTCTATACCCATCTGCGTCTGAAGACGGATAGAAAGCAATTTGAATGTCAGGAGTTGCGCTGTCACGTGATATGTAACTGATTTGAATCCACTCCCTTTCCTCTGCATCCCTGCTTCGGTCCATTTCCCTCCTTCTTTTCTCCTTCTTTTCTTCTTATTTTCTTCCTTCCTTTTCTTTCCCCCCTCCCGTCCTTCCTTACTTCCATCGCAATCTGTTTCTCAGTTATATCGTTTCATTTCCAGACAATCATTATTCAAAATAGAATTCAAAGTGTTTCAGATGTCTATTAAACTATTCTATAATAATAGAATTCTATAAGTGTGGAGATGAATCTATTAAACTGTTCTACATGTATAGTTGGAGGTGATTCACGTGGTCCACCAGAAGGCTCCAGCTCCTCATGCTATGATGGTCAACAAAGCGTCGGCTTCTCACGTGTCTCATCCCGTCGCTTCGGACAACATGAGACTCATTGCTAAATCGTTTCCAACCAACCTGAAGTACGACTCGCAGGAGACGGGTAAGAAGCCAATTCAAAGCCGACCAACACGCGTCCGTTGCTATGGGTCTAACCTCTGACCCGTTGACTATTATACCCTAACTTATGTTTGATATAAAGCGTTCTTCGTTCGCCTGAATTCACATGTCTAATAAAAATATATATTTTAAAATATATACTGTTTACACAAGTATGTATGTAATGATGCATATATATATATATATATCAACAGTACACATAAACACATGATAGGTATACGAGTAGGCCTACATAAAGATAGCATAGGCTGCGTGCACAAACATAATAATATCATATGGGCCTAACGCATACATGCATGCATACATAGTTCGAGGGTACGTATGGTACGTATTTTATTCTTTGAAAGGTACGTACGTATTTTAACGTACCTTATTGAAGGGTACGTAAAAGGTACGGTACAACACTTAACCGTGGCACATGCTATAAGTAATGAATTATTGATTAGTCATGCCATGTCATGGTGTAACATACTCATTTACAAGTATTAAAGCCTTAAAATGTTATATAATCACAAAAAATCACCTCAGGCCGCTCACAAGTCACAAACTTACAAAGTGAGTATTTTAATATCGGTGAAGCGTCAAAACACTGACATAATACTCAGAAATAAAATACGCGTATGGTACGCGTATTTTATTCTTTGAAAGGTACGCACGTATTATACGCGTACCTTATATAAGGTACGCGTACGCATCGAACTATGCATGCATACATGGACAAGCGTGGAAGCACATTTACAAGCACAGATACACAAATACAAGAATGAAATGCGCACATATAAATGATTATGCTGACCTTACGACAATCGGAAGGATAATATGTGTGGCAACACAATTTACGGAGCACTTTACTGAAATACAGCACACATATAATTATAGGGCGCTCATCTGAAACATTAAAAGTTCCATGAATGCAATTTCTGTTGCTCATATTATTATTTTCAGGCGTCGGTGTTGCCGTGGTAATGGTCGTCTGTGTCGGCTTCGTCATCATGCTGATCGTGTTGGGAGTGATGAGGGTTCGCAGCTCGCAGCGTTCCAAGGGAAAAGATGGAGACGAGAGAGGAGGAGAGGGAGGCGCGGAAGGGGATTGGGACAAGACGTCCCTCACCATCACCGTTAATCCCATGGATCCGGACGTGAGTGGGATTAATCTGGATTAGCGATTAATCTGGATTAGAGATTAATCTGGATTAGCGATTAAGTGCATGAGGATTAGGGAAATGAGAATAGAAAGCATCAGCTGAATCTGATTACGATTGGTCTGTTTTTACGTATACGATGATAGATAACAACGGAGGAAGATGGGATGCTAAGTTGCTTTAGTGTTCGATGCCTTATTAATTATTGTGTGTTTCCATGTTTATCTTGCGTGTGTGTATGTATGTAACTATGTATGTAGGCATGTATGTATGTATGTATGTATGTATGTGCGTATGTATGAATGTATGTATTGTTTTATCTTGGCATCCACATAAAGGACTCTATTCTTTCCTATTCTTTCCTATTCTCTGTTCTATTCTCTTATAATCTACTCTACATGTTAGTTTAAATCAATAAGCTCTTTCTTACATTACTCGCGTTTACATTACGCAGAACATGTACGAGGAAGAGATGGAGAACAGCGGTTGTCATGACGACGACACTGAGAGCGAGGACGAGGATGGCATCTACTCGAGGTCTGACCTTGACCTTCGCCATCTGCCCAACTTCGTCGGTGCTCCAGTCGCATCCAAGTCGACGCTCGTCCTCTAGACCGAGATCGAGCAAACGACGGAGGATGGGAACGTGTCGGGTCTCGACCTCGATGGGCGCCGCCTTTATTTAGCGCAAGTAGTTCGGCTTCTGTTGTGAGGCGGGAGGATGTCGCGAATTTTTTCTCGTATATCTTCGGACGATTTTTAGGCTTCAACAATTGTAACAGTTGTGTCGTTTATACTTACAGAAGACGTCATAAACTATTATAGAACGCTCATATCAAACTATTGTTAGACCAATGAGGCTTGGAATCGCATGATCAATGAGTCAATCAATTTTTCAATCAAGTTATCAATCAAACAGTTAATTATTCAGTCAATTTGTCATTTGAACAAATTGTAAGTCATTTCATCACATAAGCTTATCACTCAATCACTTAAATCAGTTGATTAATACGATTAATACAATCAATCAATCAATCATTTGACAATCAAGTAATATTCTTAACGAGTTAGTCGCCTATTTAATCAGTGAGTCATGCAATCAAGTTGGTCATGTATATAACAATGAATCAATCAGGCAGTCAAACAAACAAATAACCAATCAGTCACTGAGTCACACAATTGATCAGTTGATCTATACATATGTATACTTTCATCAATCAATCAGACAATGGAACAATCAACCGATCATCCAGTCAATCAAACGATCGTTTAGAACAATAGAGTTCTGCCACAGACTTTGTAGTATACACCTTGTTATGTGAAAGTTAGAAGGCGATTAGACATGCTTACATCTGTGAACAATTCAGAAATATTCACTCTTAAATATTTTGTGCACTTCAAGAGATCTCATGTTTCTGTGAAACTCTGCTGATCAATTTTCTGTTGCTGAACATGTTTCATATGAATTATTTCTGTTGTATTTGGACCATTTGGTTGATGTATACATACACTATACAACATGTCTCTGTAAATCCTTCTGAGTATTTGGTCGGTTTTATACAGAAGTAGCTTGATCATGATGTCGAATAATCCATTATTATCTTCAGAACTTATCAGAAGTCAAGTCCACTTTTTGCGTGAATTTTTTGTAGATGTTTGCTGTTGTCATGTTGCCATAACTTATGCCACTCTTCAGGTTTAAATGATTTTTACAACTGAATTAGGAAAATGCTTCTAATTGAAATATACGCTGACTTCAAATCATTGAATGGCGAGATCTTTTCTAATTAAATTGTGAGCTAGTTTCTGATTGAATTTTGAGCAAATTTATAATTGATTCAAGAGTAAGTTTTGAATTGATTTTGATTTCATTTCAATGGAATAATAACTAACTCGTTTCTGATGAAATTGGGAGCCAACTTCTAATTGAGTTATGAGCTATATTATAATTGAATTACGAACTTACATGTATTTCGAACAGGATTATGTTGAAGTTTCTAACTGATTTCTGAACAAGTTTTCAAATGGAATTATAAATTAGTTTTTATGTGAGTAATGATCCAGCTTCTAATTTAGTTGTGAGCTACTTTATAATATTGCATTCCAGTTTCTGTTTGAATTGCGAACCATGAGAGTTCTTGTACAATTGAATAATGAGCTGGTGCAGTGGTTAATGATTCATTCATGAAAAAGTTTCTAGATGAATGGTGAAAGTCGATAGACCCGGTCGGATAATGAGCCAGTTATTTCCGCGCTTTTGTCGTGCACAAATTATCGTAATTTCTATATAATTAATTAATTAATTAAATAATTAATTAATAATGATGGTCTTTGACCTACGACAATCAAGTTTCTTCGTGGAACCTTTAAGTTTAAATGTGAGGATTAGACCTTGATATATTTCACAACATTTGTCAATTAAATTGTATTAATTCTTTGATTGCCAGTGAAAATATAATAGGTAATATTGCTTTGAGTTTAAATCAGGAAGGGACGCAACACTTGCAAGTCTTTTTCAACCCGTAAATTCAATTATTTGTTGTACATTAACGTTTTTGTCGCAGCTCATACTTCATAATTACTGCAGACCTCATATCTTTGTTTGTTGCTATTCATAGAAGTCGTGTTAGAAATAATTATAATTATTGGTGGTCTTGAGCATATTATACAGGATTTCTGGTAGCTAGCTGGACATACCTGACCCAACTCCTTTGTCACTCCATGTGTCGCCGTCAGATTTTTCTCAACCTAAATAGTAAACACCCCTTTCTCCCCGCTATCTTTTCACACGTCTGTCCGTCTGTCTTTCTGTCTGGTTGCCCCTACCTCCGTCTCTGTATGTTTCTTCTTGTCTGCTGGTAACTGAACTTTCTTTCTACGCGTTTCCCCATGACAACCCCTCTGATTTGCTTGAGCAATCATGAATTTCCTAAGCTGACGGATCTTAAGTAACTGTAGAGTAACGATTACCATTACAATCTTTATCCAAGCTTAATTGGGACTGGCGCTACCTGTCATTCTTGACACAGGTCCTGAGTAGCCTACGGTGGACTGAGATTGCACACTTTTTTACTATAATCTTGTCAGTAAAACGGGTATTTACAGCAGCATCAACATTAGTTCGGATTCAATAATTATTTTATCGATAATAGTTTTTGCTTTCGAGAAAATCAAACAGAATAATTGACCATTTTTATTTACTGCAGAGATCTGATCAGTATTTTGTTGACGTCGTTTGCATGAAAAGCGATTCTGATATTAATTTAATTTTTAAGGATGATTATTATTAGGGGCCTAGTAATAGTTTGAATTTTAGGACGCAATCTTGTAAGAAAGGTCAATAACGTCACCCTCATTTACCCAGGCTTGGGACTGGCACTGTCGAAGTGCAGACAGTGCTTAGTTATGGTGGCGTTAAATTAAGAAAGTTACTACCTGAGATAATGTTTTTAAAGTATTTAATTTTACTTACTCGCTAGCTGCTTAATCATAAAACCTGGCATCTCGAAAAAGAGGTGTCCATGTTATTAGGCCTACGGCTTGCAAATTGCGATAAGAAATGAGATTTTCAGCTTCTAGTAAGTCTGAATTAATTGTCACACAAGTAAAATAAGTAATTTAATTTTTAATAAAGTTTTCTGCCTCAGAAACGGTCGAAAAATTTGTTGAAAACCTTACAAGTTATTTTCTTTTTCTTTTGGTGACAGAACTAAACCGAGACGTTGAAGATTTTGCTTGAAAGGACACTAGCATTCCTCAGTTACTGTAGCCTATAACCTACATTCTCTGACAATTTTACATTCGAAGCGTTGCATTATTAACTTAGTTTTAACTTCAGTGTTATCTTTGGTGTGAGTTTTGTTATTGTTATACGGTTAGTGTGTTGATATTGCGTTATTGTTGGCACAGGTAGTTCTTTACTGTGAGTGCTTGAAATCGTTTTGCTGATGTATTAAAGAACTTGTCGAAATTGTGATTGTTATAAAAATATGTTGTCTGACTTTCTAATAATAGTTAGCAACTCTGCCAAGTTTCTACGAAGAAAATGCTAAAATTAATCGAAAAAGGAATAATAACAGTCTCCTTACTGTACTAGACCACTGTAGATTACTAATAACTCCACTGAAGCACACGAACAATTCGGTTTTCGGCCAAATTCAACCTTAAAACAACTTCTTTGCCTTTTAACAGCATGAAAATGAACTTCGGAAACGAAATTAAACGCAACACGTAGTCTATTAGTCCGTTCTGTTAAAACCACCAAACCCTCTCATTGTGCATTGACCACCTACAAGCATGAATATTTTTGTATGCGTTTCTTATTTTCTGATTAAGCGAATAAATCACCGTCACATCTTGAATTGTACTCGCGAAAACAGAAATTTGATCATAAAACGGCAAAGATTATTACGTCAATTTGGGCTATTTGTTGGGCTACTTCCTGAAAATTAAACTGTTTTGCGCTAATTCGGGTAACTTCCGGTTAGAAATTTGCGGTCTTTTTGTAATTAAATGTTTACCACAAAATTGTAATTTTATTTTTATTCATTATTTAAAGGGAATTTAGGAGTTTCGATACGTTGGTAAGACTTTGTCGTACTAGACCTAACCTATTACAGTCAATGATTCGAGTGCCAAGCGCTAATTCTTTGGATTGGACCCACTGCGTTTTCTGTCAGAAAGTGACACGGAAAACAAGTGTTAAAATACACGTTTACCCATTATTTTATTGATTTCAGGATTTTGTCAAATTGTGCATGTTCAGGATAAACCAGATCTTATCAAAAGCTGGTCACAATATCAGGAATATTTCAGGATTCTCACATCTAAATGACAGGCTTTCAATCAACCTGAACGTTTTGATTGGTCCAATTTCATGGATAAAACCCGTGATTTGCTTCTAATCATCGAAGTCGTGACTAACCATCTTATCAAATCCAATGAAAACAAATCACAACATTTGGAAATACTTGAAATAATCCTGGAGAAATGTACAAACATAGGACAGCTTTCTTCCTGTCTGGAAGTTTTGTCACATGAAGGTGAATATCAAGATCAATCCAGCTTCACAACATAAATTTATTCAACACACACACGTTTGTTTCCCCTCCTAAACAACCAGAATAATCTTTCTACGCTACTGAATTCCAACCAACATCCACAACGGATTCTCTGATTAAAGTGGAGCCACTGGTAATTTATCCATAACAACTATATACAGATAACGACAGAACTTCAATTCCTTACGCAACACCATAAGTTGATCACAGAATATCAACTATTCCTGCCTCGAAATTTCAGGAAATACTTGCTGAGGCTTCTTTCAAGAAAGGAGGACATTCTTGGAAAATCACCATCCATTCTTCGCTTCCATATGTTTTCTTAAAATTGCAGAGCTCTTCTAACTTCTACCCCCATTGAGACCACTTGAGGACATCCCACATGGATGGCAGTTGACAGTTCTACCGGGTGCCAGACTTCAACACATCACGGACTTTATCGACAAACTACCTTCAATCCTTCATGCCAGCTGGACAACATCTTTTTTTCCTGTTGGAATTAATAGCCGCAATCAGCCACCGCCGTCACGAAAACACAGTATCTTTCAACTACTCAGTTCTAACCTTCAAAAGAAATCCAGAGTTTTTTTCCGTGTTCCAGTTTCCCCTCTCTTACCAGACTCTTTTAAGGGAAATATCCTATACATCAATCAAAGCCTGTCTCCCACACCAGGTATGCTGTACAAGTGTACATCAAGCCATTGGCGGAGGAGAAAACCATCAATGATCCACCATTTGACATCACGACAAAGAGACAATAGATTGCAAAATCATGTTTTTTCCATTATATCATCTTCACCACACAAACATTCTGTCTAAGCAGGTGCACAATGCACATCCTCATTTCCATCTGACTGAATGAAGTTGCCAGCTATTGCTTAATATGGCACAGGTTTTAATAACAGTACATGCTGCACTAAAATAACCAAGCTACATTTTGTCGGTGGTTTGGTTGTCCTATTTATATCTAGCCTAGTACTGCTCTCTGCTGGTTGCCTGTTTACTGTTTAGACTTCCAAAATCCGTTGGTGGTGTTAAGAAAAGCAGTTAGTATTGAACTTTAACTCACAAAGTTTATTTTGTTTTAATTATTAATTTTTAATAAAGTTTATTTAAAAAGCATTTACATGCATATATATATATATATATATGTATAATATTCTTGTACATATATAGCACATAGGTTCAAGATGCATGTCAGTTGATCAAATGTGTCAGGTTCATCTTCAAAATTTGAAGCAGTAGCACTTTGGTAATTATGATGCTAATGTTGTGATATGTTCTAATGCAATAAGTGATGTAGGATTCTCTGGGATTCATAGATTAATGCAACTCTTGGCAGTGAATAATGACAATGACTGCAGTATGCATTTGTAGTGAAGTGTGACACACTGAATTGAACACAATGAATACAAAGCATGAACGAGGCAGTTGCAGAAGTAAATGCAGGTCTCCCAAGTGGTTGATCATTGATGACACATCTGAATATCAGATGTTTGCATATCTGGGTTGTGCAACAGATAATGAACAGCAGAGCTCACATTTCGGCATGACCTTGCACCCATAAGAAATTTATGTAATAATAATAGATATAATTATAGGGGTCGTCCTTATCCTCAGATAATGACTTACTTTGGACCCTCCCTCCCTTGTCTGCATCTAGTCCTACCCCCCTCACAATCTCTGACCAAACTTAAACAGCATCCTAATAAAGTCATTTATAAACCATTTGTTCTATCTTAAAAGCATGCTATTTAAAATGTTCTATGCACTTGTATAATTGTCATGCTTCTTTCATTACTTTTGTGTTAATAATCTTAAGTGGTGCTATATAAATCTCCTAAATGAATGAATGAACCACCTGTTTGAATGAAGTTGCCAGCTTTTGTTTTAAATGGCACAGGTTTTAAATAACACCTCGTGCTGCGCTGAAATAATTGTGTACCAAATTCAGGCGCAGATGTCCTCACTGGTCGCAACCCCCACCCCTTGTCCGCATTTTGATGACCCCTCTCTTCTCCTCATTGTGGACGTCCATTATGGAAGCCCCATAACCTAACTCAATATACACGGTGTCCCAATTGAAGTGAGCCCCTTTTTGTTTTGGCGATATACTTGTCAATTCTAAATGAAACTCTATAAAATTTCAGAGAATGTAAGAGGGATAAATTATCAATGTTTCCTGAAAATTTCATCCAATTCTATGAACAGAGTCCGAAGTTATGCACGTTCAAATTTGGACAAAGTAAATTGTAAGTTTCCAACATGTAAAAGATAAGAAATTATTGCTTGCAACTGCACGTCTTACTTTCTAAATTAATAAATATTTCTGTCATATTTCCGTCATTTCCATGTTAGGGGACAATAATAAAAATGGTTTTCAGCAAAGATGATTTGAGTTTAATAAAGAATTCAATAGAAGAAAAGCATTACGATGCAAAATGGTTTTTAAAGGAATTTCCTAACAGAAACTGGCCCATCGCAGCCTTATGAAAGTCGCATACGCGTGACGTTGACCAGTGACCACTTCAAACAGCGAAATGTGGAAGAATGAAATCATTTTGATCAAAGGGATTGTTGACAATGCAATCAATGAGCGGCGAAAGCGCCTTAAAGCATGCATTCGAGCTAGTGGACTAACTGGAGAACATTTTGAACATCAGCTTTGAAGAACAGCGTTAACACTAATTTCCTATCTTTTACATGTTGGAAACTTACAATTTTAGTTGCCCAAATTTGAACGTGCATAACTTCGGACCCTGTTTGTAGAATTAGATCAAATTTTCAGGAAACACTGATAATTTATCCATCTTCCATTCTCTGAAATTTTATAGAGTTTCATTTAGAATTAACAGATATATCGCCAAAACAAAAAGGGGCTCACTTCAATTGGGACACCGTGTAAAACCAATACAAGCATTATATCTCATTCTTATGTGCTGATAATGATGTCTGAAACCTGAAAGAGAATTGGCCTCTGGGCAATATTTACCAAGTTCTATTTTAAGAACCAAAAATAACACCAATCAGATTCTTACATATTTGTAAAGAACACAACGCACTGATTGCATGCAATAAGTTTCAGTCCTCTGACCCTTTTCTTTATCAAGATATAACAGTCCAAACTTGATAGATCATGCCGTTTTCGCACAATCCGCTTTTTTGCTTATTAATTTCAAAAATTAATATCTCGGTCAAATTTTGAGATATTTTGTTCAAATTTTCACTATTGGTTTCTATTGTGCATGTAGTTCATCACCAAAAAATTTCATAAAAATCTAAGGGTGGGGTGTAGGCTTACACCTCTGGTTCATATGACGTGGAATAACATTGGTTTGGCCTATTTTGACCCAAAAAATGAAGAAAATTTTTTTCCGTCTAGGAAAGAGTGACCATAGCCTACCGTTATCAGAATTTTCAGCTGATTCCAAATATATAATTTGTTTGCTTGTAGGTGAAAAATGCACAAAGTCCGACCTGCACCTCACCGCGGTGGGGGGGTGTACAACCAAGTATGGGATTGCCTGGTGAGGCTATGCCATCAGGGGTGAAGGCCTATGGCTGAAGAACCTCCTAGGGCGCTACGCGTGGTGGACAGGCTCACCAGGAACCCTGAAAGAGTTGGCCAACGCAGGCGGCAGGTGTTGGAAGGACACCTCAGGGCGAAAGAGGTCCAGAAGACCCACCGGCCTCCTTACCCTGCCAGGAGAGGATTGGTCACCACCTGGCAACTGACCAAGAAACTTTTACTGAAGACAAGTCTGGAGAAGTCATGTGAAAGCCTCATCGTCGTCACATGACTGACGGAAGAGAGAAAGAAGAAGAAAAATGCACAATGTTACAGTAAGAAAACGCACTATATTGCACAAAAGGAAGTAGTTCTTCCTTGACAATAATAGATAAACTTGGTTTTTATAGCGCTGAACTTTTTCTTAAGATTGGGTACCTATTCACTAAAATTATTAAAACTGTCGTTTCGCCGAGGTGTAACTGGAAAAAATAGTTCTTTCTTAATTAATTATGTAGAAGAAGAATAATAGTACGGATTACTGAATTTTCGTTTTTAGTCAACTCTGACACATGCAATGCTTAACAGTGATTTTACTCGATAACTGTGAAGGGAGACTGGGTACCTTCTCATAGACCACGTCACATAGGTCTACATGTAGTGCTAATTTGTTGAGTCAATTTTCCTAAAATTCTTACACTAACATAATTACATGTAGGCCTAGCTGTCGCTTGAGCAAGTTGAATAAGATAATGTAGTTTGTTCAAGTTGAAACCAGACCGTATCGCATATGTTGCTTTGCATATTTTTTAATTGTCGTCAACGGCCATTGATGTCAGGACATAGCGCGACGTCAAACCTCTTGATAAAAAAATCATCTCTCGTCACGTGTTATAATAAACTCAAAGTGATGGAGTGAATGAGCGCCAGTCCAAAGCATGGATAAAGAAGGAGGAGGATGACGATCTATAATAATTATTGGTCTATCATCACACAGTGTCGTTAAATTGAAACAACCACAAAATAATAGCTACACTAACTTGACAATTAAATCACTAGAAGAAGAATCAACTTCGGATCTAAATAACAAACCTTCTGTCTTCTTCATTCGATGTTGATGGGCTTTCAAGGACAATGTTGGACAGATTTCGTATCAGGCAGATAAATAGGGCAAAGGTCATGGCCACAACAGATCTCTTATAGGGCAATGGACGTAGAACCGTTAGCAACTTTATTACCATTTGCAAAAGAACAGACTTGCAACCTTCGAACGTCAAAGGTTGACTCGTTAAAAGAAGTCAGTACGGTTTTGTTCATTCAATCTCAGATACAGGCCTAAATTGGAAACTTGATATATATATATATATTTATATATATATAGGGCCTATAATACATATATACACACATATTGTGTACATCCATATAAGACCGAAACCATATTTTTATTTCTCGATTTCTGCAAACTTTCGAATCCGCGTATCGTGTGTAACTGCGCTACATAATAATTCTTTCTTCCATGGATCGCGTTGTGATTGTCGTGCACGCCGGTGCCTGGGCGATACCAGACACCCTGATGGAGGCGACGAGGAGAGGAATAAAGATGGCCGCTAGGAAGGGATACGGTGTCCTCATTGCAGGAGGCTCAGCCCTAGACGCTGTTCAAACAGCTGTCATGGTGATGGAGGATAACCCGGCCTTCAACGCAGGTAAGTCGGTGGGTGAGGCTGGGTGGTGGGTTGAGTGGGTTGGCGGGTGGGTGGGTGGGTTGAATGGGTGGGCGGGCGGGTGGGTGGGTGAGCGGGTGGGTGGGTTTGTGTGGGTTGGTGTTTGAGTGAGTGAGTGAGTGAGTGAGTGAGTGAGTGAGTGAGTGAGTGAGTGAGTGAGTGAGTGAGTGAGTGAGTGAGTGAGTGAGTGAGTGAGTGAGTGAGTGAGTGAGTGAGTTATCAAGTTCCTGGATGTAATCAAAACGAGTAAGTTGACGGCTTAGTGAATTACTGTGTTGACGAGTTAGTGTTTGTTTGTATGTGCACTTGTTATAGCTCCCCTTCAGCTCGTTCTACTCAGAGGCGCTCCCGAATGCAGAGCGGACACTGCATCGGAGTTTCACGCCGAAGCGCTGAGCAATTGTGAGTGAAGGACTTGCCCAAGGTCCTTACGCGGGGAGGTGGATTCGAACCTCGAACCTTCCGACTTCAAGGCAACGACGCCACCACTACACCACCGCGCCCCATAAAAAATCTTCGACGCTAATAAATTTTGGCAATCTGCACCTTTAAAGCTTCGAATATATTCAAAGTGAGTGAGTGAGTGAGTGAGTTCTATGAGTTCAGTGAGTTGGTGTGTGGGTGAGTGAGTGAGCTTTTTTCGGATAGACGAGTGATTAACGAGTAGGCCTATGTACGATGTATGTATGTATGTATGTATGTATGTATGTATGTATGTATGTATGTATGTATGTATGTATGTATGTATGTATGTATGTATGTATGTATGTATGTATGTATGTATGTATGTATGCATGCATGCATGCATGCATGCATGCATGTATGTATGTATGTATGTATGTATGTATGTATGTATGTATGTAGGCCTATGTATGTATGTATATGAACATTTATATAGCGCCTTACAATAACCTCACGAAGGCGCTTAATGGTGGGGAGATAATTTATAGTTGAATTACGGTTGTGATAATTGGTTTGGGTTGGTTAGGTGGGTCATTGGATGAATGAGAGGCATTGGAAGTGTGGTTGCTTGGAAATGGGAGACTTACATGAGTGGTAAAGATTTAGGTAATTATTTTGGATTGATGTATGGCTTATCGTTGTGGTCTTTTAGGTTGGGATTGTATTGGTCGGTCATTTTAGCAAATGGTCAGATACAACAAATGGTCATTTTAACTTTTCTGTAGCGAATATTATTACGACGACGTCGATGACGATGACGATGATGATGACGAAAATGACGACGACAACGACGATGATGATGATGTGTCCATAATTACAGGTCGGGGATCGACCCTGAACTGCAACGGTGAAGTGGAGATGGATGCTTTGATCATGGAGGGTCGTCATCTTGGAGCCGGAAGTGTGGCCTGCGTTCGAAACATCGCCCATCCAATCGCACTCGCCAGGCTCGTCATGGATAAGGTAGACTGAACCAGAATGCCCATAACATAATACAAATATGGCGTAATAGCCTACGCTGATAAGCAGCCCTGAAAATAGCATGACAGTGTTTAAGGCTATCATGGCGGGTAAATGGTTCAACCCTTCTAGATCTATTCCCAACGTAGGCTACATTTAGAAACCTTTATTTAAAAAAGCCTACATGTATGTTCCCAATTTCCTGCAAGAGGATGAGCTGTGTATACGCTAGATGTTTGTTTGTGCAATAGTGGGTATAATGCCCTGTGGCGCTCCCGTTAGTTGTTCGAATCGAGGAACTATAATGAAACATGGAACACAGAGCGTAGCATCATGCCATAGCCTACCAGTTGTCCAGACTCTTCTAAATATACGGCTCTGCTATTATAGCTATTATAATAGCCGATGCATATTGGATGCTCTAAGAATAATTTGCACGTCGATGTTTCACACAGACGGATCACACTCTGTTAGTCGACCGCGGAGCGAGTGAGTTCGGACGAGAGATGGAGGTCCCACTGCTGTCCAGTCGCCATCTTGTGACCGCTGAAGCTGAAACGGAATTGGAAGAGTTCAGAGTGAACGGATACGAATACGCTGTCGATGAACTATTCACTCCAAAGTAAGTTCAAGTTAGTATTTGAATTACTAATGATGATGACGATGATGATGATGATGATGATGGTGGTGAGTGACGATGACACGACGAAGATGACAAACAATAACAATGATGATGATGAATAATGATAATGGTAGTAGTGGTGGTAATGGCAGCGGCAGCAGTAGCAACAGCAGTAGCAGTAGCAGCAGCAGCGGTAGTAATAGTAGTGGTAGACTTTAGTAATAATAATAATAATTTCGCTAAACTTGGAGGATACGTAGGCCTAACCATCCCAGAAGCAATTTCGTTTTGTCTCTGGACATTTTTTTTATAGTTACTCACTCATAGGCGTTCACAGTTTCGGCGATAAAGAACGTAGCGTTGCCGAGGCCGAAGAAAAAGTTGGCTGAGCAATCAGTGAGCATGAGTTACAAATTAAACTAATGAGTGATGACAGACATAATGAAAATTTATTTTTAAACGAAAATCTTCAGACGTGATTGGAATAATAATTATTATGTCTCTAGATAATTATGGTGATGCATTGTCAAAATAGTTCATATCTAAACATCGTTTTAGACACCTCTAAAACTCTTGTCATTTATACACCGTGGTTAAAAAAAGTAAGCCAAATTGTTTTTTGTATATCTATAATGCCTGATAACATATCACGCTAAAATTTTCCAAATATTTAGAGAAGTGGACCAAGAAAATGATTCCAAAATTTCATGAGACGATGCTGAACGGATAAAAAGATATGAATAATTAAACTTCATATGCCGAATTTTCAGTTTACAAGCAATTTTCTGTCAGATTCAATAAAATGTTTCCTTATTATCTCCAATGCCTGATGACTAATCATTCTAAAATTTTCCAGATATGTAGAGAATTGAACTAGCAATATGACCCCAACAGTATGGTGTGATAATTTAATTAAATAAGATGCTCAAAATGTCCCACTCCTGCTTGCACGCAAACCTGGTGGCGCTGGCGCCATTGCAATGGCAACAGCAACGTCGATTAATTATCGTCTGGTCCAAGCCATCCCGCACTTCCAGCAAGCGTTGCTTCAGATCTTCTATGTCATGGATTGTTGTCTGGTAGGCTCGGTCTTGCATCATGCTCCTCATTTTATAGTCGACAGGATTCAAATCTGGGCTGTTCGAAGGCCATAATGTGGGAGAAATGAAGTCTGGCATCTCTCTCTTGTCAGAATTTCGATGGTTTCCTTGGTTCTGTGGGCTGGCGTTGTTCTGTTGAAAAGCAAAGCTGTCTTCTGGGACTAGATTTCTGAATACAGATGGAAGATGTTGTGACAGCAGAACATCGCGATAATAAGGTCTATTAATTTTTTCTCCAGGATCAATGAAGACTAATGGGGACGGCCAAGCGTCGAAACCGCAACGGACACCATAACAGACTTGCTGAAAACTGAAATTTCGGGTGATGAAGTTGAAATATCCATATCTTTTTATCCCTTCAAATTTATGACATGATATTTTGGAATCCTATTCTTGGTTCAATTCCCTAAATATTGGGAAAAGGTTTTTATGATTACTCATCAGACATCAGAGATGTAAGAAAAACAGTTTGGCTTACTTTTTATTGAATCTGACAGAAAATTGCTTGTAAACTGAAATTTCGGTATATGAAGTTTAAAAATTCATATCTTTTTATCCATTCAACTTTATCTCATGAAATTTTGGAATCATATTCTTGGTCCACTTCTTTAAATATTTGGAAAATTGTAGCGTGATATGTTATCAGGCATTAGAGATATACGAAAAACAATTTGGCTTTCTTTTTTTGAACCACGGTGTATATATACCAGACGTGGGTGCAACAAAGAATGCAAGTTATTGAAACATCAAACGAGTGATCGAAGTATAAATAATGAGATGTCGTGATCATTAATTTTCTCTGTCGCTCATCTAAACTGTAAAGTTAATTTCATAAACCAACTGAAATTTTGATCAATCTTTAGACTATAAGGGCCTACTATTGTTGAAACCTTTTAATCTAGGGAGACGCATGACCATGAAACGGTCGGAGCCGTTGCCCTCGACTCACATGGTAACGTCGCCTGTGCCACGTCGACAGGTGGTATTACCACGAAGAGACCTGGAAGAGTGGGAGACAGTCCAATCGTCGGTAAGCCAACAGAGGAATCCGTGTCTTGACTTGTCCTGTTTTTCTGTTCTGTCCTTTCCTGTCCTCTTTTTTTGTTTGTTCCGGCCTTAAATTTTGGTGAGCTGCTATTTCGGGTGTTTTAAACCCAAACTTCTATTCTCGTCAAAACATAACTTTGGATTATCTCAACCGTAAAAATTCTCGACGTCGTTTCTCCAAAAGATTGTTATAATTTTAGGACGTGTCATTTGAGATTCCAGTGTGTATATCTATTGATGCGCTTGGAAAATTGTTTAGGGCGATAATTATAAAAGGCGTTGGATTAGTTCTTTATAAGTTTCAAATCACGGTCTGCGCGACATGTTTTAGGAGCTGGAGGATACGCGGACAATGACGTCGGCGCTGTTTCGAGCACAGGCCACGGAGAATCGATTACAAGAGTCTGCCTAGCGCAACGAGTCATCGCTGACATGCAATCTGGTAACAGTCTCATATTATTATAGCCTATAGCCATGTAGTTTAGCGGCCAATAATTATAGCGTTTTCATTAGACACCTTTAAAACGCGATTACCTGATGCTACATGTTCATGAGAAAAGATAGCAAATTAGTCATCAATATGGTCATGTAGGCCAGCGGTTCTCAACCTGTGGGTCGCGACCCCCACGGGGGTGGCCTGACGATTTTCCAGGGGTCGCCTAGCTCTGGACCCTTCAAATTTTGTTTAAAAAAAAGCAATTTCAACGCTGTAGACCTACTCGTGACTAACACCTGCAGGCATTATCGTTGCTCTTCCTTCTCTTCTCCCTGGCATAATTATAATCTAGGCCTACTAGGCTATAGCCTAGATAAAATTATAGCCATGGTTCTCTTTTAGCACTTCTCATACATCTTCAGCATTAATTTTGATACGGTAATATGATTCGGTTGCGTCGCCTTCACACTTTCTTCATTCTTAAATTTTAAAAACCTGAAGCTGTATTTTCTCTTCTGAAATAGGTTCGAGTGCTCGGGAGGCAGGCGAGAAAGCCTTGAAGTTCATGTCGGACAGAATCCAGGGTTTTGGAGGAGTGATCGTGGTTGGCAAGGACGGTGACACCGCCCACGTTTTCACAACTCCTCGCATGGCGTGGGCGTCGATGGGCGGCGCCACTGGTCTCCTACGTCACGGAATTAATCCAGATGAAGACATCGTTGAACAGCAATGAACTTGTTCTAACTTCTAGGCAGAAACTTTCACAGATGGCGTATATCTGATCATAATCTGACTAGGCCTATCAATAGCCTAGTGCAGCGTTTCCCAAAGGGGGTTCCGCGGAACTTAAGGGTTCCGTGAAAAGATGTAAATAATCGAAATGTTGGTGAGAAATGCATTGAAAATTTGAGATTAGAGTAAATCGTCTTTTGTGTTTTGTCCTTTCCCATTGAGTGGCTGTCCGAACTTTCATTGCCCATTAGAAATCCAGTTGCAATTTATAGACATCGATCACTGCTGAGACATACGCTAAACTTAAAACTGTTCTTTTTGGGTGCGCTGGAGTCGGGAGCGCCTCTGAGTAGTTTTTTACTTGAAGGAGCGCTATGGGGAGAGCGGGGCATAATGGGATACCGGGGTATAACGGGAAACTTCATTATTGGCCATCTTACTTACTTTTAAAATACGAAAAAAATTCAATCTGAAGTAAAGCATATTTGAAGGTGAAGAACAAAAGCATTTACGATTTTGATACGTCTTGCAGTTTTTATGATGAAAAGTTGATTTTCACGCTCTCCCAAGTACCTAGGCTAAGGATTGTCCGTATCCAAAAAAATTTACAAAAACACTGGAGCTATATTAAATTTAAGTTATGCCATACATGTCTAGGGTTATATATATATATATATATATGTATATATATATATACAATCACATATTTCCATATGAAAATTTGTACAAGTTCAGTATTTTGTTTCAAAATGACGGATTTACAATTTTTTGCATATTGGGGCATAATGGGATACAGATATCCCATTTTGCCCCTTGCTGTGGTGCGAAAGCAATTTTTTCCCCATATCTCTTATATTGTAATATTTCATGGGTTCTAATTACCCCCTGACGTCTCAATCATTGTTTAGATATAAACAGGAGCAATAATACAAAATATATGGCACTTTTTTGAGATTTTAAAATATTGCATGTTATGGGGCATAATGGGATAGGCATCCCATTTTACCCCGGGTGGTGGGGCATAACGAGATTTTGGAACCTGTTGGTAAAAAATTGTATCTTCTATGTGGTTGATGCTTAAGTAGATTATTCTAGTCCATGTTGTACGTTATATACGCCTGCACAATGTGAGTACAAAAAAGTCCTGATTTCTTATTAATTGTATGATGAAAACTTCAAAATGCCTTAAGTATCCCGTTATGCCCCGCTCTCCCCTAAATGTCCGAATGAATACGCAGGTCAGAGCTGTAAATCTGAACAGGGACTCAGCCATCTAGCGAAGCTAATCTGAGTTCACGATTTAGGCCTAAACGCAACAACTTAATAAGTACCACTAAGTACAGCTGTTGTAACGAATAATAATTTTAGGCCTATTTGCTGGTGTAAAAGTTCAGTAACTGTCTCATAAGCTTGGGTTCTAGGCCGCTCTTGCTGATTTAAATATGACACAGCTGGCAATAAAAATCCAGCTTTCAAGTGTCATAAACCGTGCAATAGTAGTAAAATGCTGCCATTGCAATGTGAAAATTCAAACAGTTTCTGATGGGGGGGAGGAACATCCCCCTCTGAGCCCTCTCCATATCCCTTCCCCTTCCCAGTCTCGGTGCTCCTACGCACTTAGGCCTACGCAAGTGCGTACAGCGCTGAAGGCTAAAAAATAAATAATAAATTACAAATTAAATATTGTAAGCTGTTTAATTATTATTCTATTGAATCTAGGCTAAAGGCCTATAGCCTAACTATAATCTATCGTTTCAAACAACATCCGAAATTAGCTCCAGGCCTATGCGCTACCCAAAATGCATCAAAACGCTAGCTTATGTTGGCGATACCTCACAATCGCCAGTAGGCCTAGGCCTATAAAGCTCGCTTCGATGGCCGTTCGCTTCATGTTTGTGCAAGTTGTGCGTACAGGAAAAAATCCTGGGGCCGCCGCTGCTGTCATTTGTTCAATGGATCTAGAGATTGCAGGTCTTCCATCGTAGCATTTCCGCATTAATGACTGGTAAACTTCTGACTCAGCGCAACGTAGCGCTCGTGAATAAGCTGATGCTCCTCGCTTGGCTTAGACGTTTGTAGGTAGCGCATGCGCATACGATAGAAACATTAATTATGCAGTGTGAAAATTACAAATTAGACAGTGGATCGACTAGTCACTAAGCCTATTTGCCTTTCGGATAGCCTAACTAACATACGCCCGCATAGATGGCAGAGCGCAACGATTGTCGACCCGACTGGCTCGAGAACGGAACATTCTAGGACTAAGAATTATGTTAGTTACGGCACAGTATAAATAATTAACAGTACGTCGATTTCGGATCTCGCAGTCGTCAGAATAAGTGACGAGATATAAAGCCCTGCCCACTGTCATCCGCCATTTTCGCAGCAAAGAACTCTATAGACAAATTACATTTGCTTTCAATTCTATGGTACAAACTACAAATTTCGGTTTCCGGCAGCCGCCATATTAGTCGGGATTCATTAAAAGAACTGCAATGTACTGCCCGGACAAAATTTGCAACATGCTGGAAATAACAAATAATGAAAGATAAGATAATAATATATCCAAAAAATGAGCCCCAGCCTCTCAGATCTCTTGCTAACTCATTTTATTAGAGAAATTTGAGGGCGTTAAATCAATGGCATTTTTACTATACGGCTTAATCTCGAAGCCGGGTTGCATTAAAAGAACTGCAATGTACTACGCGGAAAAAGTCGCAACAGGCTGGAAATAACAAATAATTAAAGCTATAATAATAATATATTTTTTTTAATGGTCCCCAGCAACTCAACTCTCACTCTGGGTTATTTTATAAAGAGAAATGTTATGGTATGCTATTAATAGCAATATACGATTCGGTGCTTATGGGTTATCTGCTGGTCATTTGATGCCAAAATGGCGGCTAACCACATGACCAAAGAAAGGGCAACAGGCAGCCATCTGGGTAGACCTACTGGTAATTATTTATACCACATATATTATATTACAATATATGTGTTTATACTGTGGTTACGGCTCCGTCTGTGGGTGCGTATCTTGTGAATTAAATAATTGTTAAATATTTTTAAAATCTATGTTAAAGTTAGCGCTACAATATTTATTTTCTTGGTTAACTATTCTTTGCTTGTTCTCTTGCTTAAGTTTCTACGAAGAATCGTCCATTGGTTGTGTAGCGCTAAATTCGAATAAAATTTAAATTGTTAAAAATGGCAGATGCGCTCGACAGGTATATTTATTTATTTTAGAAGTTTAAAATTTAAATTATTACAGATGAACGTTTAGAAGCTTATGAAGGGAACACTTTGGGGATGTGATTGCTTTGTGGTGATTGGATGTCGCTTTGAGTTTCGTTCAATTTTGCTGAGGCTGCGATGTGGATGACGGAAGCAGATTTTTGTTGCGCTATGACAGTATAAATGTGAAAGTTGCAGTTTGGCGTAGGATAGTTCCCTCTGAAGGTTTGGTTTGCTTCTGTGATGAATCAAATGGGTAACCCTGTTGTTGATTCGCTCAGTAAGTAAGTAATCATCGCGAAATCCATGTAAAATGGTTAAATTAATGGCACTGGCTACGGAACCGTCCGGACGGTGCCGTAATTCTTTTTCTACGGAACCGTCCAACACTTATGGGCCTAACATTCGCACTAACACCCGTCGGCCAATTAGGTTAGCGGAAAACAATGTGGAAGAGTCGAAGACCGTAGGGGAGGAGGTTGTCGAGTACAATTAATGCCCATCCCTTTGTAAACAGTAGCCTACTGTCAAGAGCACGTGCAACACACAGGCTCTCGCATTTTAGACGAATTGCAATGTAAAACGTTTAAAATGTCTTACAAATGACCCTACGTATGGAGGAACATTTTGCACAGGTAATTATGTCTCACTTTAGCGCTCTTTATCGTTAAATTTAAGCATGGTTATAACATAGAAGACCTAGGTGTCGTTCGCGTATAGGGTATAAGGTTTCGCGTCGTGAGGGTCGGTTAGGGTTAGTGTTAGGGTTAGTTTCGTCTTTAGATTCTTAAGATTTTTGCGTCGTGAGGGTCGGTTAGGGTTAGTGTTAGGGTTAGTGTCGTCATTAGATTCTTAAGATTTTTGCATTGGTTGTTTAGCAGTTGTTGGCCAAGCTAGCCTAATAGCTTGACCATCAACTGCTAACATCAACTACCTTTACCCCCCTACGGTCTTCGCCTCTTCCAGACGGTTCCGTAGAAAAAGATTTACGGCACCGTCCGGACGGTTCCGTAGCCACTGCGTAAATTAATTATTATAAATGAATGAGAATATGCAGTAAGCAACTCAAGGTAAGATGTGTGGTGGCCTCATCAAGCATAGGTGCTCGCAGTTATTTTGCAGGCGGGCAAACCACAATGGTCAGGGACTCACGGTTATAATTTTAGCAGTGCTATAAAAATTCAATCAGGAATTTAAGAGCATTGCACGGAGGTTTCTAATTGTAAATTTCTTAGCTTCACTTTGTGGATAATTGGTATCATTCATGTTTTGGTGCCAAGAAATTTGTTAAAAAAACAATTGACGTATTACTGAAAAAGTAGGTCCCAATTTCCAGAAGTGAGCAGTGCCCTCTATTGCTTCTATGCATGGGCGCCCATGTCATCAACGTATTCTTTAATGTGCATGCTCAAATTCTTAGATGTCTGTTACATGAATTACATTACAATTCATGTGTGATTGCTCTAGGTTTGACAAGCCAAAGCTGGAACTGCTTGGCAAGCTTGAGTCAACGTTGACACGACTGAACGTCATATGGGAGGAGGTTGGAATAACGGCCGACGTATGTCGTGAGAGAGAAACGGTCGTCTTTCGTCATCTGATGAATCTGCTCGATGACATGGCGCATGAAGAGGAATCAATGCGTACAACTCTCGTAGCAAACATCAAACGATTCCAGGAAGATATCGTCAGTCTTCACGCAGAGTTGGCTCTGCCTCCATATGAGGTCTGATTATGTCGGATTTTTATTTTTAAGACGTCGTATAAATGGGGATCATGCTAAACGACAAGCGGAAATCTGATTATGGGTGTGAAAATTATGATCATCTGTTTTATTATTTTAAAAAATATAGTGGAATTTGTTTTTTAGAATCATTTATGTATACTAAATTATGACAAATGAAGTCATGCTTTTTCTGACTTACTAGCTTTGACCCTTTGAACCCGGAGCTCCTGTAACTGTGTGGATAACGGGCTGGAAAACCGGCCCGTCGGGTTCAAAGGGTTAAGGTTACCCTGGGAGCAAACTGATTCAAGCAAATACATTCGGTTGCTGTATTTTCTACGTTATAGTACTACTGTGATGTGACGCTTGAAATGTAACATCATTAGGAATTCTGTCAAATATTAATATTTTGTGATGGTGAAATTGAGAATCAGCATATCAGCTGTCTTTAGTCATGGCTGGGCTGGGAGCACCTCTGAGTAGTTTATTGAAGAGGCGCTATATAAATTCTAATAATGAATGAATGAACGTAGGAAATGAGTTACAGAACCTCGTAAATGCTTTTTGATGTCTGCAGCATTGTTGTCAAATGGAGTGATCCCAATGGCTGCCATTTTGTTTATCACCATTGCGTTGAGTAAACAGAGTTTCCATGAAGGCCAATAAAAAAAGTTAATCGGTTTAAATTCAGAGTTTATCGCATTGTTACGTGTTACGATGCCATATAAATTGTCGTAATATAGTATTGGAATTCATTCTTCACCAAAGAATGTTTTCTGCCTTTTCAGTTTACTAAGTGCTTGATTTCTTTGTCCTGTGTCCTGCATATATTCTGTCATCAGGTCAAGACTGACCAGACTGTTCTGCTGTTGGAGAAAGAACTTCGGACTCATCTGGAATCGCTGTCCAGAGAGAAGCATGAGAAAATGTCACAACTTGAAGCATTAGTTAAAGAGGATGAGCAGCTGTCGCGAATTCTTGGTGTACCAATGCATGATATCGAGAAAGACCGTGTTCCCACGGAAGCACAAGTGTCGGAGTTCGAAGAGCGGATTGCAGGTCTTCGCACAGAGAAGGTTGGCTGCGATTGTAATATTTGATAATATAACACGATATAATTACTATAATATGATAATGTTAATATAATATGATATAATTTTTATATGATAATTAATCGTAGATTTTAACAGTTTTAAATGTGCTTGGTATGTTAGATTTTCATGCTTCAAGCATGTGCCAATAGCATTGGATGCGGATAAAAAATTGCAGAGATTGTTTAGCTGGTTTTTGGTTTCGAGGAATGTTCAGATGGTTCCGTTGCTTTTTTGTTTGATTCTCCAGATGAGTAAAGTTATTGAATGTCGAGAATTGTTTAGTTGCATTTTGGTTTAATGGCCTCTCCATTCTCTGTGCAGGTTTGATTTGTTTGTCTCATGAGAAATTTGAGATCACAAAAAGTGTATAGCATCCTAACTTTAATTTTTTTTTGAATTTTCCTGCAGGACCAGAGACAGAAGGAATTTGTGGAGACAAAACAGCGAATTCTTGACCTGCTCAGTGAATTGGATTCTCAGCCGTTGACTTCGTTTGAACAGAAGGTTGTCAACAATGCGGACGATGAATTGTTAATTCTCTCAGATGAAAATATCGCGTCTCTGCAGCAGTTTCTTGCCCGTGTAAGTTCAATGTCACTATTCGATTTGTTGAGACCTCATCAGATACTTAAGTTGCCTAGTGCGCACGTACTACTGAACAGGGATGGTTTGAAATGTTGCTGTTTAACTAAATCCTTCCTTCCCAAGTGCCTTAACCACAGTGTTCAAGCCAGGCATTTTAGACATTCAGTTGTCAATGTTCACTCTAACATATCCAATTCGCGACCATGCCCCTTCACACGTTGTGAGAAACAGGTTTCGACAGATTAACCCATACGGCCTTGAATTTTCGTTACTCAATGGCTAACAAACCAAAATATCGATTTCTCAGGTTGACAGGGTTTAGTGCTTTGCAGAATACCACACACGCACATAACTTGAATTTTTAGTTCACACTGTTTACTTTAGTCTTGATTTTACAGCTCCTATAGCACAACTCTACTGACTTCTGATGAAGTTGTAGGTAAGTTGGTGAGTACGTATTCTTTAAGTAGGGCCCCCAGAAATTCGCGATCTTGCGCAGCGCAAATTTAGCGCAAATTTCCAGGT
Organism: Lumbricus rubellus; assembly: GCA_945859605.1. Lineage (NCBI taxonomy): Eukaryota > Metazoa > Annelida > Clitellata > Crassiclitellata > Lumbricidae > Lumbricus > Lumbricus rubellus. The sequence continues at coordinate 2,957,670 of OX243813.1, read as the reverse complement.
TTCGCGCAACAGCGCAAAAATTGCCAATCCGCGCGATTTTAGCGCAATTTTTGACAAAATCTTGCTAATTTATCTAAATTGGGCTTGGATTGACTTAAAATATCTCTGCGGCGCGCGGCAGTTCAACATAGCAACGAAACCGATGGGCGATAATCAAAATGGCGGCCTCAGAATGGGATGAAATTATACTGGAATTTTTAGTTAAAGATCGTTATTTTTAGCAGTAATGCACAAACTTAAAGTGTAAAAATTTCAGAACTTCACGGCCACACAATAAAATATGTTAGACGAAGTTTCTCAAAGCGGTCACATGGCAGCGTCGCGTACTTATGACAGAGCGATCGCATTTAATCTATGGGTGTCAGGCGTGCAGACAAAGACGGAAGGCTACTATTCAGCACGTTTTGTAACTTGGTGATTCATTATAATATAGGCATATGATATTAATAAATAATACCATCTTGAAGTTGTAGGCCTATTTGCAATGAGCGTAGATTGCGGTGGGTGTAAATTTGGCAAAATAAAAATTCTTTGCAATCGTCTAAATACATAAATCTTATGGTTATAGGAACTTTATAACTGCATTTTTTGCTTGATTTTCTCATTTCTAGAACGCCAAAGCTTTACATTAAGTGACAAAAACACTGCTAGATACTTTGGTAAACCGATTTAAGGAAAAAAAGTCGAGAATTATAATTTTTTAACTTGCGCAAAAATGGCGCAAATTTTTCATTTTTGGTGCGCAATTTTTTCAGTTTCTTGGCGCAAATTTCTGGGGCCCTATTTAAGATGGCCAGCTGCAAAACAGCACTCTGGTGAACAAGTATCATAATATAAAATTCATATAAGACATCAAAAACTAATAGGACTAAACAAACAAATTAATATGTGAACAACATTCTAGCAATGTGAGTAAGTTGAAGGAGTATGGTCAGAATCCGAAAGGTTGGTGAAATCTTTAATTTGCTGTTGATTTGCATGGAACTTTCTTCTGTTGCTAATTTCAGATGGAAAGCCGTAGAGAGGATCATGAGATGCAGGCGAAGAAGCTGCGTCGACAGCTCGCTTTGCTCTGGGATTGCCTCGCAACTGCAGATGATCAGAGAAAGACGTTTCTTAAGGATCACTCTGGAATCAAACCGCGGACGATTCAAGCTGTACGTTTGTACCAGTCTTCATGGCTGAAAAGTCTGCTTTGTTACTGTTTTGTGTGGAATGACTAAAATTATTGTGATGTACATTTAGTGATAATAATCATAAGAAGATGAGGAAGTCTCTTAAACATTCAACTCAAAACTGCTCTTTGCTGTGGTGGAGTCAGGAGCGCTTCTGAGTAGTCCTTTTGAAAGCATGCTATAGAAGTTATTGAACGAACGAATGAAAAAAAGATTGTTAATAATGAGAGAGAAATTGTTTTGTTTGCTGCAGTTGAAGGAAGAGATTGTTTTGTTTGCTGCAGTTGAAGGAAGAGATTGTTTTGTTTGCTGCAGTTGAAGGAAGAGATTGTTTTGTTTGCTGCAGTTGCAGGAAGAGGTTGTTCGCTGTCGTCTGCTCAAGATCCAGAATCTGCACGGTTTGATCGAGAAGAGAAGACGAGAAATCGCAAAACTGTGGGACAAATGTTTCTACTCAAAAGAAGACAGGGAAGATTTTAAGTCATACTTCAATGGTCAGTCGTCTTTTTTTACCCATCCAGCCCTTTTGCCTGTCCTTGGATTTTCTATCCAGCTCTTTAGTCTGTCTTAGGATTGACATCCAGTGCTGTAGTCCTTGAATTCTCCTTCCAGCCCTGTAGTCTGTTCTTGAATTCTCCTTTTTAGAATGTTCTCTTTGCTATCCGTATCAGCTATTAAAGGAAGTTTATACTGTCGAAGGCTCTAAAAATGGTTATGGCAGTGCACTTGTTTATACGACTTTAACACTTTAGTGATGATGGTGTAAAGGTGATCTTGGTAAACCAATGGCGCTCGTTGTCAAAGTGTTGATGAAATTTCTCTGAGGCATCATTCAAAAAATAATCAGTTGAGTCGCAATTATGATAACAGTTGCCATCAAATGATTGGCATTGTCTTGCTTGCTTTGTCATTGTGGTTTACATATTTGCTGAGTACTACGATATGGAGGACTGAGTGTTCACCAGAGGATGTGATTTTTTCGATGCTAACCTAGCTATTCATTAAATAGCTTTAGTTTTTGCTGTTCCGACCACGAGTGCACCGGCTGAACTTGTGTTGGCATAATTAAAAGAATTGTTTTTGTGTCTTTATGATTGGACCATTATTGAACAAACCTATTTTAGGCAAGGGAATTATGTAGGACTACTAATCTGCCCTGATTTTGTAACTGATCTCTGATTTTATAGGATTTATATGATCCATGTATTTGCATTTTTCAGACGAGTTTTCGGAGGATGCGTTGGAGAAACACGACAGAGAGATCCAGCGACTGGAGGACTTCTACCGACAGAATCAAGACATTTTCGACCGAGTCCATGATACACTCAGACTCTGGAACAAGTTTGTCGAATTTGAGGTGCACATTTTTTCTTAAGTTATCCAGTGTTCTGTGTTTGGCTGAATTTATATTCAGATTTTTTGTTGGTTGGAAGTTTTTGTTCTTTATTTTAATGTTTTTGTGTGTTAGTTACGAAGATGATTTTTGGTGTTTCCAAAGATTTATGTTATTTTGATGTTTTATTTGGTTGTGATAATTTGTTGTTTATTACATTGTTTTCAGTTGGTTATAAAGATGATTTTTGTTGGTTAATCCAATGTTTTCTGCTTTTGCAGCGATACACGTCTGAACCGAACCGATTGGTTAATCGCGGTTGTTATCTTCTGACGGAAGAGAAAGACAGAAATCGAATAATTAAGGAATTGCTCAAGGTAGACGAAATGTGTCTTGGAATTATTTCAGGAATCATTGCGGGTATTAAAATTAACCTTTGCCATCACATTATGCCTATGTATTTGCACTTGCCTGCAAGTATGTTTATCTTATCTTTCTAAATAAAAGAAGAATAAACACCTGAGAGAAATTCATTCTTCGTTCAAACTAATCCACACTAAGTTGTCAGACGTTATTGTGCAAATTTCTTGTCTAACTTACTGCAGACTACATGTGGAAGCCAGTGCAGAATTGAATCGCTTGCACCTGTTGGTATATTTATTTTCTGTTACATGCTTTTGTTTCTGTGTTGCCTAGATGGAGCAGGAGACGACTGAGGAGATTGAATTGTGGGAAAGACGCACAGGAAACAATTTCCTCATTGGCGGAATGAAGTACGTAGACTGTGTGCGTACTCACTGGGAAGAGTACAAGGCCAAGAAGGAGGCGGAAAAACAGCAACGGGTGTGTGCATCTCTCCAACATTTCTCAATCATTACTGTGATAAATTTATATAGCACTTTTGGAAAGATGTGTTCTGTCCATTGAAGTCCTCTAATTGCTACATATCTTCCTACCATGCTGCCTCTGAAACTTGTGTGAAATTTGTCACAGAATAGTAACATCTGCAAATCATGTGCAGCTTGTATTTTTTAATGTAAATCATAGATCTTATGTATGTGCATTATTAAAATATTTCATATCTTTCTTCCTTCCTTTGTTGATTTTTCTGTCCCCCAATGACAAACTTAGCAATTTATCCTTGTGCGGTAAAGGGTTAAGTTGTCATTTTTCAAATGACATTGTAGCGTGGAAAACATGTGGAAGCGGATGTGTCGGCTGGAAGCACATCTCGGTCTACGACTCCTTCCAAGTCGCTGACTCCATCGAGATCCGTGACTCCATCAAGATCTGTCACTCCATCGAAGCTGGGAACCTCATCTCCAAGCGTGACTCCAACCAAGTCTACTCCAAGGCGTAAACAAGTAAAGTATTTCTCTCCTGTCTTAACATTTACATGTAGTATTTTCTGCAGAAAATACGATCTCTGATTGGCTGAGGGGTTGCGGCTTCATATTCCTTTGATGTTAGTCACAGGTTTAAGACTATTACCGGTACTTGGATGATTTTGCACAAGATATGACTTCGAATTTTGTGCAAAATCTCTGGAATTAGTCCATTTTGCCAGCCTTTGCTTATTGTATTTTTAGCAATGTCGAATAGCTCTTTTATCCATAAATTAATTCAGTTAGAATTCAGATAAAATAATAGTTTTTGTGTCATTGTAAAGAGGGTGTGTTTCTCTGTAAAACAATATAAAATTCTGTTCATGATGGGTCATTATATAGCACCACTGAACTAACAAAACAACTCTCCGTATCGTTCTTTACGACATCACCAAATCAGAGGTTTTGTCTGTTGTGGTCACATGCGCACACTTGAAGCCCAGCCATTGGATTCCCGTTGAATTTTAGCAGCTGGGATTGTGTTGAAGGGGGTATGACTGTGACCCTGACGATTTTGTTTCAGCTGGAGATGCCACTGGGTGGTTGTGGTGGTCACTTGAAACCACTGGCTGAACAGAATCGAAACCAGGTGGATGGTAAATCGGGAGAGAAAGTCGAAGAGAATCTCTTCAGTCAGATCACTGTCAGCACTGGCGAGATCTGCAAACATGATCCTGATGAGACGCTTGGACCTCTGGAACACTATCAGGATTTTGCCGTATGTAACAGTAATTGTAACGTAAAGTTTAGCTATTTTGTAACTTAACAGTAATGGCTTAAAATTGTAGATTAATATTGAATCACCTCAGGTGAAATATAACAGAGGGGTTGTTCCCATCCCAAAATTGAAGCACGTTATCTTGATTGAACATAATAATGTTCTTGAATAACGTTGCTTATTATGCAACCTGGAGCATGTTGATTCTTTGCTTCTGTTTAACCAGCAGTTGAAGCAGCAGTCTGTTCAATTGACTGTGCATTTTGAGTTGTCAGAGGGAGAGAGTATTTGAGTCAACTCTGCAGTTGTTACAGATGATGTTGACGATGCTGTTAATGCTCAATGCAACTTCTGGATTATGATCATAGTACTATTGCAAATTATAATAATAATGAAATCGGTCTTTGCGCCATGTCACATTAATTGGTGTTAGTTTTTTAGACTACATTTTCTGGGCCTTACAATTAAATTTCTTGGTCTTAGACTTTAGTTGTGACGTTTTATTTTTGCCTTGCTAGGCCTTACACTTTATTTCTGGGCCTTGTGTTTGCAATTTTCATCAGACAATAAACACAACATACTCTTTAGCCTTCTGTAACATCCTGTTTTCAGTGGATATTGATTAGAAGTGTTTATGAATTTCAGCTGACGTTGAATGAAAACTACAGGTCAAACAGTCGCAGCAGCGTTCTACCCAGATCAATGCAACACTAAACCAAGGAACCTCAAATTCGAGAAATCACTGTCTGCGTTCATATTTTTACACAGTGCCTTAAAGAGATGGAGACTTTTGACTTTAAAGTGGTCAGAGAATGGCATTTCTGAAGTAGCGGTTTTGAGAAGTGTGACTATTGTGAATGACTCTTGTGACTGCTAACTAGTTTCTCATCTACCCATAACTCTCGAGATGTAGCGTCCCTTCAAGGAAACCACGTCTATGAGGCATTGCCAGCAGCACGACTAATGTTTACTTCTGTATCTGGGTTCAAACCTGTAGTTCAGTGCTGTCCAACTGCCACATGCGGCAGCCGACTGATTTTGAGTGCCCCTCCCCACCCCCATCCGACTACGCTATGGTGCTATTTTTGTGTTTGCACTTGACCTGACCAAGGAGTCCTGAGAAATGAATGTTGAGGGTCAGGAATCAAACAAGTGCTTGGGTATTGAACCTGCTGGTAGTATTTGTGATGTCTGCATGGATCGATGTATATTTATCCTGTGGTAACTACTTCTCATTAAAAAATGCTATATTATTGCAAAACAATTTTTTTTCAAGGGCAACGGCCTCTGTTGTCATAAGCCCGCGTCAAATATGGATCCATCATTTTCATTGCCTGGCATGTAATGAGTGCCAAGGTCTGTTTTGTCTGTGCTAAGCTGTTGCAATGTGTTGCCTGCTGTTTGGCTGTGGATCAGCACTGTAGTTCTGATTTCTGTAAATTCAGTTACATGTATTTCACACACTATTTTCCCAGACATTATGATGCTTTTAAAAGGATCTGTGTTTTTATGTCTATTTCTTACGACTCCTGCTTTTTCTAGCCTAATTCTAGGTCGTACTTGGAACTTTGTGTATGTCGTGTTTTCAATCGTATTTTCAAGTTCATCAGGAGAGTATGGCAAGATTTCTAGTGCTGTGCTGAAATTGTTTGTAAATCTGCTTTTGAAATGTTCAAATGGGTTCACTGCGTCTGATATCAAGACGCTGTGCCACGTAGATCGGAGTACAGTTTGCCTGACATCATGTGGACAATAAAATGGTAGAACTGCCGCTGACGTAGGCTGGTTATGTACTTACCATAATTATACAGCAATTGTTTTTCAAATTACATGCTTAATATAAACTGATGTAATTATATATTTGCTCTGAGTGTTTTACAGATCTATGTTAAATTTTTCTATTTATAATATTTACTCGTGACTGCTTACAGCTAAAAACTTTACATGGAAATCACATTACAATTGAAAATTGTTCAATGTTTGTGGAGGATTGGAATTCTGGATGATATATAAAATTCAGTAGTCGACGAATTGTTGCAAAGCTTATTTTGCTGAAGTGGACGTGGTTTTTCTTTTATGAATTTCTTGCAATTGATTTTTCAGCAGTTTCATTTTTAGGAACTTGTGTGTCTTAGTTTTCAAATTATTTAGCTAATTAAGACCGTGCCTTAGTTAAATTATTTAGCTATCAAGACCCTTAAATAATACGTTAGAATCTAGCCCTGTTTGCTGGAACCTTACAGAATTGAAGTCAAAGCCATAAATGGTATATCAAATCCTGCCTCATTTTCTGAGGTTTTTAACAGCTGAACTAGGATCAAGATCATTGACCACATTATAGAAGTTTGGGTCCATTGAAACATGATATTATGACTCTTTAGCCAGGGTTGGGTCAGGAGCGCTCCCAAGTAGAGAATATCTCCCTCCCTAGTTGTAGGTTTATCTGCCGAGCATGCAACTTGGTTTTTTTAGTGACAAGTAAGGAACTGCCATGATCCAGCGTCATTTTTGTGCAATTGGTTGGCTAACAATGTGCAACATGAACTGCTGCTCACCTTTGTACTGTTTTACAAAAAGCATTTAAGTAAGTGTGAGTGGTAAGTTGGTGGTTTCATTGCGTTATGTTGGAGGGTAGGTACTCTTGTGGAGTCCTTTGAATTGGCGCTGTATCAAATTACAATTAAAATTATAGTGACGACAGAAGATAAAAGTGCAAGAACGCATTCATTTATTAAGCACTTCCTCGTATATCAGGCAGGCTATCCATTTTCCATACACACTAACGATAGTACAGGATGAACCTAAACAGTTTACCAATTCAACAAATCTAACCGAACCTATGAACAGAATGTAACTCATGCAAAATTGGCAACATCAGCGTCAGAATTCGGCAGCAAATCGTGAAATTAATCTCTTGGTTACAACGTAATGCGACTTTTACAACGTTATTGACTGTGTTACAATGTGCAATTGTGACTTGAACAGGAAAGACCAGACATTGTCCGACTTTATTAATATTAACAATTCTTAATTTTATTACCCCAACATGCTTAGACGCAGAGTGAAATGAAAAACTAAAATCAACCTGCTGAAATATGTTTAATACACTATGAAAAATCAGGCTTTCCTGCTGCAAACTATGATTATTGTATACAAAAAAATTCACAAAATCTTCAAGCAATAACTACTACTGGTAAAGAGAGTTCGCACTTGCAACTAGAGAAGTTTGGAATAATCATGAAGTGACCGTCGTCGTAGCATAACCAAAATCCTGATTAGTTTTTTTTAGCCGAACGCGAAAACGATTCATTTTGATTTGTGCCACGGCTTTTTGTCGATTCCCTTGTGGTCGGGCACGTGACGATAGCGGCAGCTGTTGGCAAACTGGCATCCGGTTGTTCGCCAGAAGTAGCATTCATTACCATTTACAGGGCCACTGATCTTGTTTCCTATAGCAGCTATCGGGGGAGCAGGAGGAGGAGGAGGTTTTGTGGCGCTACGAAACAACAACAGAAACACGTAAGTTGTAAGTATTTTCTTTATTACTTCACTTGCAAACGCACAACGAACATAAAAACATTGTTTTTATAACACATTGAAGTAATAATAGTTGGTAATAAACGTGCAAACTAAATCAAAAGTTGAATGAAATAACTAAGATATTAGAGTCAAACAAGCCATCTGGTAATAAACGTACAAACTAAATCAAAAGTTGAATGAAATAACTAAAACATTAGAGTCAAACAAGCCATCTATATATAGATGTAGCATCCGAGAATCCCTTTCCAATCAACGAAACACAGCATGGTATCTTTAGATTATGTGAGCGATGTCTAAGGTAGTATCCAGATACTGTTTTTAGGGATCATATATAATCAATGTTAATCATGGTAATAATACGATTAAACAGCTCAACAAGAACAGCTTAACTACAATCGTTTTGCATGGTCTACGTTTTGCACTGGTAAAACTAATTGCAGTAATAAACGATCTTGCCTTAAATCATAAGTGTGTCGAAGTGCAACTGAAATTACTTTAGACTCGCCTATGATGAACGTACGTTTTGGCCACAATTTTCTCGGTTCCGTTCGTTACACTTGATGTTAACGGATTGTCCGGAAATTTTATCAAAAGTTTCTGGCCTCCGCAGTCAATTCCCTGTGACAAGAAATCCAAAAGAAAAAAGCCAAGAATTATAATCACTATTTAGAAATTTATACTAAATTAATTGGTTCATTCGCTATTCCCACCCAGAATGGGATTGGAAGTCAGAGACAAGTTGGAAGGAGTGCAAATGCCAAACAAGTGCAGCAACGTGGTAGGAGATACATGTGCCGAGAAGCAAATGCCCGTTTCAACAATACAATATTACACAATACAGTGAAGGACACACATACAGGCAGAGAATGTGGCCAATGAGGCGAGCAGCTGAACGAAGAACTTGATCAAGGTGTCCAATTAGCCCAAGTGGCAGACCTATGAATACCGAACTGCAGTGATCAATTCTACTAGTCACGAAGGCATGCACAAGAGCCACCGCTGGCTAACCTGGTGTTGCAGCACTGAAGGTTGTAGTCAACCCTATGCATTCTGATGACAGATGGCAATCATATTTGTGCACTTTTTCTCAAAAAAATGTGTAGACTTACTCATTTCTGACTACTTACATACGCCTACAACGGTTTTAAAAAAATTAACAATGTAGTGAATTAAACTCCAGTTCAATACAAGGGCTGTTGATTGCCATTAAAATAAAGAACAGTTGCTCAACACTGTGCTACTGATCGATGCATAATTATTAGATTGCGGCTCTTAGTAGATTTGTCGTAATAGTTGTAACAATCACCTGTAAAGCTTCCATTGCTTTGCCAGCGCATTCTTTGCTGGTGAAGTTAACAAAAGCACAGAACTTGTCGGGTAGACATTTTACGCTCTGCAGTTTGCCGTATCTGTCAACAACAAAATGGTTCACTGATAGACATTTGATCACAACATCCGATTCTCTCGTAATTTTCAGGTCATTAGAGTAAAAGTTGGTTTATAAAATTGAAACCGGATAAATGAATCAGGGAAAGGAGTGTCTAGGAAAAAGGAAAATAGTCCAATCAATTTTATTGTTGAGGTCGTCAAAACGTTGCAACTATTTTCAAGGGGTCACAGAACTAAAAAGGCTGAGAACCGCTGCTTTAGTTGATATTTAACAGTTCAGCATGCTAGTCATTAGACCATCATGTACACCACAAAAGGTTGAAGACTTTATCTCAATTCCTTGGTGCTAAAAGATTTGCGCTTGTACTTGTGATTAAGAACTATCCTACTTTTCTAAACTACTGAAACTACATGGCAAAATTAAGCATGCCCCCCAAGCAAGATATCGCGAATATAAAGGTTGTGATAAACTCGGTATTTGTTCAGTATTCAAAAGCATCAAAAAGCAGTCTGAATGAATATGTTAATAGAGACAGACAATGCAAACGAGAGACACATACACAGACAAGACATAGGACATGCTGATCGTAAGATGACTTACTTGGAAAACATTCCCACAAGATCTTCTTGCGATACGTCTGGCAAAACGTTTCCGACCCAGAGCGAAGTTAAGCCTTCAGGATTCCTAGGACTAAACAACACAGAAAAACAAAAGATAAACAATCCACATGAAGCAGGTACGTTTTCATAGCACACAGTAAAATCATTTCAAATAAGTCATCGTCTTAATCCTTTACCGACCGAGGGTATTTGAGTCCCACACCATTTACTGCACTTTGGTTGGTAAAGGGTTAAACTGCTTCTCAACAAGTATTATATATAAGAGCAGAAGTCCCTTCAGCCAGTCAGCCCTGAGGTTTTTTATCGGCTTGATGTATTATCACCTCACTCAGCCATTATTATTATTATTATTATCATTATTAATTGTTATTATTATTACTAATTAGTGTTCAGAAAGTGATCGCTACATTCAAAATCATATTATAAATTTATATACTTTATATTATAACAACAACAGAAGGTAGCGATAACAACTAACTTCATCTTGACATTGTCCATCTGCTTATTGATTAGAATCTGGTGCTGAGCCTGGTCGTAATGATGCTGAGGAATCGGTGGCAGTGGCGCCTTTTGACAATTTGTCGGTGGTGCCGCTTTCAGTTGACTGCCGCCGGTCGTTATCGACAAAGAAGCTTTTTGGTGAGAATTGTTCGCAACGGCAACGTTGGCGGGTCGCTCCATGTGAGACGACGATGATGACGTCGTGCTGTTCGTCGTCAGCCTCGTGACTTGAGCGAGGAGGACAGGTGGAGCCACGTGAGGCGTAGAGTCTTCAACGTCGGAGATGTAGACCTCGTCAAACGACATCTCCGACACTAAAAACGCAAACAGAAATATAATAGAACGAGGTCACATGTGGGGGCGCATACCTACATGCATGATCTGAACCTTTCGTAGGGTTGACGCCTTTACCATTTAAAGAAGTTTTATTACGATTATTATGAGAATGTTGTATGACTTTGCATGAATGTTACAATGTTTCTATCATTTATATCTTCTTTAAACTACTGTGCATGAGATGGTAGTCTAAAAAAGAATGTTCTTACTTTCTTACTTTCACAACACTGATTTGTGCATTCCACTTACAATTAAATTAAAAAAAGGAACAGCACATAAAAAAATCATTATTAAGGTAATCAATTGTTTTACCATTCTAAACGATTCGCGATTGGAGTTAAGTGGCGGTCGAATTAGATTGACGAAAAGAATTCTTGTTAAAAAGAAGTTGGATTGATGCAAATCATTTCTCTTTTAAAGGAATTATAGGAGTGAGATTGAAGAACAGTTTATTGCACAAACTGAGTTGGATTGGTGAAAAATAAATGAAATTTAAATAAAAGTTGGATTGATGAAAAATAAATGCAATTTAACAAAAAGTTGGATTGATGAAAAATAAATGAAATTTAAATAAAAGTTGGATTGATGAAAAAATAATTGCTGAGTAATGAACTTCTTGGTCTTTCTTAAATTGCCCCTTTTTACAGCGTTTGAAAACCATTGTCTTTGATCAAAGTGTGGTATTGTCAGGTTGGGAGTGCCTCTGAAATGACACTATACAACTTTACATTTATGATCGCAAAAACTAATAAAAAAATAATATGATAATACCAATAATAATATAATAACAATATCAATGAAGACCCATATTATAGTCAACAGAAGACACCAAGTAACATGTGAGTTTCTTTCTTAAGCACCCCATAAAAAAGCCGTGTGGCAGAGAAATGACTAACCTCGACCAGCAAGTAAAGAGTCTAATGCTTGGGGAACCGTTCCATGTTGCTGGATAGCGGATCGAGCAAGTTGAGAAGTGAAACCCATTTCCTTAAGCAAAGCAAAGACATCGGCAAACGTTACTAGACAATCTCAACTGCAAACAGGCAACTCGATGCCGTTAAAGTATTCAAAGAAGCATCAGTAACTGATAAAAAAAAGCACGGGCTGTACGGCTAACACACTCGATTAGCAATCCGCCAATTGAAAGTCTGAGCCTGCCGAGTAAGACTCCTGCCCTGGGCAAGTAACTTAAAGCGTTGCTATGTAAATCTTCATAATGAATGAATGAATAAACTTAAAGGTTCAGTATAAACTTCAAAACTGCTAGCAGCAACTTTCACAAGTTGCTAATACATGCATTTTCTATGTCAGCAGGCAGTAGAATAGTGAAGACGAACAAGGTAAGAAGCAGCAGCAATGTCCTGTGATGCTCTGGCCCCGTGTCCAGGACCTTGAGAGCCACTAACATCGGCTAAAAGACCTACGACATTCCTATGCTCTACCATTTAACATGGGTGCTCCATGTAATTATCCAAGGCGACAAACTCAGTAAATCTCAATTTCATTACTGATACTCAATACACGTGCAATACGCCAATTCCACACAAAAAATAGAGACGGGCTCAAAATCTCCATAAATCTCTTTAAAACTCCATAATTCTCTACAAATCTCCAAAAATCTCTAGAGAAGATGAAGAACTGACGATGCTTACAATTAGTTGTTGTATTCTAACTTCATTCAGCTCATGTTTGGCATCGATGCATTTTATGTCAAGCTTGAGAACGTGAGTGAAGGCGTCTTCGGCGTGCGTATAATTCTGTATTCAGACAAAAACACAGATACATATAATTATGCACCCATATTATATATATAATATATATAATTATATATACAATATACATGTTAGTTTATTGACATACCGCAGTCAGTAACAAAGAAAGAAGTCCTTTAAAATATAATTACAGTACATATAAAAACAATGAAAAATCAGTCCCTTTCTGGTCGCAGATTTTTCGCTCTGCAGAATGACTTGATTTCCCCCAGCCATACACCCAGTTAACTATCGGACTTAAAACTCCCGAGTTTGATGTGATGAGTTTTCTTATAGTCTATCACCTCAAACTTGTTTTTAAAACCATCACTGAGAAATTTACTCTTGTTGATATTAAAACGTTATGAGACGAACAAACCTTTAAACCGACGAGCGCTTTTCCTTTCCTAAAATATCCCTTTGGCCAATCGGGTGCTATTGCTATTGCTCTGTTTGCGTCGGCCAGAGCCCTACAAACACAAACACCTTAAGAAATCAGCTCAAACATCGTCTACTGAATGCTTTCCAACATGCAATTCTGGCTGTCTGAACCCAAACATTCAGCTCATACATAAGGGGCAGAATTTTTATTCCAACAGTGCTGTACAATTCAAATATTGAATTACAAATAGTACATTGCAAATATTACATCCCATACATTGCATGTCAAGCATTACCTTATTGAGTATTAGACAACAGAAGCTACCTTACCTTACCATCATACTGGTGCTCTGTTTACACTTCCGCCAGTCAAATTATCTGATTAACCCTACATTACCAGATCTTACTTTACTTCAGAAGCAAGAAATATTAGGTATGCGAAGATCCTTCCAATCATAAATAAATAATCTCGACCAACTATAAATATTGGTCCCATTTATGTAACTTCATGAACAAGTTAACACTACATCACATGTCATAAGTTGCAACTCTATAAATTCTTGACTTACATCATCAACTTCAATTGTCAATCTGTTATAAGCAAAAAGTTTCCTACCACAGTCATGATTTTAACATATTTTTTCAATTGTTATGAACCGCTCTACTTACTTATCAAATTCCTCTAATCTTTCATGGCAGAAGGATCTATTACCAAAAAACCTGAAAATAAACACAACAGAAGTATTTAAGTATAACCAATTGCTACATTACACTTTGACATCTAATAAACACAGTTAATGTATATATTTTGGATCATCTGGCTATTGGCTTTGGGAATTATGGGTAACTTTACCGAGATAGTACTGCCTATTACAGCTAACTTATCTATCTGTAACAACTGGTTCAGAGATGTTTAAAAGTAAACAATGTACCTGAAATCAGACGAGTCCAGATTTACAGCTTTCGAGAAGAGATCAACGGCCTCACGGAAATGTCCGTTATTAGCACGGGTATTTCCCTCAACTGAAAAGCAATTTGTCATCAGGAAGTTGTGAGGTTGTCAGCAAAAAACAAGCAATGCACATGATTTTTAAAGCAGCAGAAATTACCTGTAAAAAACTGTGCGATACATAACTGATGAAAACGAGAGATATCAAAATAAACACAAGACTTCAAAGTAAATATTGTTAGACTAAGCTATGCCTATATACATGTAGGCCTAAGTTAACCTGACTGGATGACTGTTTAAGTCATGCAGGCCCTCATAGGTCAAAATCCAAGCACTAACGAACAAGCAAAATTTTATCTGTTTAAATATAAGAAAGAGGAACTGCAAAACAACACAAATCTAGTCATCAAAGTCAATAAGAAATTATGGCTGCAAGATTAGAGAGGCTGTGATTTACTTTGAAATATACCTCAAACAGTTTAAGTTTATGGCAGCAAACAAATAAAACAGTGGCTACTCACTTGCAAACTGCCTACTCTGAATGATGATTGCCTCTCCTATCTGCCAACACAGACAAGAACCAGTTCAACACATTACAAGAACCAGTTCACCAGATTCAAGAACAAGTCCAACATATGCAATAACAAGCTCAGCAGTCAAAAACTAGTTCAAAATAGACATGAACCAGTTCAACACAGAAAAATAACCAGTTCAGCAAAGTCAAGAACAAGTTAAACACATACAAGAACCAGTTTTAAAAATACAGACAAGAACCAGTTAAGCACATACATGAACACATACATGAACCAATTCAGATGGCATTGGTAAAATGAACAGCAAGACAGATGAGAGCCTTGCATGGCTGCCAGCAACAGTTAAATTTGACTTCTACAATGATGTGCGATGATCAAGTTTATATCGCTTATCTCTTTGATCGCGGTTTGTGCTGTCAGGACGGGAGCAACTCTGAGGAGTTTAATCTTGAAGTGGCGCTATATAAATTCCTGATTACAATTACAAATCAGTTAACTGCAGACCCAGTGCGAATAAATGGCCGTCTATCATAAATCACTTTAAATGCAACATGGAAATAGCAGCAGAGCAATAAGAGACTTTAGGAAATGACATTCATTGCTTCTCAGACTACCTCATCATTTCGTATAACGACTACCTCATCATTTCGTATAACGACTACCTCATCGTTTTGTATAACGACTACCTCATCGTTTCGTATAACGACTACCTCATCGTTTCGTATAACGACTACCTCATCGTTTCGTATAACGACTACCTCATCGTTTCGTATAACGACTACCTCATCATTTCGTATAACGACTACCTCATCATTTCGTATAACGACTACCTCATCATTTCGTATAACGACTACCTCATCATTTCGTATAACGACTACCTCATCATTTCGTATAACGACTACCTCATCATTTCGTATAACGACTACCTCATCATTTCGTATAACGACTACCTCATCATTTCGTATAACGACTACCTCATCATTTCGTATAACGACTACCTCATCATTTCGTATAACGACTACCTCATCATTTCGTATAACGACTACCTCATCATTTCGTATAACGACTACCTCATCATTTCGTATAACGACTACCTCATCATTTCGTATAACGACTACCTCATCATTTCGTATAACGACTACCTCATCATTTCGTATAACGACTACCTCATCATTTCGTATAACGACTACCTCATCATTTCGTATAACGACTACCTCATCATTTCGTATAACGACTACCTCATCATTTCGTATAACGACTACCTCATCATTTCGTATAACGACTACCTCATCATTTCGTATAACGACTACCTCATCATTTCGTATAACGACTACCTCATCATTTCGTATAACGACTACCTCATCATTTCGTATAACGACTACCTCATCATTTCGTATAACGACTACCTCATCATTTCGTATAACGACTACCTCATCATTTCGTATAACGACTACCTCATCATTTCGTATAACGACTACCTCATCATTTCGTATAACGACTACCTCATCATTTCGTATAACGACTACGTCATCATTTCGTATAACGACTACCTCATCATTTCGTATAACGACTACCTCATCATTTCGTATAACGACTACCTCATCATTTCGTATAACGACTACCTCATCATTTCGTATAACGACTACCTCATCATTTCGTATAACGACTACCTCATCATTTCGTATAACGACTACCTCATCATTTCGTATAACGACTACCTCATCATTTCGTATAACGACTACCTCATCATTTCGTATAACGACTACCTCATCATTTCGTATAACGACTACGTCATCATTTCGTATAACGACTACCTCATCATTTCGTATAACGACTACCTCATCATTTCGTATAACGACTACGTCATCATTTCGTATAACGACTACCTCATCATTTCGTATACTGACTACCTCATCATTTCGTATAACGACTACCTCATCATTTCGTATAACGACTACCTCATCATTTCGTATAACGACTACCTCATCATTTCTTATAACGACTACCTCATCATTTCGTATAACGACTACCTCATCATTTCGTATAACGACTACCTCATCATTTCGTATACTGACTACCTCATCATTTCGTATAACGACTACCTCATCATTTCGTATAACGACTACCTCATCATTTCGTATAACGACTACCTCATCATTTCGTATAACGACTACCTCATCATTTCGTATAACGACTACCTCATCATTTCGTATAACGACTACCTCATCATTTCGTATAACGACTACCTCATCATTTCGTATAACGACTACCTCATCATTTCGTATAACGACTACCTCATCATTTCGTATAACGACTACCTCATCATTTCGTATAACGACTACCTCATCATTTCGTATAACGACTACCTCATCATTTCGTATAACGACTACCTCATCATTTCGTATAACGACTACCTCATCATTTCGTATAACGACTACCTCATCATTTCGTATAACGACTACCTCATCATTTCGTATAACGACTACCTCATCATTTCGTATAACGACTACCTCATCATTTCGTATAACGACTACCTCATCATTTCGTATAACGACTACCTCATCATTTCGTATAACGACTACCTCATCATTTCGTATAACGACTACCTCATCATTTCGTATAACGACTACCTCATCGTTTCGTATAACGACTACCTCATCGTTTCGTATAACGACTACCTCATCGTTTCGTATAACGACTACCTCATCGTTTCGTATAACGACTACCTCATCGTTTCGTATAACGACTACCTCATCGTTTCGTATAACGACTACCTCATCGTTTCGTATAACGACTACCTCATCATTTCGTATAACGACTACCTCATCATTTCGTATAACGACTACCTCATCATTTCGTATAACGACTACCTCATCATTTCGTATAACGACTACCTCATCATTTCGTATAACGACTACCTCATCATTTCGTATAACGACTACCTCATCATTTCGTATAACGACTACCTCATCATTTCGTATAACGACTACCTCATCATTTCGTATAACGACTACCTCATCATTTCGTATAACGACTACCTCATCATTTCGTATAACGACTACCTCATCATTTCGTATAACGACTACCTCATCATTTCGTATAACGACTACCTCATCATTTCGTATAACGACTACCTCATCATTTCGTATAACGACAACCTCATCATTTCGTATAACGACTACCTCATCATTTCGTATAACGACTACCTCATCATTTCGTATAACGACTACGTCATCATTTCGTATAACGACTACCTCATCATTTCGTATAACGACTACCTCATCATTTCGTATAACGACTACCTCATCATTTCGTATAACGACTACGTCATCATTTCGTATAACGACTACCTCATCATTTCGTATAACGACTACCTCATCATTTCGTATAACGACTACGTCATCATTTCGTATAACGACTACCTCATCATTTCGTATAACGACTACCTCATCATTTCGTATAACGACTACCTCATCATTTCGTATAACGACTACGTCATCATTTCGTATAACGACTACCTCATCATTTCGTATAACGACTACCTCATCATTTCGTATAACGACTACGTCATCATTTCGTATAACGACTACCTCATCATTTCGTATACTGACTACGTCATCATTTCGTATAACGACTACCTCATCATTTCGTATAACGACTACCTCATCATTTCGTATAACGACTACCTCATCATTTCTTATAACGACTACCTCATCATTTCGTATAACAACTACCTCATCATTTCGTATACGGACTACCTCATCATTTCGTATACTGACTACCTCATCATTTCGTATAACGACTACCTCATCATTTCGTATAATGACTACCTCATCATTTCGTATAACGACTACCTCATCATTTCGTATAACGACTACCTCATCATTTCTTATAACGACTACCTCATCATTTCGTATAACGACTACCTCATCATTTCGTATAACGACTACCTCATCATTTCTTATAACGACTACCTCATCATTTCGTATAACTACCTCATCATTTCGTATACTGACTACCTCATCATTTCGTATACTGACTACCTCATCATTTCGTATAACGACTACCTCATCATTTCGTATAACGACTACCTCATCATTTTGTATACTGACTACCTCATCATCTCGTATAACGACTACCTCATCATTTCGTATAACAACTACCTCATCATTTCGTATAACGACTACCTCATCATTTCGTATACTGACTACCTCATCATTTCCTATAACGACTACCTCATCATTTCGTATAACGACTACCTCATCATTTCGTATAACGACTACCTCATCATTACGTATAGGTTGTTGTCGAATTTCTGCAGTTCTATTCATTTCGATTTCTGATGCCGGCTTTTTCTTTTTCGTCACTTGCGTATAAAATGCTGCATTCACATTCAAATCCTACAAAACAGAAATCAATCGCAATTCACTAAATGCCACCGTGTCACACATGACCATTCTCTCATTTTCTTACAACTCAACATAACGAAGATTAGCACCAAACCACGTGCACAGAAATGTGAACAATAGTGCAACAGTCATAAAAAAAACTATAAGAATTTTTTTATTGTATTGAATTGTATTAAAGCACTGAAAAAGCACCTCTAATTTGGTGAACAGTTTTTGTTAGTTATCAAGCAATTCTAACTTAGATATTTTTTAGCATCAGCTGAAATTCAGCCAGAACTTAGAATTCTACATTAATACCCTAACAATGAAACAATCGAGACAAAAAGATTCAAACAATGAAAACAGCCTTTCCACAAAACTACACCCACACAGGATATCCAGACCTGCCGTTCCCTTCATTCCTCTGCACAGGGCGAACTTGTCCTCCATGCGCATACTTCTATCAGGCAGGAACACGCTTTCTCTGCTGGCCCAGCTGTCTGAAATGGGAAACCACCTCCATACCTGCGTCTGCTGCCAAGGGTTCCTCTGACATGTCCTATCGCATTCTTAAAACTGACGTCTTTAGCCGACATTGGATCAGGAGCAAGAGCTCCTAAGTAGTAACCTTTAACGGGCGCTAAATAAATTCTTGTAATGGCTAAACAGAAATGTCTTTGGCCAAAAAAGTTCCATGAGAACAGCAGTCACTTTACATCCTTTCTTTCTACCTTACTTTACATACAAACTTTCCTCAATGCATGACTGTAAATAAGAAGCAAGTCTTACTTCCGAATCGGACTTTGATAAAAGATCAAACCTGAAACAAGAACAATTGGAAAACGTTACCACATACAGCTGCTTAGTTAAACTAATACTAATTTAATTACAATATTTAATCAAATTCCTGTTATACACACCCTTCTGAAAGGTCACGAATCCACGGGAGACCAGCAAAGATGGAGACAAAGCTAAAGTCTAACCGTAACGCATCAGTTTATGGCCGCTTAGTGTGAAGTCTCAACTAAAACTTTTCATCCGCTGGAAAATCCAGATCGAGATCTAACATATCGTAGAATCCACATTTCCAGGTTCGGAAACACGGAGCACTTTAAGCACTCCGTCTGCTCGAAAGACGTCGTAATCAATAATAAATCTGTCATGCTGCAAAATGCAACGTGAGTTAAGAGTCGGTTAGAGTAGAGCAAAAAGCCGCACGACTCAATCTTGAATCCAACTCACTTTGAACTGTTCAGCTCTTTGGATTCCTTTACAACCTGCGTCTCATCTTTTACTTTCCCATTTTTCTTTGGCGCGTCCTGTACCTTCAAGAACATGATACAAAATCAATGCAAAGTAAGCAAGTAATTATTCACTTTGAATCTCAGTTGCAGACTGCATTCTGAGTTAGAAACGACACCATACACCTACATGTCATGTACAATGTATTTGTACATTCAAAGACAAGAATAATCAGAGTATAGCACACGAACAAAAAAATGTACTGTACACTAGTAAAGGGGAGGGAGGGCATTCCACAGTCAGACCCAATGTTGACAAACGATCTAGTTTGGGCAATGACCATTGATCCCCCAACAAAGGGATCATTCTGGTTCAAAGAGCAGAAAGGCTTGAGTGAAGAAGCTGAAGAATGAGGAGAAGAAATCAGATCTGAGACGTGTTTCAGGGCATACTAAACTTTGGACTTGAGGACCAAAAAAGGACTTTGGACTGAATACGATCTGTAAGAGGAAGCCAGTACAGTTCATTAACCAAGCACAATGAGAGATTTGGGATAATTTATTAGGATGATCAAACTAACTGCAGCTGGTGAACATGAATGCATGTATGCGATGGAAAGTAACACTATATAATGATATTAAAAAACACAAATTTTTAAAGTAAAATACCAGAAAAAAGAAAACTAAAAAAAGAAAATAACAGAAAAGAATTCGTTGGTAAAACCTCCATGTCAACAAACCTCACCGGGCGGCAGGTGAGGCTCATTCCTACGCAGCAAGAAGTTTTTCAATGCACTTGTATGTATATATGTATGTATAAATATTAGTGAAAGCAAGAAGACAGAATGGAACAAACCTTCACAGTTTGAATTTGTTCTGTCGTCTGTTTTTCTAAACGTTTTTTCTCTCTTCGTTGCTGGAAAAAATTATTTGTTCTCAATATTTCTGCTCGCTAACGTAAAGCAACATTGGTTGAACGAACAACAAGAAAATTACGAGCCAAATGTCAATACTTGAATCAGAGTCACGATCAGCGGATAAGGAAAGATGGACAGTCAAGTGTTTGGAATAAAAAAATTCACATTTGAGGCGGTCAAGCATGTTTTCACTCTTAAGAACGAACAACTGAAAGTCTATTACATCTACTAGTCTCTTGCTTGATACTAACATTTCAGTCCTTTCACTCAACTTCTTATTTAATTTGCATCTAATTATTACCTTATGCATCATAACAATGTTTTATTACTGCATGTCTCACTGTGCATTTGCAAGTGGAGTAATAAAGAGCATACTTACGTATATAAACTTACTCATTAAATGCAACTCAAAGAGCCTTGACTTTATGACATTGTTAAAGCATGGTACTAAAAGTAGCTCTGGATAAATTGCGCCATTATATTACATATGTGTCCATTTTTATGAATAGCATCATCTCTCCTGAATCTTATTCAGTCAAACAATTCAACAAGGCGTTTATCATTATATAACGCCAACTACCATTGGCTGCCAGAGTGTTTATTAATACAGAAAAGCAGTAATCAATTATGAATTTCAGTAATTACTTTTTTCTTTAATCTGCGTTTTTCCAATTTCTTTTTCCTCTTTTCTTCTTCGGAAATAAGTTCGTTTGCAAATTTTTGTCTCTGCTGCGAAAAAACAAATAAACAAACAAACAAGATCACCACAAAAGTCAACTGTTGAGAAAGTTCTAAGCTAAAAACGCAATTCAACCATAAAAATGTCAAATAAATTCCAGTTATTCTCCAAAGAAACTACCAGTAAATCTGAAACTTTAGTCACGAGCCCATTCATATATTACGTACACAAAAATAAATTTCTTATCATGACGTCCACACTAGCCTAAGGCCATAATTTTAACTCTGCATTACCTTACAGTCGTCCGATGGCATTTGACTACATTCACAACCCTCTCTTCCTACACGACTCTATCCTGTCCTCTTTGTTGAACCATCCGTCTCTCCCATTTGATATATGAGGGTGGAGCTCAACCCTAACAGCTCTGCTTCTTCTTCTGACCCCTCAGCTACGTAACTGAGAATATGTGGGGCTGGGAAACTAGAACATCTCTTTTGTTTCATGTGCAACATACTAACAACATCAGATTTTGATCTGCATTTGTGCATTTTTGGTTATCTGCAAAATTCTTGATCCCCCCACTTCCTTTTTGAAACACACAAACACTGCCACCAACTCCCACTACACTTTCCATTTCGAACTCAACCACTCTCTTCAACCCTGCCCTTCCCCACTTGCTGTTTGCCCCACTTGCTGTTTGCCCCACTTGCTGTTTGCCCCACTTGCTGTTTGCCCCACTTGCTGTTTGCCCCACTTGCTGTTTGCCCCACTTGCTGTTTGCCCCCCACTTGCTGTTACCTCATCCGTCAAGCCGTTGCTTTTGTGTTCATCGTCATCCTCATCATCTGCAAAAGCCACAGCGACGACACAGCATTAGCAAACGATGTGACTTTGCAGCAATGTTCATGATTCAAACAACACAGTTTTTTAAGCAATTGTAATTATAATTATTTATATCATTATTTATATTATACTAAGCATCAAATTGTTCTGACCAGGCTGCCTGTCTGAAATTTCAGTCAAAAAATCTTTTTACTGATAAAGTACACTTAAATAACTTCATTTCTGTCAAAAGTAAATGCTAATAGTTAAATTATACACAAGTTTGCTTGATTCTACGTTGACCATAAGATAATATAAGATAAGAATAGTCTTTAATTTAACAATTGCTATCCGCAATTTGGTGTACAGACATGGTAATAAACATACATCATCCATAGAGCTAATCAAAAGTCAAATGTTCTCAAATAGCACACATAATCTTAAATTCAATATAATTATATGCTCTGGTGGCGACGAACATACCCGAGAATTTGCTTGAATGGTAGCCTCTCAATTTCCGACCGAGATCTTCGGCTTCATACGAAGAATCCGAATCGCCATCATCCGACTCCGAGTAATTGTCCATCACTCCATCTGGTGACCAAACATTGCCAACATATTCACATTTAATATGTGCAGGAAATAGCATCGTGATACACTATAATTGTAAACTGACATAAATTTATAAAGCACCCCTAATAGGCCAGGCCCTGATTCATGTTAGGGAGCTTTGTGTGCCAGTGCTATCCATTCCAGGTCGTAGATTCCTTCACCCTGCCAGGGAAAGGTGACCTGTTGTCCCTATGGCTCGAACTTCCACAGCGCTGCATGAAAACTTCGCTATAGTCGATCCATATTTCTGGAATACTCTACCTAGCAGTCTCCATAGTGAACTTCTAGGTCCTTCTATGTCCACTTTTCCATCTGAAAACCATTCTCTTTGATTGTGGTGTGGTGCTGTCAGGTCAGGAGCTCCTCTGAGGAGTTTCTCTTGAAGTGATGCTTATATTAATGCATGATTATACAGGTCAGGAGCTCCTCTGAGGAGTTTCTCTTGAAGTGATGCTTATATTAATGCATGATTATAATTACAAATAATTCGAGAAACAACTCATCAGTGGTACTCTCGACCTGAACCAGAGAAATAACTGTTGAATAGGAATGTCAGACTTGAGGCATTTGTGAAACTGCGAATACAACAGCAAAGTCGTAGATCTTGAGAAAGGCAATTGACGCAACACTGGCAGTCACAGTGACGTTATGACATGGATTTGTAGGTCCACCTGTCCGGAATAGTATCCCGCTTAAGATACACCTGTCACCCACAGTTGACACGTCAAGTGTTTTACAGGCTCCTGAAGACCTATTTGTATCAGAGTGATCGGACTGGGAGCACCTCTGAGTAGCCTTCTTGAAGGAGTGCTATATAAATTCTTGAAATGAATTAATGTTAAAAGGTTCAACATATGTCAACCGTTACTAAATGCTTGGAACCGTAAAGTCTTCAACACTTACTATGGCAGTCACTCGAATAGACAGTTTGCTGGTATAGACTGTACATTTCCTTCTGCAAAGCAACAAAGCAATAACAAGATTTTTAAATATGATCAATTGAAAATACGCTTAACAAAGATAAAACTTACTCATTCAGAAATTTAAGTCATCATGCCAGAAAAATATGTTCAGACTACGCTGTATTGCTGCAAGCGATTTCTTTCTAATAATACAGATGATCCCTTATTAACCACCTAATATAGGACAGTGTGGCCAACAGCTAAACAATATTTCCGTTTGCAATTTATTGTTCTCAATATATATTTTTGTTGTATGTGCAAGGTCAGTACATCTGGAAGTGAATGAAGGACTTCCTCAAAGTCCATAAACCAGGGCACTTCAACCTTCTTGCAGTGATGTAACCTTACACATAAATTGCCATCACCCTGGCTAATTAGAAACAATAGGATAACATATTCAGATAACAATATGTCAGACATCAATGTGCCTTTACAAAGACAGTGTCTGCTCTTACCAGACATAGCATGGCTAATACCAGCTGTTTAGGGAGGAGGGCACATGTATTTCAAATGGCGCACAACAAGAACTCACATGACCCTGTGGTGCTAGAGACTGCGGTGCATAATAATTAATGAAGATGAATAATGAACTGTAGCAATGGTCATGAGAACACACTCTACAAAATCTTAAAAAACAAGATAACGACCAGATCATATAATTATATCATATGCTACAATCCCAGGTTGTGATATAAATCCGATATTTATGTAGCACCAATTAAAAGTATTATATAGCGCCATCAACAGACGACGACACTCTGAAACCGAACCCTTGAAGTCATACTTAGCCATAAATCAGAATTAATTAACTAACTAATCTAATCTTAAAATGAGCAACTTGTGGTTTAGCTGAACTTGAATATTCATGAGTCATTTGAGACAATCTCCATTATTGAATATATAATGGATATTTAGGCAGGACTGTACTGGTAAATGGTCACATCCTTGTAATGAGTTATCTATTATCATATCGTTCCGACTGTGGTAATGATGAGAAAGCAAAATTCTATTCGGTGGCTGTGCGGTCAAAACAGACATGAGCACACACTGCTCATTCAACATGAATGAATGAATGAATGAATGAATGAATGAATGAATGAATGAATGAATGCCTCTTGTGTAACGTGTTGCAACACATGTACTTACTGCATCCATTGGACCTCTGTCATTGTCTTCAATAAGTCTTCTGTATGCTCGACTGATTTTTTGAAAAAGCTACAAAATCAACGACGACTTAATCAATGGTGTAAATAAAACCCGAATACCAAGGATTAACATAGAAAATAAATCGTAAAAGAATAGAACAGCTTTAACGGAATAGTTCAATTCGACTGATCATACTCGTAGGGAGAGACACAGACAATGGGGCACAGATTCAGGAAGGCTGGGAGGAATGAAGAGAGGCAGGCAGGAAGGCATGCAGGCAGACACGGATAGTTGGATACAGATAGGAAGATAGGTGGGAAATATGGAATGAAGGAAGAAATGAATGAAGGGATAAAGAGGAGAGGAAAGGCACACAAGAAAGAGGGAGCAAGAGGGAAACTGGGCATGCTCAAGTGAGTGGGTGAGTGGCAGGATATCACTCAGTATATATGCGTTGTGCAGGGAAATGAGTGTCATACCTTAAAAGCTTCCTCTGATTTTGGATGTTTTTCTGGATGCCACTTGTTTGCCAGTCTTTTGTAACTGGTTCGAATAGCATCTAAATCAGCTCCTACATTTCAACAATCGCAAAAACACAGATACGAAGACTGACAAAGCAACTGACTGCACATATATGGAGACCCAAACAGAGAGAGACAGAAAACTTCCAATACAGATATATTATAGACTTAAAGCTCGACATGAAGGGGTTCTACCACAAAGATGAAAAAAAATTCTCCAGAGATTAACCTACATAATATTACAAAAAATTACACAAGCATCAGAATATGTCCTTGAGGTTCTGTTCTGAATTTCTATAAATTCAATCAATTGCAGAAAAGATATTAGATTTGTTATTTTAAAATTACACAAGTGTAGACTCATAACTAATCTGCCCCAAAAGCATACGCAATAGCTAAATAAATACAATAATTAAACCCACTTACTTAACATAATCCATTCAATTGTTACTAATAACAATAGCAACTTGCAACATAACTTATGAATAATGACAAAATTCTGACTGTACACATCTAACAGCATCTAAATTAGTTCCAATAATTTAAAAGGCATACAAAATAATTGAAATATTAAGACTTTGAAATTGTAAATAACATAATTCACTATATAAGAATTCCAAACACATCAATTCAACAAGTGCATCATCGCTTTAAAAAATCTAAATAATTAAACCTACTAGTGTAGCAGAAATGCAAGCTTCTATTACAAGTAGCTTTCGTTAAAAGCTTTCAGAATAAATAAAATTGGCCTGTTTTTAAGCAGACATTATTAAAGAAAATCCTGATCTTGTACACAACTCAGCATATGACTGAATGAAAATGTCCACTAACTTTGACTATAGCCATGCAAGCAATGTTTTGATGCTAAACATAAAAATTCTGACATAGTTCCAAGTGACTTCGAAACTATTTTTATTTGAGCTACTAATGTAGTACTGCACAAAAGTTGGGATGTAATCACAAGTTGTAAAAAACAGTAACACAACTCATACTAAACAGTAACACAACTCGCACTAAAATGACCTATAATATCGACAAGCCTTTGTAGGACCTTTTATTATTGACTTTTGTAGTTAACTCGTAGTTCCGATAATTCATGCAACTTTTATAGACAGCACTACGAGCCTCATTCCTTCATCACGCTGCCTATTGATTTTGTTTTGACTAAGCGCCTGTGAATAAGCTGGTTCCCGCGACTTGGCTTTTGTGGGCGCTGTTGAAGTCTCGAGATTACGATTTTTATGTAACTTACACCAGTTACAAATGTGAATATTTAAGAAGTTGTTGAAGCAAAATGTCAAATATTAAAGCCCTGCATCAATACTGTCTTTCAAGAACAAGTGCTGAACAAGAGAAGCATTGCGCACCATACAATCACGACTGAACAAGACATGAAAACTAAGATGCAAGCAAAAGGTGGTGGCATTACCTATAGGGAGCTCTAAAATTGTATGCGCCTCGCCTCTAGAAAGACTGCTCAT
This sequence comes from Lumbricus rubellus, assembly GCA_945859605.1. NCBI lineage: Eukaryota > Metazoa > Annelida > Clitellata > Crassiclitellata > Lumbricidae > Lumbricus > Lumbricus rubellus. Next base: position 2,930,289 of record OX243813.1, on the reverse strand, counting down.
TCTTCTTTGGGATGGTAACAGAGAAAATTAGTTTTTAATTTTCAGTTAAACTAGGCGTAAAATTTAGACGTTTTACTGCGAAAATTACTTTACGACGATATTACAAATTATATTATTACGTAGCCTGCCAAAGAATACACATCAAGAGCATAGACTACGTATTTGAGTAGTCGCCAGTTGAGCCACTTAAAGAGCGACGCCATGCCATTGATTAAATTCCAACAAAACTTTTTACAAAACACTGTATTCCAGTCCTTTAAAATAAAGCATGCTGCTTTTTAAAAGTGCCTTTAACATATTCACTTTGAAAATGGTCTTTTTGTCACTGTGATAACATTGCAACCTTTTTATTATTCATCGACAGATGGCGATAATATTTAAAGACTCAGCTACATGTTTGCCGATGAGTCCAAAGACCTGGATTTTCTGCTGTCGTCATTCTTTAACAGGAAAAGACAGCGCTGAGAGATAGCTAGGCGAATCGCGTTGTTAGCTACGTGTTTACATAGCGCCTTAGCGCAGTACTATAAGGCTACTGTTAAGGTCCATGAAGCATGTGTTGGTGCGAATTTTCTGTTTTTAATAAGATTTTCATTCACAACCGATTTATTTACCACTTAATAATTGGTCTTGACGGTAGCCTATAGCCTACTAGTTATAACAGGTTAAAAATGCTTTCTGCTCCGTGCCATTTCCAGGCTTTCTGTAAACTTGTCTAGCTCATTGTAGGCCTATCTATTAGGCCAACATGTGTAGGCCTAATCGTTTGTGTAGGCTTAAGCGTTTAGGTCGTTTTATGCAGCTTTTATTAGGCCTAACTCTATACGCTATCACTCATATTTTATTCCTGTGCATTAGCCTACAGTTGCACGGGATTGGAGGACTTTCATTCTATTCGTGAAATATAGATGAAACCAATTCCCGGACAGTCAAACAATTAAGGTCTGACATAATTTATTAGGACACTAGCGTACCCGGCCACGCGTTGCTGTGGCTGAAAAGAGCATTCCCCTCCCATCTGCTCCCCCTCCCCTCAAGTCACAAAGGTATTTAAGCGGTATGCCTTGCAGGGACTTAGCATCTGGGAGTAAATACCCTGAGTAATGCTTTGCTTCTTATTTGCACCAAGATCGAGAGCCAGTGAAAGTCATGAATCGTGTATGTGGCGATGTGCGAATATCGAGAAAGTCGTATGAAAAGCCTATAACAGCAGCAGTATTTAAGACAAATTGCACAGATGACAGGTAAACTTTAGGAAGACAAAAAGTAGGAATTACAACAGTAAATTTGTCACCATGTCAGTACTCGGTTGTGATCTTGGCATACTTAGGTTATTTAAAAAAATTTATAACTGCTGTTTTCATTTAATTTCGCCTCCAATTATCAACTTAGCTGAGTTTTTTTGACAATGTCACTAATAATATACATACAAACTAAAACAAGTTCACGTAAAGGCATATCTATGGCATGTATGCAGTGGTTAAGTATGCAGGAATACGCTGACAATCAATAAGATAATTAAAGCAAAATTATTTGCAAGTGACCGAAAATGTCTGAACATCGATGTCCGAAGATCAAAACATTTTGCAAAATAATGCTGATATCCAAACATTCATTAAAATGTGGATAGTAAATAGGCTTGAATCTTACACGAGACGGTTACTGTGCAAGTCACTTGAGCAAGTCCTTCATTCAGAACAGTTGCATTGTCTCTCAGATCGAGATTTACAGAGAATGTACATAATGTAATATTAATATATTATTATAACAATGCAACAAAGAAATGTCAATGCTAATAAAACAATAATAATAATACAAATGTCGGCAATGAAACTGTTTACCATTATGGTTCACCCTATGACACCATGAATAATGTTAATTTTCACCCTGAAGAGGACGCAAATTAATAAATATATTATCTGAACACTTCACTGTAGTCAGTCTATTTCTTCCAGTGCTTCAAAGCTGCTAGGGCACCCAACCTTCCTGGGGCACCCATGACACCTCCACCTAGAAAATTTACAAATCAGATACACACTTTCAAACTTATTAAATTTGAACTTTAAAATAAAATCTGTCAAAAAGAGTTGACCAAACGTCCTTATGCTGTCAGCCTGTCAGTATAATGTGTTTAAAACTGAACGTTTCAATTTTATTTCATCGCAATTTCATAAGGGCTTTGTGTTGCTGAATAATTCCCAAACGTTCCTATTGTTGTTGTCTTGCTTGTTGTTCTAATTCTAAACACTGACTACCAATGTCAGCCGTATATGAAGACTCATTGAAGAGGGTACAGTCGGACAGTCTCAGGTGCAAGGCTAAGAATGGTGCAAATTGAGGTTGAAAAACAGTACTAAAACACTTAATTTTAAAACTATAGCTCTTCTAATTAGAATAAAGGGCATGTTGGCCAGTTGGTTATTGCTGGACTGCCAAACGAGAGTTTGGGATTCATATCCCAACCAGGTAACACAGGTGTTGCGAGATTACAGCACCATCTGATATCCTAACCAACTCATCAATAACAAATACAATGACTGGATATAAAATTATAAATTATATTGTCAGTTGTAAGATCAGATGGTGAGGGAGAGGCCTGGCCTTTCTCCATCACGCACAGGTTAGGAGAATGAATTCACTAGCACGTAGCTGCCACAGCCCTACAACTCTACTTTCTCATGTCTTCTGACTACTTACCTGGATGAGCGCCGGAACCACACAGAAAGAGACCAGAAACTGGCGTCTGGTAATTGCTGTACCATGGAGTTGGTCGGAAAGAGTAGAGCTGATCGAGTGATATGGCACCGTGAAATATGTTCTGCATGAAAATAACACATACCCACCACATCCAATCAACATCACCAAATCTTTACTCTAATAGTTAATAAGCCTAAAGAAAGAATAGAATAATGTCTGATAGCTGCACAAATTGGTTTCATATCTTTTAAAGTCATGTTTGATACGAACAAAGAGTAAATGGTTGAATTGTTCCACAAAAAATACGATATTTTGTCTATATATTGTCTATGCAATTTGGGTCATATCGCCTGGCAGTAAAGCTAAGTAAGAACTCATCAACTGAAATTTTTATATTTATGACAAGAAATATTTAAAATTATCTTTGCCTTCAAATGTGATTGTGTGTGATTGTCTGTTATATACATGGTTTTAAAGCAAAACAGAATTTAGGAACATTTGACCTATTTGCAGCAAACAATTATTTAGTCTTTTGCATTTATTTCAGAACTAGGTATCTGCAGATGCCTATAGTTCCTTCTTAAGAGAGGGGCAGAATTACAGATGGCATTGACCGATGGGGTGGCAAATTCAAATTGTACTCAGGTCAATATCCAGCAGAATGATCAGTCAGCTGAAACAGAGAAACAGCCAATGACAGACAAGAAATTTGAAAGAGGTCAGTTTTAGGTTGAGAACGAAATGGCAAGCAACAGAGCAAATGGATAGTTACAATGAAGTTTCAGATAATGTAGGTCTAGCATTAATATAAATGTATTATGTTTACCAAGATCTGATCTGACCATTCTTACCCCGCCTGTTAAGCCAAATATTCGCTCGAGATCTGGAGGGGTGAGGATATCTCTACCGACGACACTGGATTTGAACCCAGGAGCGTAAAGCTCAATGTCATTGAACACTGAAACAGAAATACAGAAAACGACAATTTTAACGTGAGTTACAAGTTTATAGCATATTATACAAGAAATTCTAGACAGTAAGCCCCAGTGTAGAACACTATGTATAGTGTGTGCTTTAAAATGTACACATATAAAATTATTAAACATTCAAAGCTCTGAATATAATTTCTAAAAATATATCTTCAGAAAGTCATCATCCATTTCTTTTTATTAAAGCCAGTAAATTTATTACAATGTTATTTATGAATTCAGAATAATTCACAAATCTTCATTAATGAATTAAGCTATTGGAAAAAGGCAGCATAAGAAAGGGTCGTCCATAAAGGAAGATGAGAAGAAAGAAGGAGGGGTAATCCAGAAACAGAAAGGTAGGGAGGACATGATATTCTATTCTGGAAACACATATAACATTTTTAAGCCGTCAAAGCAAAGTATGTTTAGTCTCTCGTCGAGTCTCTCTTGAAATGGCGCTATATAAATTTGCTATTTTGTCAATGCTGTCTTGGTCACATGAAACACAATTTACTGGCCATGAATATTAATTACATTTGTCTGCATATTCTGTTTTTCTTTCTTCCGTCCATTCACCGTCTGCCAGACTGTAAGGCGTATACTGCGTGAACAGCTGCACCACGTGACATCCAGGTGGCGCCACTGTCGTGTCCAAACTCGAAGGTATCGTCATCTCGATAACTGGCCTACATGTATATAAAATACATGTATATAAAATACATGTATATAAAATACATGTATATACAATACATGTATATACAATACATGTATATACAATGAATTGAGATATTTCAGATATCAATTCTTGAATCAAAGACACAACTAACTTAGACATTATACAGGATCACTAGAAGTGGTGACTTATCCAAATGTTCAAACTCTCATTTGCTTAAGACTAACTTCTCTGTGGTTGGTAGAAGAACCTGGAACGGGGGCTACCACCTTGACTATATATACAACACCTCCCAAACTATTCTCAGTTTCGTTAACTGCAGGACCGCCTTTTCCACCAATAGAAGCACTATATAAATTTTGATTGATTGATTTCAGCCAGTGAAAAGTGTTGACAAGTCCGTCTTAAAAATGTGCTACATATAAATCTATGGTGACAATTACAATTCTATAGATTTCCCTCTCACAAATTTCTTAGTCCTGATTCAAATACATAATTGTAAATCGTAATCGTAACAAAAGCCTACTTCGTTGAATATTTTTCCATTGACTTCTGACCTGGAACCGATTTCATTTCCACCTAATGATTACATCTTGACTAAGCATCTTTGAATAAACCGATTTCCGTGACTCCACTTTTGGGGCGACATAAAAATTTCGAGATAACGATTTAAAATGCAACCGAAAGCAAAGCGTACTTTGTTGAATATTTTCCATTGACTGCATCGACATATGCGTCGTGAATCATGTCCATGTTCTCACTGTTGAGGTGAATTGTGCCGCGGTGGTGAGGCATTGCTTCAGAACCTCTCAAGTTGGGGTTGGCTATGAAGTTTGGCAGTTGATTGACAGCAACTGTGAAGATACACCAGACATACGAAAAAGATAAAGAACCCAGAAGCCCATTATAATTAATTAATAAACAGTTACTAAAATCAATGGCAACTATTAGCAAATTGTACAAGAAGCAATGCATTCCTGTCCGGGGAATACTACAAAATATTCTTAAGAAAAATCCATTTAGTAAACTCGAAAGACAACCATGAGTACAGAGTACTTATTGTATAGTATTGATCCATAAATTTATATAGCGCCTCTCACAGATTCACTAAATATTCAGAAGCACTCTCAGCACAAAAAACTCTGGATCAGGGGTGGGGGGGAATAAATGCCCTGTGTTGATGAATTCTACAGAGTATGGGCGATTTAATTTTTTAGCTTTGGTATATGATGCAGGGTGATTAGTTCTCTATCTTGCAGCCTAATCTTACGGAGAGATCAATGTACCATATTCGTTACGGCTGAGTTGCATTGACTAACAAAAGAAAGAGCATAGAGTGCAAAATGCTGTAAAATCTTCTGCCTTACCATTGACTTTAGTAACTGGTGACGTGTAGTCAATGCTTCTGATAGAATTGCGTAGTTCTTTTGACAACACACCCTGCAGAACAAGGTGTGATCACAGAAATAATATTTCAAGAAAATCGCTAACGGTTCAAATTGCTTTAGTTCCAAGTCGTGATTCAATTTTAAACACATTCTAAGCAACAAGAATCGACCAGAATGTAGCGTCTATTCAGGTCAGAAGACAGGAGAACAGAAGAGTCTGTTCAGGTTTGGGTTGTCATTCATTCCCTAATAAAGGAAATGGGCAAACCTCAAAGTCTAATTTAGAGAGGACTTTGGACAAGCCTCAAAGTCTAATTAAGGGAATGGGCAAACCCCAAATTAAGAAAAGACTTTGAGCAAGCCTAAAAAAATACTAATTAACGGAAGACTTTTGGCAAGTCTCAACCTTTATTTAAGGGAATGGGAAAACCTCAAAGTCTAATTAGCGGAAGACCTTGCCTCAAACATTACTTATGGGAATGCGCAAACCTCAAAGTCTAATTAGCGGAAGACTTTGAAGCTTGCCACAAAGCTTCCCTAATTAAGGGAAGACTTTGGCCAAACCTCAAAGTTGAATTAAGGGAAGACTTTGAGGTAGCTTCAAAGTAATCTCGCTTCAAAGTAATCTCGGTCTCTGAGAATAAATAAATCATCACGCAATCTAAAAAACAAGCAAGGATAGTCAAAGATGGGACATCTTTCACTGCAAAAGTTTAAGAAAATAAATAAATTTGCTGCTTGAGAAGAATGTCTTACAGTTTCCAGCAGGTCAAGGAATGTAACTTTAGCCGTTGCATTCGACAGAATCAACCGGCTGCGAATTTCTGTTCCATCCTGTAGTACTACACCCTCAGCTTTCTTGTTCGCTCCAACGATTATATTTTGAACAGGCTGCACAACAATACAGTCTAGTAATTAGGTTAGCAAAACTTAAACATTAAATAAACACAATAATATTGTTCAGCTATACAGTATACATGCTGCCATCAGAGGCAACTCAATCTGAATGTGCATAGCCTATATTATATGGAAATAATTAATAACCAGTCTGTGGCACTCTGAACAAATATAATATGTATATATATATAATTATTATTCGTAATAAGGAAACTTCGACAATGTAATTTTATAATTAGTGTAATAATATTATACGCTGGCCTGCTGTCCTGAGAATGCTGTATATCTGTTATTTTTCATTTGTTACTCCATGACTTAGACATAATTGGTGAATAAAAGATTGACATTATATAATTTTTTACTTTATCCGTGAAGAGACTGGCGCCGTGCAACCTGGCAGCGGATGCAATGGCTTCGGCAACTGCTCCCATGCCACCTTCAACGTACGCCCACACTCCTTTGTTTCCATCAATTTCTCCCATCACGTGATGTAACAGAACATACCTGAGAATGATGACAGATCATAAAGGTAATCGCAACCTTGGTATTTCTGCAGTACTCATCCAAATAATGCTAAGCTACAGAAACTAGCCAAGTCGCAGGTGTTCACTGTGTGCTCAGTCAAAACAAATTCGATAGGCAAGTATGGTCAGATTTGATCCCAGTCATCATACTTGTGAAAGAGGATCATTTTCATTTTCAATTGAAAGACTTGTGCAGTGATTGCAAGAAGTACATTGCTTTTGAAGTCATTTAAAGCATAATTATAGCCCAGATGAAAGGTCAAAACTTCAGGAAATGACCAATTCATTCTTGAAAGACAAAAGAGGCTAAACAAAGAACACACACACACCTACACATTCATACAAACAAACACACATACACACACAAACACACATCAGATTGTCCTTATTATTTTGGTAGTAAAATTCCAACTTCCAGAACAATGTTCAAAGCTGTTCAATTCTTACACAGACACTATAGCTTAACTCAACATAACAAATCAACGCAATATCCTTGCAAGATATGTAGAAAAGCTACTAACGCAGATCCCGGCAGCCGTGGACTAAGCATCGCTCCAATGACGGCATCTGTGGCCAACGTTGCTTTCAATGGCTCCGACTCGAACCACGCATCGAGAATCTTCGCAGCTGGTGACGTCAGAAACTCGTAAAATGAAATCAAATCCTTGCCAAGCAACCGTCCTGTAAAATAATGAAACTTGTATTCATTGGATCATGAGATGTGTTTTCATTAGAGGCAGAGATCACGCTTGAGCATTAAGTCATAGAGGAATATAAGTGCTACACCCCGCAAGGAGCCAGGGACTCCTTTCTTTGTAACTGTTATTGTAAACTCAAAATTTATACAGCACCCACAAGAGCCAAGTCGTGGCAACCAGCTTATTCACAGGTGCTCAACCAAAACAAAATTGATATACAGGGTTCAAGATCCAGAGAACCTTGTATAAACTTACAAATTCATCTGTGTGTCACGAACCAGAAATGATAATATTGTAAAAGTGAGTTCATGGCCAATGTGCGTTAGAAACGTACCCAACTTAAAAAGAGCTTTCAGCGATGGCAAATTACTCCACTTTGCTGCAAGCGAGACGTTCTTGTCCAGCCAAGTCGGAAGATGAACTGGTGAAACATCGAGAAGTGGATTCAGCGCATCAACAATTCGATTCAACATGTGTTCATATTCCACGTATGCCTGAAAACATCAAATCCCATGCTACAACTCAATCCCAGGCAATAGCCTAGTTGGCTAAGCTGGTCAGGGTGAGAATTGCCGGGGGGGTTGGGGGGTTCAACCCCCCCCCGTCTTTTTTAGAGCCCCATGTTAAAGTATGTTTTTCATACCCCAATTTCAAGTTTATCATAGGCCAACCCCCCCAGTTATTTTTCCACAATTCTCATACTGAAGCTGGTAAGAGCTTAGGCTGCGTCTTGTGCGCCTCTGTGAAAGAGAGCTTGCAGAGCAGTTCACTTCCCGATGCTGGCTTATTTTAGAGATTTAAATATTAGTTCTTACACGAGAACCGAAATAGCGTGGTGTTCATTCAAGCAGGTAAGCTGTGGAGAATGATCTCACAAAATCAATCAATCGAGTCCATAATGTTACAGTAGTACGATGTACCTTAACTATTATAATGGCACATCATCACATTTTTATCAACATAATATATATTATATATATTATAATATATCATAATATGTATGTGTATATGTATATGTAAAGGACAAAACATCAAGAATTGAGTACCTAATGGTACGTATTCAGTGAAAGATTAGGTCACTAAAATCTGCGAACCTTTGCATCCAAAGCCGAGAACTGTGCAATCTGTCTCGAGTTTTCTGCTGCATCTCTTCCAAGCATCAGTGATCTCTGCTTTGTTTTGTCTTTCTCATCAAGGATCGGAGTGTAAGAACTCGGATCACGAATGAGAAATTTCAATCCATGTTTCTGAAAGTCAACTGCGAAATGACAGATAAACTATTCAAAAGAATAACAAGATTTCATTAACAATAATGGTAATAATAATAATAATATAAAATTATTAGTAGTAGTAGTTAGTAATAATTTCTGTCAGTGGAACTTCCGCACAAAATGCACAAAGGATGCATGGGCGTCCGCAGCTGGGCGCAAGTGCGCCCCTCTGGATTTTTTCGCATAGTTGCACATAAATTTAGATCATTTGGTTGTGATTGTTACAATGGGATTTTCAATGTGATTATCGATTCGTTCTACAAGTTGAACCTATATAATCTTTCTTTGGGCGCACAGCGTGTAGGTAGGCTACAAGATTCTCTCGTGGTAATATGGAAATTCAAACTGTGACCCATTAAATTTAGACCATGTGACAATTATTTAAAAGTTTGCGCCGCGCTAGAAAAATTCCTGCAGACGCCCATGAGAGGATGGATAAAGACCACTGACTCCAGTTTGCTGGCAAATCTTAGGACAGTTCCTAAGAGCCTGGTGGATTCTTCCTACCTTGGAAAAATACTACTACTACAGTACTACTACTACTGCTACTAGTACAGGGTGGGCCAAAAAAGTAATCCCATACGATTTTTGGTCAATATCTTGGCCAAAAATAGGAATTTTTCAAATCCAGTTTCACGGTCTTGAAGGTTATTCATATCTACGTACAACAGCCAAATTTCACCGCCATATGTGAAACAAAACAAAAGTTATACCACTTTTAGTGAAGCTGCCCACCATTTTTTGACGATTCAAAAACGAAACGCAAAAAATAGGTTTTTTGCTAATATCATGGCCAAAAGTAAGAATTTTGAAATGAAATTTTACAGGCTTAAAGACCATTCATTTTTACACATGATGGCCAGATTTCATCAAAATATCTCAAACACAACACAAGTTATACCACTTTTAGTGAGGCCACCCGCCGTTTTTGACGATTCAAAAACCAAACGCTGCAAAAAATATCAAAAACACGATTTTATTAAGTCTCATGTCAAATAACTGTTGTCAAATGAACTTGGTAGTGCTTCACAACTTGTGTTCAATGTGCCTACCACCGGTGTCAAAACTTCTTTTGAGTCTCTTTGCAAAAGTTCTTGATGGATCTGTTGATGAATCTGACAGATTCCTCATTTACCAATTTGATTGTCATCCTGCTAAGTGACTTCTCAGTGACGTGCAGCTCCGCTGGTACCCTGTTTCTTTTTTAAATAGTAATAATAATGACCATCCGGCAATATCAAGGCTCTTTGATAACAATTATTTGAGATTAAACTTAATAAATTCGTGTTTTTGCTACTTTCTGCTGCGTTATGTCTTTGAATCGTCTAAAAATGGGGGGTGGCCTCACTAAAAGTGGTATAACTTTTGTTGTGCTTGAAATATTTTGATGAAATCTGGCCATCGTGTTTAGATATGAATTGTCTTTAAGCCTGTAAAATGTCATTTTGATATTCTTACCTATGGCCAAGATATTGACCAGAATAATTGAATTGATTTTTTGTTACTTTTTGTTGCATCGGGTTTTTGAATCGTCAAAAAACGGTGGGTGGCCTCACCGAAAGTGATGTAACTTTTGTTCTGTTTGAAATATTTGGTTGAAATTATAATCCATTGTACGTAAATATGAATTGCCTTTAAGACTGTAAAGTTTCATTTAAAAATTCGTATGTTTGGCCAAGATATGGGCTAAAGCCGTAGGGGATTATTTTTTTTGGCCCACCCTGTAGTACCGGTAGTAGGTTCAGTGGCCAAGTTGTGAGATCAGAAAAAAACTCAGGTAAATATTTCTAGGTTCCTTGCAGTCAGATTAGAGTAGAACCAAATCATACCAGGAATAATGCAACGTGTCAACAGTTTTGAAATATTTTTACAAATTGAAGATCAGTTCCAAGGTTAAGCAATTACTGGTGCAGCTAGGGAATAAAGTGCTAGTAAGACTAGACAGAAATCATATTTAGATTAGAAACGACAATATTCGATCATTGAAATTAAGCCCAGATCAGAAAATTTGAACCATACCAGATTCAGATTCTAATCAGGAGAACTGGTTGTCACAAATCTTGGAAAACACTGAACAGTGCAAGACAACATTTTAATTATACAAAGGATGAAAGAACTTTGAAAAAAAACAAAGTGCCATCAAGCAGATTTAATAACATATATTATATTATAGGCTACAAGAAACTTACTTTCAGCTCTAGATCTTCTATAATCTTCGGTCGCAAAAGACTCAAAACGTACGATGCACGAGAGAATTTGAAACCTACATTGCGCAAACAACAAATACAGTTGAAAAAACAGGTATTTATTAAGATATGTTATGTATATAAATATATATGCAAATTGAAATGAATTGAATTTAAATGCATCAATGTATCTTATTTTAAGTACCTCACTTCACCACTACATAATTATAACACCATCAGTTCCTCTGCTACAGTGACAAGTACGGTACTATGTTATCCCGAAGATACTATTATTACAAAATGTCAGTAGATCCACCAAGAATTACTTAATCTGCTACTGTTATAAAATAATGGTTTAAAATGTATGAAAATGTTACCATGAAGGTACTACGATGAATTTATATGAAAATCATTGCTCCGTACCAGGTACAATTTCCTCTGTAATGGTTGCTCCACCAAGAATGTGTCTTCGTTCGAGAACACAGACGTCAAGACCGGATTTCTGGAGATAAGCAGCCTAGAAACGATGCATCAAGAACTTCAAATTAAGAAAAGAAGTCTGTTCACCATCCATCCTCAATCTACAGTGGCTGAAGGATGAGACAATTATTATGTACCAATCAGACGAACTTCACCTCAACTCTGGATATTATCTCTCCATAGGTCTATCATTCAGAATTGACAGCATGCACTGTTCTTTCACAAGTAAGCTTAGGCACTATTCTAAGTCCTCCTCTGCCCAGAGCTTTTTAAGGAATTTTTAAAACTGCACAACCTCTTCTTTCCCTTTCCATCCTCCATCTTAAATTACTGTCAATCAGATGAAAATGACCTTTTAAAAATTATTTTTAACTGCACAGATGTGCTTCTACATCAGCACAAATCCATTTAGAGCTGCACATTTTGTGTAGAACTGCACCTCCATCCCTGTTTCAATTCTAAACACCATTCACCTTAGTCAGCTTCCCTTCAAGGTCACTAGGCCTACTCAGAAGCAATTCATAAGAATGAAGGACATGTCAACTTACAAAGGCATGTAGAATGTCAAACTGTAAAGTATAATACCATTGCAATGACAACAGTAGCCTAGTCTAACAGTATCAACAGTAAAACAAATATTAATTATAATGAGAAATGATTAAATTAGCTAATTAAGGCAATACGGTACTTACGGCAACCAATCCATTATGTCCTGTAACAGAAGGTAAACATTCCTTAGAACGTTTTTTTAGTTATATGTTCTGTAATTGTAATTTTGATATTTAATAGTAGTCTCAAGATTTCCATAGAGCATCCAAAATATATAAGCAAAGTCTATGAGAAAGTAGCCAAAAATGCATTCAGTGAAACTGTGAAAGCAAAACTTCTAGGCCAACAACATATTAAAAATATTTTTAAAAGGTACTGCATAAGTTAAAGTCTGCTCTGTACTTACCTCCACCAATAACAATGGCATCATAACTCGTTTTCAATTCACTTGATCTCGTACTCAACTTAAACCTTTGACAGCCAGCCTGTATCAGCGCTCTAGGCATCAACAACTGGCGCAACATAATTGCCCTATTCGCCACCGTAAGCCAAACAAAATAATTACGACTTATCTTCGCAAACCCCACCAGATGTGAGTGCGTCAGGCTATAGTGTCACTGGCCTGCAAGCTTTCAAAGACGCCCTACGAGTCGGCAGGTTCAAGGATATGCCTATAGTCCCTGGGAATGTAAGTTTATACCGGTTAATAGTTTATTTAAAAATTAGCCGAAAATCGTCAAACTAACCGTAGGCCCTAACACAGATCAGGAAAGCCGCAGACTGAACGGTAAACTGCAGTTGGAACCTTGAGCTTTGACCAAATCAAACAGACTAACTCATATGACTAGACGTACGTACGCGTCTGTTTTATTAGCCTTTTAGGCTATTCGAAATTAGAAAGCGAATAGAACGCCATATTAAATAGTCGACAACTCGACATGACTGTGTTAGCACATATATTATATTACAGATATGTGGTGAAATGTTCAGGGCTTAACGACACTGTTTCATATCGAAGATGATTAGTGTCGGAGGCAGAGAACAACCTCACACTCCACGTTTATATTGCGACCGAGCCACCCGCTGTAAAGATCCCCGCCCGGGAATTGAACCCGGGCCGCCGGCGCGGCGAGCGGGCTACAACCCACTCGACCACGCAGGATCTTACAGATATGTGGTGTTAGGCTGTTAGGCCTTATACATTGTATAGGCTACGCAGGGATGCCACTCTGAATTTTATAGTCAGATTCAGAAAAAAGGCTAGAATAAGCTAGAGTGAGAATTTCTCTGACCAAAATTTTCTCTTTTTTTCCCGTAAAAATTTCTGATGACTAGTCTTTTTGTTACAAAATTCGAAAAACCGCCTTGAGATAAAAAGCTAGATTCCGAGAAAAACATAGAAACCTAGACAAGATAGAAAAAAACCTAGATATAGATGGAAAAACCTATGAGTGTCATCCCTGGACATGCATGAGCGCCTGTCTTTTAGTGCGCCATCGTCAATTAAGTCATGCATGACGTCAAAGTTATACTTTTTGTTCACCAAAACAGTTCAGGCATAATAGAACGGCTGTCAATCATGCACAGAATGTGACAATGGAAAACTCAAAAGAACAGAACATACAGCCTGTACGTTACACATTCACATAGGCCTATAGATCCTGGTAGGCATGCATATATAGCAAAGATTCGTAGTGAAACCACGGTATATAAACAAAGATAGTAGGTTATAGTCCAGAGTATGGTTAGCCTATAGTCTACGACTAAAAAACTAAAATAAGGTCTTTGGTAGCCTATAAATAACAAATTTCTTCATTGGCTTGATATTCACTCTTCAACCGCTCAGATCTATAATATAATTGCCCCAATTGTTGTTAATCACAAGTAATGAATGCGCTTTAATTATTGCCACAAATTGCAGGAGACAGTGCAGAAAAACATGGTTTCACTTTTCTGACGCACATCGTTGCCGCATGGGTGTTGTTGATGTTGAAGCTATTGATGACAATGACAACGACGATGACGTAGCCTCAACTTTCTAAAACATCGTTTTAAAGCTAATTAAGCGTAGGGCATTAGCTTATTCACGAGCGCTGTTGCTGCATTAAGCCAACATAAGATGCAAGTACATGATTCAAACGCTTATAGAGTACCGCCATCTATTCAGACAAATTTCAAACTTAATTTTTCAGGTCTTTAGCCAAATTTCGTCATTCGAACTTTATTTTTATTATTTGAACCACAGAATAAAGAAAGCTACGCTTTCTTTATTCTGTGATTTGAACTTTATGAAATAATTAATATTATATTTGATAGAATCCGCAAATTAAATGCTTCTTCGAGCTTTGAATCAATGCGTGGTGTTATACTGATGCATTGTTTTAGCGATTTTTAAACTACAGCAAAGGTTTTAATTTAACTTTCATGCGGATAACAATGATGATTATTTTAATGCAATTCACTTACTTACGAGGGTGCCACAACTTTTTGACCTCGTTCACTTAGGAACGTCTAATTAGGTCAGAGCATTTATTTGGGTCAGTTTGTGAGGACCTTGAAACAGTATAACAATTTGTGATTGTGATCGAGTAGGCCTAATTGTTTTGCGTCCAGCAGTAGTTTTGTCAAAAGACAACAGTTATTCTTTCTGACAATTTAACGTTTTATTCCTCACGATAATTATGTTTTCCAAACTTCCTAAAACGTTTTCGCTGCTGCGAAGAGTTTCAACAGCAACTGGAAAGTGTCGGTAAGAATACAATCTTGACTCTAATCATAATGTCGTTGCAAAGTAGGTCATTAAAATTGTGCGCCAGTGATCTGCGGCATCATTGCTCTCGAAATCGAACGTTCACATTTACATAGCGCCTTTTCGGGAAAGCTCAGCCTGTGATTATGTTATAATTAGTACAAACACAACTGCATTTATATACTGCCCTAGTTCCAAAGTTCAGAAGTGCGAGCATAACCATTGTAGGGCAAGGACTTGCTCGAGGTCCCTACGCACGACTTAGCAACGTTGGTAAGCTTATAAGCCCAAACCCCTTCTCCCTGTGTTACAAGCCAAGACCTCAGCTATCGTACCAAGCTACTATGACTTTTGGGTGCCTTTTATGTGCTATAAAAACCAAATTTAAGTGACTTTAAGTGAATAAGGAGATTTTAGAGCCTGCACATGGTACCAAGCGAACTTTTGACCTGATGATCAAATGAGCATTGCAATAACTATATCATGCTGAAGTGGCCTTGCTTCAATTGAACAGAAGTAATGTACTGCTATGTTATGTGGCTCTCCAATGGTATTCAGTCATAACAAAAGCCACATGTGAAAGGGACAAGCTTATTAACCAGCACTAGTCTTATTGTCTGATCATGCATTCACTTTGCAACTGTATTAAGAACATCAGCTGAATTTTTGCATCGAATAAGGAAAATGTAGTTCTTTTCAGACGTTGGCATTTAGCCTGGTTTGTAGAAGTTTCCAATACAGAAAGGCTGGTGAATTTTAGGCGGCCTATCTCGACTACTTTTGGACGTCCTCTTTAAATAGAGCATCCTGACCTTCTGGTACCATGGTCTTGGATTGCCACAGCACCGTGTCGTGCCTATTCTTTGTTGGCTGTGGAAGACCTTCTTGCTATAACTTGTGCTCAGATTGTTGATTTATGCTATGTGAATAGTATTTTGACTTCAAAACTGTTAAAAATGTAATTAATTAATTAGTTAATTTTTTTGCCCTGAGGTACTTTGTTCTACCCAGGGACTTATAAAATATAAAAGCAATGTGTCTGTAATGGCTGACGGATTATTTTAATTAATTTTAAACAGTTTTAATATATTTATTTATTTACTGAAAATTTGATGTAGCGCTCCTTCAAGGTTACTACTCAGGAGCGCTCCCAGTCCAACCCCGGTCGAATAAGACAGGTCTATAATAGTCGTCCACACAGCTCTTATCTGGGGCACTGCTGTTGCCCGTTCTTTCTCAAGGGAGTGTCTTTGATTACCGTACTAGTTAGTTTCATACAAACATGCAAATGCACGGATGTGTATACCTCTACACATGTACAGTTGTACACATGTGTTCTTAGAGACAGGCATATATTCATTCAGCCATTCACATGTATGCCTACATACATATCTACATAATATGCGTACATAAACATTGTTTGTAGACAGTGAGGAAATGATCATGCTTTGTTTTTATGTAATTTCTTCATTTGTTTTCTTCAGATTTAGGTCAACAGAGACCGCAGCGGCCGGTGATGTCGAAAATATTTTGGACTTCAGTCGACCGGAAACGTCGCAGGCGAGTTCGTTGACAGACATTGGAACGCGCAAGATCTTCAACGCGGAACACGATCTGTTCCGCACAAACGTCCGACGCTTCTTCGAACAAGAAGTCGTACCGTTCCATGCCGAGTGAGTTGGAAACGTTGTGGAATTTAGAGCAAGATTTAAACTAACAATAATAAAAAATACTCATTATTTAATTTCAAACTGACACAACACAGTATGATTGAAATCAGTAAGGAACAGATGATCACAATTTATTACAGGAGTTGAATTTAACTGTCAGCAGCCATGCAAGGAGGCCATCATGTCCTGGCTTACCAGCACCATCTGCCGAATGGAAGGTTGAATGAACTTTTTGGAGAGTAGTTGGAAGTGATCCTGCAAGCGTGTGCTTTCCATGCCAGTGTGTTTACCATTACCCTCGCTAAAGTCTTTGCGGGTTCCTTAACCCACCCTAACCCTTTCGTCACCATACCCTCCCCTTCCTTTCGCGATGTTAAGTTTTGCTATGGCATCATGTTTATTCATGAAAACCAGTAACAGGGCAAGGCAGTCATCACTATGGTAATTATGCTGACGGCAGATTATGAATGACAACTTTTCAGAAATGTTAATTGCTGTGGGGGGGATTAACGTAACTTGACGTTAACGAGAGTGGTTCATGAACTGGGAACGTGTGAACAGGTTCATAATGTGTGCTGCTGTCAATCCAGAATGTCACACTACATGTAGTGACTCATAAAAATTCATAGAAACTCTTTACTTTTCTTTGGTGGGATTTTCAATCAAAGTTTTCTTTGAGCTCTTGATTTGAACTTGTCTTGTGCTAGCACAGCCTTTTTATAATGTGGTGCTTGCTATTTTGGTGCCCATGACAGCAGGATTTTCCCCATTGGGGCTCTCCTTTAAAAGACAAAATCTGGAGTGATGTACTTAGGGTACATGGGTAGTTGCAGTTAACATCACTGTGTGGTAACAAAGACTATTTGCAACGCCCTCCTCCTTTATCCAGGCTTGGAACTGGCAGAGTGCAACCAGTGGCGTAGTTCTAAATTTTCTTTGATTTATTTTCTCCTTTAGAAGCAAGTTGTGTTATTAAGGCTTTGTGTTTTAAACAGTGATCATTAATAGTTGCCTTGTTAACAATTGTAAATCAACACTGTTGTTGCCTCTTAATATATTATGGCTTTTGATTTGATTTGATAATGGTTGCCACAGCGCAAGGAGACTATATATTATGGTGTTTGTTTCATGGTTGTTTTATAGATGGGAAAAGCAAGGAGATGTTGGACGTGAGGTAAGGTCACGTCAATAATGTTGATTTGGTTTCATGAAGTCCTACTTTTAGCAGTTTGGGCTAAAGTTGTCTTTCTTGTAAAAATTGCTTATTGACCATGTGGCTTTCTGAGCTTTATTTCATGAGTGCATAATGGTCGTCATCGTCACCACCACCACCATCATCATCATCGTCATCATCATCATCATCATCATCATCATCATCATCATCATCATCATCATCATTGCAGTCATCAGATGCTGAACATGGCTACTTGAATGCAGCTTAATGATTTCCATTTGCTATAATTTATGGCCATATGTTAAAACGGTCGCTTTTTATCATGAGTTCATTTACTCCATATTGATTATCTTAGGTTTCCAGTTGGTATTGTTTATCCATATTTTATGATCTTCCTGTGTTTTGCTGTTTCCATTGAATCTTGTAGTACGTCTTCAAGTTTGTTTGTTTTTAAAATTGAAGCATCTGTGACATTTGCATAGGCTGAAAAATCTAGATTTGAACATGCATCTAATTTTGTTTTAGTCTAGATAGCTAGTCTTTTTTGTAGCGAGTTTTGCTGTATATATTTATTTGGTGAGTGAAGGTGTTCTATCAAGTCTACTGTTGTCTCTGCCTCTAGCAGGGTCAATATTAGTGTCGTAGTGTCAAGACACTTAATGCCTCAAGTGAATTTCAACAATTAAAAATCAGAATACACAATCAGATATAAAGCTGGGTTGAAATCTGATTAGGAAATCGAGAAGTAAGACAAAATTTGGGTATGCAAAACTATGCATGTTTCATATGAAGAACTACGGTTCTCCGTTAGACCCATCACTGTACCTGTAAATGGTACACTGGTCCTTGTCTTGCCAAGATGATAAAAATGTCTCTTCAGTTCAACGGCTTTGATAATGCACTGGTTAGTGACTTGAATATGTTCTTATCAGCAGGGTCAATATTCGTGTCATTGTGAAGGTTTTTATCAGGCAAATAAATATTCACCTCTAAGTTTAGTTGGTGACTATTGAATGGTTGAAGTCAACAGGATGTCTCAAGGTCATTGTGAGTTAGATGAGATTGTAGCAATACATGGTTCTTGAATATGTCTGTAGTGTGTTCTTGATACTTAACTAAGTACTAACAGATTTATTGTGAGAAACCTTTGGCATTGCTTGTTGTGCACTGTGCAGTCTATCATGGCTTGATAGACTATACCGTACACAGTGCTGTCGATACTGATGTCTTTACAGCACACATTAAAATGCAAATTCCAATGTTGTAGGATAAGAACATTCTTTAATTTACCAATTGCTATCTGCATTTTGGTTATCGTAGTCATCAATTTATATAGCGTTACTTGAAGAGAAACCTTCAAAGGCACTAGAAATTGGCACATGGGTCTAAACGTGGGGGTACAAATTTTCTCCCTCAGTTTAACCTATTTGAACTGAATGGGCTTTTTTGCTCCTTCTGTTAAAAAGTTGGGTTCCAAATATACGTTAATTTCATTGGGAAAGTTGGATACCAACAGTGTTTCCTTGTTTGCATAACAATTTCTGTTGAGAATATCAATATCTTCCCCTCCTTTGCATTACAATTTCTTTTGGGGATAACTACTGTTATCCCTCATTCACATTACAATTTCCTTGATATAGAAATACTACTGGTAATATATTTCTCTCATTCGGAGAATAGTTTCTCTTTAGATTGCCGATGCCCACATTTGAATATCAGTTTCTTGTCCTCCCTTCCGCTTTGCTTAATAATTAATTTTACTTCACAGGTCATTTAACATATTCCAAGGTCATACTGAAGTCGATGAGCGTGTTTTTGTCAGGATGTTGAAACACCAAGAATGTCAGATACATTAATTTGCATGCACTGGAAAGTTGAGGATACCAAATTCTTCCCTAGCCTTATCCTGAATAATAATTGTAACTTGACCAACAGCACAAAATTCATTGAAGATTTCATTAAAACACCTGAGCTTATTGAAATTTATTTATGGACAGTCTGAGACAGCAGACATGGTACTGGTACCACCTAAGTCTAAAACTTGCAAGCCTGAACTTAAGAAAATCAGACCTCTTAATGGGTCCATGTCCATGATATTTTCATCAGAATGCAAGTACGGTAAGTTTGTACTCTGTTGAACCACCTGCAAAAGCACTGCAGGAACATCAAAAGCACTGCCCGCGGTGACTATCTTGTCCCTTTTTGTCGTACCGCTACTATGCAGCGAAGAGCTTATTCCGTGGTGGGTCCAGCTATCTGGAATGGCCTCCCTACGGCTCTCCGTTCTCTTCCTCGTGACTCTGCTGGCTCTTTCTACCGTCTTCTAAAGACCTTTCTTTTTGACCAGGCCTGGGTTGGGAGCGCCTCTGAGTAGAGATCTTGAAGAGGCGCTATATAAATTTATGTGATTGATTGATTGATTGATCAAATATTAAGAACAATGTAAGCGTGCATAATCACAAAAATAATAATAATTATATGCAATTAAATAATAATTATATGCAGTGTTGTTACCTTCATTGAGACTTGAATATGAACAACAATAGAATACAAACAACAATAGAATTCAGTTTAGTTTATTGGTTGTGAATTACTTTTAATGATGGGCTGCGGTTGCTGTGGGTTCTAGGTTTGGAAGAAGGCGGGAGCGAATGGACTTCTTGGCGTCAACTGTCCGGCCGAAGCGGGAGGAATTGGGGGGGACTGGTTGTCAGCGGCAATCGTTCAAGAGGAACAGTATGTAATACGTATACTATACTCAGTTCTATGCAGTTGCTGGAATACTTAGTATACATGTAAAATGATAGAAAGTGCAATGGATATGCAATCATTTTATAATTATCAATACAAATTATTAATTATAATTATTATAATTATTACCATGATTATGATAATATATGGTAATAATTATAGTAGTAGTAGTAGCAGCAGCAGTATTGTAGTAGTATTGTAGTAGTAAAGTGATAGTGGTGATGGTGGCGGTGTTGGAGCGGTGGTAGCAGTAGTAGTAACTGTATCATTCTGTTATTGTTGCTATTTTTATTATTATTATTTATGTTCTTGTAGTAATAGTAGGTTAGGATAATATTAGGGTTAGTTGGTAGTAGTAGAAATAGAAGTATTGCCTACGGTAGTCAGTGGAATGGAACTATCAGGGTTTAGACATCCTTATAGAGGTGTTGCTTTTATTTGGAGTTGTCAACAGTCCATCACTTCTCAATTTTTGGATTTCAGTCCCAAGCTTGTCACAATTATGCTCTACATTATGTATTAATAGAAAATATAAAAACCAGCTTACTCCTTCTGTAAGACATTCAGAATGTATGATATCTTGTTCCTGTGGAAATCTTTGAAGATTATTTTGAAATGCTATCAGTTAAAACTCAAGTCTCTCCAAAATGTTTTTTGCTATTCGATGAACTGTGTTTTTGACCTGAGCAACAGCTGTAACTAAGTATTTCTTCTTTTCTACCGAAGTTCTCTTATCTTATCAAGATGTTCACCTGAACTTTTTTACGTAAGTAGCGGCCTATCTTTCAAACCGAACTCTGATGTTTGTGCGTACATGAATTTTGTCAAGTTTGACGCACGCGTGCAATGTAAATTAAGGCCTACCTTGAGGAATTTTACTATTAATAGACACTTATCTAAACTCACATTTTCTCTTATAGTGTTTTTATGATAAAAATTGAAGATGAAATGATAAGATCAACTTCACCTTACATCATAAAATGTTTGTGAAGCTCCCTTAGAGCTGTTTAGACGCATATAAGTTATTATTATTACTATTATTGCTATATAAGTTATTATTGTAAACTTTGTTATTTTTAATGTTAATGTTATTAAATTATTATTATTATTATTATTATTATTATTATTATAACAATTTCATTTATTGAGAAAATAGACAACTTCCTATTCTAACATCAACTCCGAAGAGTGAAAATTGCTACTATTGTACTTGTATTATTATTATTATTATTATTATTATTATTATTATTATTATTATTATTATTATTATTATTATTATTATTATTATTATTATTATTATTCTAATGTTTTATGGTAATCCCATGGTCCAATTATAATAGTTACTACTTGAGGTCAATTGTAGCTCACATGATAAGATATGGTAAACCTTAGCTCACATTATAGGATGTCAAAGTTAACTTTAGCCCATGATGATAAGATAATTATGTAATACAGAGTGTACCTTCATGTCTCTTTTCTCCTGTGTAGGGTTTACCTGCATATGTTTTATCATTATAAACTGAGGTTTATCATTGTTGCCTTTAATCACGTGAGTTGAATCTTACTCTCAAATCTTTGTCTCATAAAGTGAGTTTGACATTATTGGTTTGTTGAACTTTTTTCCATGTATGCTAAACTTAACATTGATATTTTGTCAAGGTCAATTGAAGTTCACATGGTAAGATATCAAGGTCAACTGTAGCATGATGGCAAACTCACATCATGAGATTAAAGATATGAACGTGAGACTCAACGCAACTGATTAAAGGCATCAATGCCAAACTTCAGCCCACATGATAAAGCGCACAAAAGTAAATTAGCTAGGTAATGAGAGGGGAATAGTAAACTTTACTCTTTTAACTGTTATTGGTCTTTGGTTAACTCTTTGCACTTTCCATGGTCAATTCATGAAAGCTAATGCTACAGTGATGGTTATATCTAACTCCATCCTTCTCTGGCGGCTGACTATCCATGCCTCAGATTCACATTGCATTGTATCCTTGTGCACGTTGCAAATTTATTTAACAGTAATAATAATGGTTTTTATTTTGGTAAAAATCGTCAAGTTAAGCTATAGGTAATATCATCTAAAATTCTAAATCTTCATTTATTTTATGCAGGTCTCGGCTTTTTTGCCAGATATGACATTCAAATTTAGAATATGCTGACAGGTGTTAAATTTTCTTATGTATATTTTTTTCCCTCCTCAGAGCGTTCTTTTTCTTTTCAGAGCTTACGCCAACTGTTCCGGTCCTGGCTTCCTGTTGCATTCCGACATCGTAATCCCGTACTTGGTCCACTTCGGAACGAAGGAGCAGATCCAGAAGTTCATTCCGCGCATGATCGAAGGATCTTGCATCAGTGCGATCGCAATGACGGAACCTGGAGCCGGAAGGTACATCACTTCTTTCACCTGTAGATGTTTCAAGAGGATGTTGTTCAGCTTTAAAAGTCGGAACAAGATGCATGACAAGATATCTAACTGGCTTGGCAATTTCCGTTTATCATCGCTTAACAACCCCTCTGGCTTGATGCAGCTTTCATGCATGAGCCAACTGTGCTTTTAACTTAATCATCTTAATCGTAATCATGATATAAAAAATCTTCTAAATACTGCCACTCGAAAGCCAAGTGCGGGACACCAGCTTATTCACGTGTGCTGCGTTGAGACAGAAGGGTAGTCCCCTAAGAGTAGTCCAAAGGAAATCCATTAGCTTAGCTGTGCTTAGTTTTGGAGTAGTTTTTACGAATTTTGAAGTTTTACTCATTCCAAAAACAAACGTATGAGAAGTAACACCTGAGAGCATTCGAAACTTCCCCAGACTACCTGCAAGAGCTTTGTTGACATTGGACAGCAGCATGGCCGGGAACCACAGTTTTGAATTTTAGTTTAAAATTGCTTTAGTGCGAGTCCTAGGGGCAGGAGTAGCGCTTGGGGGGGGGGGGGAAGGAAGCTGTTCCAGACTACTAGGCCCACCAAGAAAACGTTCATTCTTCACAGCTGCAGTTTGAACAAATTTAACAATAGCATCTCTTCTCTGCACGGCAGAAGGTGGTGACCTTGAATAGTGAATACCTATTGGCAGCAAAGCTCTTGCAGGTTGTCTTACACTCATATAAAATTTTCTGACACTTTTTAAAATTTTCGTACAATTTTTCATACTTTCGTAACGTTTCCTTGTGAAATGCTTCCTTACATTTTCTTGCAATTTCTTTCATCTTTTAATCCTTTATTACATTTCTTTGCGTTTTGTGAACATTACAGCGACTTGCAAGGCATTCGAACAGTTGCGAAGAAGGACGGGGATGATTGGATCCTCAATGGCAGCAAGACGTTTATTACGAACGGCTACCTGTCAGATTTGGTCATTGTCGTTGCCATAACAGACACAGGCGCTAAAAGAGCTGCTCATGGTATCAGTCTGTTCCTCGTGGAGGCTGGTATGCCTGGATTCAAGAAAGGAAAGAAGCTGGAAAAGCTTGGACTCATGGCACAGGTGATTCACAGTCGCTTTCTGTATAGTTAGACTAACTTAGGTTTTTAAGTTTTCATACAATATCTATAGTAATAATATCAATAAATGTTTATGATGATATGATAATTATAATAATGACAAACGATAAAATATTAATGATAATAATAGTAATAATGAAATCCCTGAGTGATCCTAAATTCCTCAGAGCAAAATATTTTTAAAAATATAAAAAATAAAAATAGATAGTAATAATGATAAAATAATGATTATAATAATGAAATAAATCTTTAATATAATTACTACAATAATAACATTGCGGATTTGGTTTCCTGATTGTGTCAATTGCACATTGTATGTGGGCTGCATAAATAACTGGATTACATTACCAGTGGTTTGCTTTGTGTAGGACACAGCTGAGCTGTTCTTCGACGATGTGCGACTGCCAAGTTCAGCGTTGCTCGGTGAAGCGAATCGTGGTTTCTACTATTTGATGCAGGAGCTGCCACAGGAGCGTCTCAACGTCGGCATAACAGGATGTGCGATGAGTGAGGCGATGTTTGAGTGGACGAGGAAGTACGTGAAGGAGAGGAAAGCGTTTGGAAAGACCATTTCGTCGCTACAGGTTGTTGCCAATTTAATTTAATTATTGTAATTTATTGTTGCAGATTTTAACAATTAATTAATTGAGTAAGTTTTGGTTTGACCTATTGATTTTCTGTTATTTTTTGCTTTTATTTCATGATGTTGGTCGGCCATTTTTGGTGTATTAATCAACATCGTTAACAATGATAATGTGAAACATTTTAGTTGAAAATTAAGCGGTCATTTGGAATTTAAGGCAAATTATTAATGTTATTATTAATTGTTATTATTAGGAATTAAGTGGCTGGCCCTAGAACCTGGAATGGTCTCCCTGTTGCACTTCGCCTGGTGCCTATAGGTCACACCACTGTGTTCCTTTCGCACTTAAAAACTGCCTCCTTTAGCCGTGGTTGGACGGGTAGCGTTTCTGACTAGATTACCTGAAGGTGTGCTACATATAAAAAAAACAATACTACATGTTGAAAGGAAAAGTCACTCTTAAATTAAATCCGACTGTGTATCTGATTCTGAAGATTACTTTATGCAGGACTAAAGTTTGATTAATTATCAGTGTTGGGTTTTGTCTTTGAATCTGGTGCATTTGTTTGCAGACGATTCAGCACAAGTTGGCCGAAATGAAAACAGAGATTTGCATCGGTCGAGCGTTCGTCGATTCCTTGCTTGCGATTCACAACAAACAGGGACTTGATTCACAGCAAGCATCAATGGCGAAATACTGGTCAGAAGCTATGTTCGCTCACTGTTCAAGTATTAATATTTACATGTCATTTAACGTGATGTAACGTAACAAGATTAGCTGCACTCCTTAAGCTTATTGTAGGGTAATTGTTATCTCAAAATTTATAAAGTGCTGTTTAGAAACGGGGCACAAACTTATATTGAGGAGTGCCGTGTTTTTAGATACAAACTAGTGTCCAGATTTAATTTGGAAGGAAACGAGGGTGAGAAGGAGGTGGAGGAAAATATATAATATGCACCCCACATGATATAATGATGAATGATGATACTACTACTGATAATAATTTTTAATATTTGATTTCAGGTTGTCAGACTTGCAGAACCGCATTGCGGATCAATGTCTTCAGCTGCATGGTGGCTTCGGCTACATGTGGGAATACCCGATCGCAAAAGCCTACGCTGATTCACGTGTCACGCAGATCTACGCAGGAAGTAACGAGATCATGAAGGAGCTGATAGCACGGTGTATTGTGGCCGACAAGTAAACCATCAATCTCTGGCGTGAATCAGACATCGTCGCGTGTTACTCTCTTCAAAGAACGTATCAGTGACTGTAGATAAACAATGAGAACATTACAATTATGTCTAATTATGAAATGATTAATAATAATTTAGACAACTTTCGACTACAGAGAGACTATGATGAATGTTTGTTGGTCAATTTCGACGTCATAATCACAAACAGCTAAGTTTCGGTAGTGTCAACGTAAAGCTAAGCGTAGGACGACCTTGGCTTGTGCACAGGCAAATACAGTGATTTAATTAAGAACCGGTTTTGTGTAATGGTTTATTTTATGTCTCGGTGTTATCATGTTTAGTTCCTGTGTGCTGAGTGATATGAGACCGGTGATATGTAGGTTGCTTTATTTACAATAAAATAATATATATTTTTCTGTTCATTTGCTTTGTCATAATCAGATCTTCATTGAGGTGGGTGTTAGTGGTGCTGCAGTACCCGGGCCCACAGTTTTGAGGGCCGACAGTTGTATGATATATGTGTGTGTGGTGGGGCCTGCATTGGGCCTGTGCTAGCCTTCATGCAGCCCTGGTCATAGACTCATTGTGCAGTCTTAGTCATCATAAGATGATAAAATTTCCCATAGCCTACATCCACTTGATCCAATTATCTGTTGTATGTGACGGCATCAATTAGTCGTATTCCTCTATGCAAATCGACCATAATGCAATCCGACGAGGAGCTGACAGACAGTGACAGTGTCCACGATTATTCATTTAGTTTTGCTGAATTGAAACTGTACACCAAATACTACTTAATACTGGGTATTATGATTATTATGATTGTGCATTGTTAAGCGCTTTTTGTATTTTGATAATGGCGCCGTGCAGATGCGAGTGAAGGACTTGCTGAAGGTCCCTGCAAAGTAATCACCTCAGATGAGGATCGAATCAGTACTCTATGCATGCATTACAAGCCATGAAGCCAAGTTCTTGGACTGTTTGGTTACTGACGTACAGTTTCCCACAGCAGTGTATTAACTCCACCTTTCTTAAGCGTCAATCAACCCAATCAATAGAAGAATCATACGCCAGGTCATCTGAGACAATTTTTTCCTCTTGTTTTCTATGTTCTCTCATCCAGTTTATGGTTTCTGATTAAAATGCAACTACAGGCCACCATTTGAAGTAATTGGAAAAAGTAGATCAGATTTTCTCAGTGATTTCAACTCCTGAATGTAGATTGGGATGGAGGATGCAAACTCAGCCTTCCATTCGCTAGGGTCGATGAAAATAGGCTGCAGCAGGACATGGTGGCCGCCTAACTGGCTGCCAGACAGTTCAATTCTATTATGGTAATAACTTGTAATAATTCATTCAACCATCGATAAATTACAATCACAGTATAAATATTTATACTGTGCTCGTAATCGTAAACTCCTGATTTCTAAAGCGCCTCTAGAAAGCCAGGCGCCTTCAAAAATGATCTGACCTTCTTACTTATTTACTCTGCGTCATCATCCGATCGTCAATGTAAGGTCGTTGGTCACCGCAAATGAGCGTCTTGTGTGATGCTGAGGTTTTAAAATTCCGTTAAAACTCTTCTAAACTATTCGTTTTAGAAATAATTATCGTTCGCAAAAGTGTATAATGCTTACAATTCTAAACAGAAGCGAAGTTTCGGTGTAGGCCTATGCCTGGAAGAATTACTTTTAAAAACTTTTCTTCCGCGTACGTTGACTGAGTAGAGCGTACTCTCACGACCTGTTAATTAGATTTATTTAATTGTAATTAATATTAATTGCACAAAAGAATGGCTGAACGGGATTTTGCGGATATCGAGTTGGAGAGTACTGATAGATCAGGGTCGACCAAAGGGTTGTTGGAAATTTCTGCAAAGGTACTGACTGCATTATTATGGCTATAGACTGCTAATTTCTGCGATAAATAAAAAAGACAGATTTATTATCAGCAGATTTATTTTAAGGGTTGGGCCGATTTGATGACCTTCAAGTTAGATTAATTTGGTAGGAACCTAGGTATACCTGTTAGGGAACTTAGGCCTACCTCAAGCATGAGAAAAGTGTTTAAAATGTATGACTTCGCTTAATTTGTTTCTACCTTGGCCTATAAAAAGCTTCAATCATTACACAGAAGCTTACTGAATGCGATACATAAGTGCAATGTGTGGGACACGGTAAGTGAGCTGTTTATTGCAATGAAGACAGTTAATTTTGTCACCATCTTTGATTTTTCTTTTAGCATTTTACCTTAAATGCCAAAACGATTGCTTAAAATAATATTTCATCCAAACAATTCATATTGTCATTGTTGACTATGTTTTTTTACTCCAGGAATAAGAATCTCGATATCGTAAAATAAGTAAAAATAACTAATCGAACAAGCTTACAAAAACAACTAATTGCTTAATTAATCATTTAAATTCGTAGCCTAATACATTTATGTATTCAAGTGAAGGAACTCAGTGCATGCAACTGTTTTTTTTCAGGACTATGTGAAGACTGATGTGGGTCACTTGCGGGTTGAGGTCGTCGGTAATCGTGCAAAGCATGCGATCCTCACGTTTCACGACGTTGGAATGAACAGTTCGTATCAGATTGCAAGTTTTTATTTAATTTTTTGGATTTTGTAAAATGTTGCAGAAGATTATAATATAGCATTGTCAGTAGGATGTAAACTTTCATTCGTTCTTGCAATTATATATGCAAATTGGTTTTAGGAAGCATGTATATCCAGCTTTATTATAACTATGATGACACTTTTGATTATGTAGTGATTCTCGAAGTAAAAGAAACTCTTGTAAGCATGCTTGATGTAAACTCCTGAGCATACAGATTTGTTTCTAGCAGTGGCACTACATAAATTTAAGATTACTTAGATTGTTATTGTGCCTTTGTTGTGCCAGGTGATTCCTGCTTCCAGGGATTCTTCCATTTTCCCGACATGCGGCCTCTGCTCGACCACTTCTGCGTCTACCATGTGAATGCGCCTGGCCAGGAGGAGGATGCACCAACGCTTTCAGCACGGTTAGCCGCCTCTTAGCAAATGTTGTTTATGCTGCAAGAAATGGTGCTACCACCACTGGTAAAAGTTAAAACCATGTCTTCCTGTAATAATTATGTGCATGTGAACTTATTTGCATGCTTGTGGTTAACACTCCATTTTGTTGCAATAAAGTCGTGTGTCCTCCAATGCTGCTTGCCTATAGTACGTTGTAATAATAATCTTTGTTTGATTTAAAAATGACAAACAGCAGTATGATAAAATTCATATTATGAACAGACGATAAGTTTTAACAGGTGTTGAAAATAATTGTTTTGGCATCCATGCAAAGCGTCCAACACGTACTGCTGCTCAGTTTACAATCACCATCTGCCGAATATAAGGTTGAGTGGACCTCTTTGGGAAGATAGCGGAGATTGACCCTGTATCGGTGTGCTCTTTATGCCATCTGGAGTGTTTGCCATAACCCTAAACCCATGCCAATATATTGACTTTTGAGCATTGTTTATGGGTGTAACTTATGGACGACCCCTAACTGGTTGACGATGTATTGTGCAATGATATTGCCATTGCGATGATCGAATTCTTTGTTGGTAATTTTTCAGTTTTACCTATCCAACTATGGATGATCTGGCTGACTCTTTGTTAGAGGTTCTGAAGAATTACAGGTAAGCCTAATTAACGCAATTTAATTGCTTTGGGAAACTGTGTTGTCGTAACTAAATGAAATTTTTCCAAATAAATAATGTCTCAAAAATGCTCTTTCTACTGGCAGAAACTATATGCATGTCAAATTCCGATATCTGTGTTACTTATTAATGATCTTCATGTTTAACTAGTAGTCACACCTGGTCACCTGGTGCCGTCAGCTACTAGAGCTCTGGCGAAAGCCCTGGTGCATCTTCTCCAGTTGATCCTCTCCCTAGTCGCCTCTCTTAGTTCCTCCAGTCTCATGCCAGACTTTTCCTGTACTTCATCCAACCATTTCTTCCTTGGTCTTCCGCATCTTCTCCGTCCCTCACCGCATGCCGTCATCAGCTCCTTTTCCAAACCGTTAGATCTCATCACATGGCCGAAGTAGCGCAATTTCCTCCAAGTTGCTGTTTGCTGCAGTGTCTCCTCCCTCTCTATTCCGAGCTCCTCGCGCACCGATTCGTTAGTTCTCTTCTCCGTCCATGAAATTCTTAGCATCTTTCTCCAAATCCACATCTCACACGCGTTGATTTTCTTTTCCATATCCCGTGTCTTTGTCCATGTCTCGCATCCATATAGGACGACTGGGAAGATCAGTGCTCTTACCAGTCTTTTCTTTGTTTCCCTGCTCACGTATTTGTCCTTCCAAATCTTTTCCAGACCGTTCATTGCCGTTTTCCCCATTGTTACCCTCCTCCTTATTTCCATATCACTTCTTCCCTCCTTCTCTATCATAGATCCCAGGAATGTGAAGCTCGATACTACCTCTATCGTTTCTCCATCCACCTCAAAGTTTTTCCATGTTGCAGTTGTCATAACCTTTGTTTTCTTTACATTGAAGTATAGTCCCGCCTTTTCGCTTTCCTTCCTGACTCTTCTTATTAACTCGACTAGGTCGTCCCTCTTACCCGCCAATAATGTCGTATCATCGGCGTACCTCAGATTATTCAGTATTTTCCCCGCTATCCTTACCCCCTCTGTTGCCTCCTCCAATCCAGCCCTCCTCATAATTCTCTCGGCATACAGATTGAACAGGAAAGGGGACAAAATGCACCCCTGCCTCACTCCTTTCCTTATTTTAAATTTCCCTGTGTCACCATATTCAGTTCTTATTACCGCTTCTTGATCCACATAGAGGCCCTGTAGTAGTTTAATCAAATGCTTCGGAATTCCCATCTCAATTAGCGTCTGCCACAGTAGTGTATGGTCTATGCAATCAAATGCCTTGCTATAGTCTATAAAACACATATGCACCTGTTGCCCGTATTCCCTCTGTCTCTCCATAATCCACCTTATATTGGCGATGTGATCGCGCTTCCTCGCGCCTTCCTAAATCCCGCTTGGTTGGTTGGTAATTCCCTTTCGATTGTCTTCTCCATTCTTTTGTGGATTATTTTGAGGAGTATTTTGCTCGTGTGCGATATCATCGCTATCGTTCGTAGTAGTAGTAGTAGTAGTAATAATAATAATAATATTAATATGAATAATAATAATAATAATTGGAACATTGATCATACTACAATAGTGATAATTATAATAATTATAATAATAATATGAAGATATAATTGATATCCAGACATTTGATTTATACGGTAAACCGAGAAAATTGCATTTTGTTTTGTTTTGTCAGCTTACAAAGTTTCGTTGCGTTTGGTGTTGGAGCAGGAGCCAACATCCTGTCAAGATTTGCAGTGAGCTATCTTCAATTTACTCAATCTGCTCTATCTGACTCAGCTTCCTCTTGTCTTCGTTATTATTTTCCATATTTTTAAATTCTTTAATTCATTCATTCGAGTATTTATATAGCACCTCTTCAAGGAAACCACTCAGAGGTGCTCTCGACTTCAGCACAGAAGAAAAGTTTTCAAGTGCTTATATAGAATGTGTCAGAGAGTGACCTAAGGAACAGGTGCTGCTCACGAGGGAGGCTATTCCATACTGCAGGACCAACCACAGATAAAACACGACTTTGCATGATGAAGGTACAAGCAAATGAGACTGAGAGCACTCCGTTTTCCACTCAGCATAGGGATCGACTAGTCTAGCCCGAGTGCCCGACACAAGCTCATAAAGATCAGGTAGGTAAGCTGGAGCAAGACCTAGAGTCCTAGATGGTAGCGTCCCCATACCAAAGAGGCCACGCTTTAATATTCTATGGTTGATTTTCTTCTGTGTTTTCCATGCAGCTGAAGTATCCGGATATGGTGGATGGTCTTGTCCTCGTGAACTGCACGGCTTCACAATCCAGTTGGATGGAGTGGATATTTCAGAAGGTATGTTACCTTAGTGTTTTTAGGAATAGATCTATGTTACAGTATGTATTGTATTGTATGGTATCTATACATTTATGAAGCTCCTCTCACAGTGCACACCAATCAGAGGCGTTCCCAGTGCTAAAGACACAGAAAAGAAAATAGTTTTGAGAGACCGAAATGATGTGCTTTGGGTACACACTGGGAGTGCCTCTGATTGTGGGCACTGTTAGAGGCGCTTTCTAAATTTATAGATGCAATACAATACAATTTGGATTTAATATGCAAGCATTTTGGTTCATATACCACTACATCCATGGGTGACCATGTGGTTGTCTTCTGAATGTAATAATTATTTAATTATTATGATGTAATCTATTTAAAAGTTATTTTTACTGTATGTCTTGTTTTTTCAGTGGAATATTTGGTACCTGAAGAGAAATTTGCTGACTGAGAGTATTGAAGATTACCTCTTGGGTCAGTGGTTTGGACCGGTATGTTTCGTATCATCATTAATTCTTTTATTAATTACCCACTTCTCTATTGTACCAGTGTCTGATGATGGAGATTTACAATACATTACATTATATTAGATAGACAGAGCATGAACAGATGGCGCTCCAAACCCAGCCGTAATAAGGTCAAAATCAAGAGAAATTAGTCCATTAAGACATTGAGCCAACATAATTTATGGTGGTTAAACTGTTTTGAAAAAGTAAAAACATTGTGAAATTACGGTAGACTGATTACTTAATGGTGTATAGCTTGTCTTTGGTGTGTCATTGGTTGATATACTGTTGAATGCCTTGTGCATTGGTGCCATAGAAGTTGCTGATTAATAATTAATCTGGAATGACCTCCCTTCAAAGCTGCATTTATTACATCTGACCAATCAAACTTTGTTTCATAAATCTCTCAAATCTTTTTCGTTTACCGTGGCTGGGCTTGGAGCGCTCCGGAGTAGCTTTCTTGAAGGACAGTATAAATATAAGTCCATAGAATGAATGAATGCATTAATTAATTAAAGATACTAGATTACTTGACTTGTACTGTGCAATGAATTTAGAAACGCTTGCACTGCAATCCGGATCTTGTGATGACTTGCATCGACTCTCTTCGAATGATCAATCCACAGAATCTGGCAAATTTCATCGAATCATTCATCAGGTCTGTCTTCAGTTTAAAAGAAGTGACTGTATACTAAACTAAAAGAGTTTCTCTTGAGAATTAATGGTGCTGCTTGTTTTCTGCAGTTAGATACTTGCTCTAACAAATTAATTCTAAGATAGGCTAAAGAAGTGGTGTAGCTCAGACCAAAAAGTTCACTGACAAGGCATGGTCTGTCCAGATTATTCCTGTTGTGTTTGTGCTTGTTGCAAATATCCCAAAACTGCAGGGCCACTATTTTTAGGTGTAATCTGCAAGATGTGTAGAATAAATGAGTATCGCATCTTACAGCTTTGCAGTTTTAAAAGGATTTAATGACTGACTTTTATGAGAAGTTGTGATGTAGTAAGGGGTGTGTTTTTTCTCTATTGCAGACGCACTGATCTTGGAATTGTACGCGAAATCCATCCTGACAAGTGCAAAACCGTTAAAAACTTCAAGTAAGATGCTTCCTATCCAGACAATCGTCATTGGAACTCCCAGTTCATGAGACTGTTCACCGTTTCATTTCTGTGCCATTTTTCTGAAAGTGCCAGACCCAAAGTCTGGATAAAGGAGGAGGGTGGCACTAATGATCTTTGTTATCACATAGTGTCCTTAAACTGAAGCAACGACTACTACTGTTTTTTTCTTAACCCTTTGAACCCGGAGGTCCTGTAACGCTATGGTTAACGGGTCGGAAAACCGGCCAGCCGGGTTCAAAGGGTTAAGGTTATAGTGTCACTTCCTTAATGGTGAACAAGTAATTAATCAGCACGTCTAAGTAGTTAGCAATTATGATGACACATTAAAAATTCCTTTACGGTTGAAATTAAACCACCATCGGTTGATTCGTTGTAAGACACCGGTGTTATATAAGTCTGTACCATCCATGTTTCAAGATGAGTGCTTAATCATTCGTTCATATAGTGCACTACAAAGCCTATTGTGCATCGC
The DNA here is from genome assembly GCA_945859605.1 of Lumbricus rubellus. Classification (NCBI taxonomy): domain Eukaryota; kingdom Metazoa; phylum Annelida; class Clitellata; order Crassiclitellata; family Lumbricidae; genus Lumbricus; species Lumbricus rubellus. The sequence goes on along the minus strand of OX243813.1, from coordinate 2,896,266 downwards.
TAACAAACTGATCTTTACATCTATACATAGATTAAGATAAACAAAGAATAAATTCGACTGAATTGTTTGAAACAGTTTTTATATATTGAATTGATATGAAGGTTCTACCAATTAGCTCGGTCCACCAAGTCACATTCTGGGCAGGAGTTGCATCTGTGTAAAACCTTGTGCAAAACATGCGTGAACTATTTTGTTTGGAACATGTATGAATTCAGTTCTCGTTTAACCTTGACGTGCCCTTGTTTGGATCAGCCATGTATGCAGCACGTTTGACAATGTGATATTTAATGTGAACTGTTGAACTGTAGATGTCCTTTGCTGTTGATGACTGGTAAAGAGTCGCCACTTCTTTACGACACAATTGACATGAACCACCGCACAGATCCTGGTAAAGCCACCTGGATAAAAGTAAGTAATCTATAAGTTCATTTCATTCACCACTATGTGTAAATCTTAGGCCGATACTGATTTAAAATAATTTTGATCTATTAATCTCCAAAAATTTAATCACGGTTTATTACTCGATTGAATTCCTTTACTTTGGTCTGTGTTATGGTAAAGCACGAAAGACTGTCAAAAATATAGTCACGAGTTAGTTACTATACTTTCTTTGTTAAAAAGTCAATCAAACTGTTTATTGCAATAAGAACAATTAATTTTATCACCATCTTGGATTTTGCATCAGTTTTTACCTCTGAATGCAAAATAATCGCTTAATTTTCAACTCAAGAGTTTCACATTATCATTGTTCACCGTGTTTACTCTGGAAATGGGTGCTTTACATCACAAAACAATTTTTAAAATGACATATAATTAACTGAACTGGTAAGCCAAAAATTTATTTATTTTATTAAAATTGTTAATGATTAATCGATTAATTAATCGTTAAAATCCACAACCCAAGTAAATAGTTTGTTTTCTGCCTTTAGATTGGTTAATTTATCCAATGGGATTTGTTCAGTTACTTATATTTTGTCAGTTTAATAGAGATTCTAAAATGTCTAATTGTTGCCTCTGTTGTTTGCTCATCAGTTTGACTGCGGTGGACTGGTTCTGGAGGAGCAGCCCGCACAAGTGTCTGAAGCATTGCTCTACTTTCTCCAAGGTCTTGGCCACGGTCAGTAACCATGATAATAATTACTATAATGTAGTGATGCTTAGTAAATAAATATCAATCTGGAAAGATATTATGTAGAACCAAGCAAGCATGAAGAGACCAGTTTCTTGTTCCAGAGTTGGCCACAGTTAATGGAACATTAACAACTTCATCTTCTTAGTCCTTGCTTATTAAGAGCAGGTTTACGCGGTCCTCTCCCTTTCTGCTGTATATCTGCACTTTATGTATGGTCGTCATACTCATTTTGTAGTTAACTTGGCTAAATCTTGAAATACCCTTCTGAAGTTTTGAATCTGCAACCTTTGTAAAATCTAACTCCTACATAAAATTGTTAGAAGCTGAGAGTAAACTAAGACATTATCTTGCAGTGTACATTTATTGTGTCTTTGTGATTACAGTTCCCACTTTGCGTTCGGCCTCCTACACACGATACCTGGCCACCAAGAAGCTCAAGTCGAGAGTAAATATCTCTGCAGCAAAACTTGCACAATCATCAATTATTGGCTGAGTTTGAGAAGACTCATCAGTTTTTTCAAGACACATTTATTGTCCATATTTGTTCGTCTGAACAACACGTCTACATCCACATATCTGCGATTCTTTATAAAATTGTTCTTGCTGCATCTTTTATAGCCGCAGTTTGTTCTAAAATTGTTGCTGACATGGCTCATTTGTTATATTTATTTGGTAGAGATGAAGTTGTGTCATCCTCTGTGGCTCTTTATGTGACCTTTAGTAGTGGAGTAAAGTTGTTACTACTGTAATTGAACTGGAAAGTGACCTTTTCCCAAACACCGAATGTTGTCTTAAATTGATGTATATATCTGGCTCAAACTGTTTCATGCTAAAATGTTATATTTAGACCAACTTCTGTTATTAAAGCACTGGGTAGAGACAGAATGAATTTTCATGTCATTTCCTGCTAAATGATCAGCGCTGTGCTAGTGTATAAATTTTGAATCAACCACCCCACATTTGTTAACCCACCTCCTGTAAGACATGAGGCTTAGCTTATCAAAAATATTGCCAAGTCCATTCCAAACATGTGATCCCCTGTTCTTCTTGCATACGAAATTTCTTCCAAGTATTGTTTGTTATCAGGCATACAAAAATCTTTTAAAGAGTTCATTTTATTGAAACATCCACTGGTTATCAAACAGCTGTACGTTAAATTCTTATACAAAGAAATGCTTATTATATGCACTTTGACAATTCCACTGGCAAGATGTCGAACAGACAGACATTAACAACAGCAGGATTGGCACAAATTCCTGTTGTTTGCCATACAGTTGCAATTTTTTTATTATACAATTACGCAGTACAACATGGGAAGTTTATCACTAGAAGTTCTTTTGGTTTTTGGAATTAGTCAAATTCTGTCTGACATACTAACTTGTTCCAAAAGTGATTTTCTTCAATAACAGCTTTGAATAAAATCAGCAATTGCTACACAACGCTGATTCCGAACAGCATCTTCTAAGAACACAAGCACATAAAACTATGTACCTCGATAATACCTATATTTTTGCTTGGATGAATTCAAGCTCTGACCAACAACAGGTCATAACAGTGACTTTGACTAAACCCAATCACGAATTAACAGTCCAGTCATATATTTATTTGAAAACAATACATTTTAGCAAGTTTTTCAGGTCAAGCTAAACATGTGCGACATCTGTTTGTCCCTTGGGTAACAATTACACAATCTCTGAAGTATTATCACCCATACATACATTGAAATACTGGTACCACAGTTGTTCATACATGTATGTGATTTACTATGATATATTGTAAATCACAAATTTTAAAGATAACTTTGAGATCCATCTCCTTGGCCATTCATTGTATTAAAAAATTCTAAACAGATTTCAATGAGGCTCAGTTGTAGGCAAGTATATCTATAGAGCAAATACATTGAAAGGCATAAAATATCAATAGCATGTTAAATCAAGCATTACTTAAACATTAAATTGCATTGGTCTCAAGGATTTGAGTTTTAGCTATTTCCTGTGCAGTCTGCCTTTCACCTGTCACTGCACTTTTTCCTCAGATTCCACTCTGATTCTTTCTAAGCAATTGCAAAACTGTGCTTTTTAGCCACACGTGGGGCTGGGAGTGCATCTGAGCAGTCACTTTAAATGGGCACTATATAAATCCTCATAATGAATGCACACAAAAAATTCTGTCCAGTTCATTAATTCATAAACAGCAAACTTACAAAAATGATCAGCATTCCCAACAAGCGGAAACACTCCTACTAATTACAAGCGAGTAAGTAAACCTTAACAACTAAAAGGCACGGAACAAAGCCTAAACGTTCACGTTCAAGCAACCACATTCACAGCAATGCACAAACAGAGAATTTACGCAACGACGACAATTCATCCCAAAATTACGGGAGAAAAACCATCCGAATTGCTGCAACTTCAGTGGCGAAGCATCTTGAGCCGTTCGGAGAATCGTGGCGACTCCGGGTTGGTGAGCGGCTGATCGCTGGGCACGATCTGCACGGGTTTGTACTGTCGGATGGGGTTCGCCTTTGGAACGGCCTCGGCACGCAGGCGCTGCATCTCCCGTTCGTTTTCATCCTTCTTCGACTTCTCGTACTGCATTCGTTCGTAGGCGAGTTCCGTCGTCTTTTCGTTGTTCCATGCTTCCCATTCCTGACGCTGCTCGGCTCGCTTCTCCGTGTTCAGCTGGAAGTCTGCGATTTCTAAAGATAGATGAAAATGACAAACATATTTTTGTAATGTATGCTAGTATGTTGCTAAACATAATTAATACATCATAGCGCTTAGAGATATTATCAGGCTTGACAATTGTGAGAGGACTTGCTTCAAGGTCCATACACAACTTTCTCATGGAAAACTTGAACTTGTACACTCTGCATTACAAGACAAGAACTCTAATCAATTGGCTACCACGTCCCACGTTTTTATAGGAGTGCACAGACTTGTTTATTACATAAAACAAAGGAAGCTTACAATATTTAATATTGCATCTGAACCAACTTTAATGACAGCATACATTAGCATACATTAAGGTCTTAATTAAATCAATGCTCATCTGAAATTCATACAGGATTTTCAACACAGCAAACAGTGTACATATGTACCAGTAGGTATGTACATCTTTACAACAATGTTGGCACTTACATTATCCCAGACATGACCTTTAATACTTTGGAATCATGTCCATTTCAAATTTAGATACATTGGTAAACATTAGTGCATGATAAAACGGCAGTGAACTGTGATAAATACTAAAATAAGAAAGGTTAAAAAAAACTGCAGCAGTTACAATACGGTACCCTTGAGTTAACACTTTCATAACAAGTATTTAAACTCTTAGTACGGTAACAGAAATTGAATGCAAATTACATGCATACTACACAGAAAAAAATGGCAGTATAACTTAAGCAAGTAAGTAGAACAAACCTGTTGGTAGCTTAACAGATCTTGCAGGCACAAATGGTTCCTTCTCCAACACTATTGGATGCTTAGCCTTGAATGCAGCTGTGGCTTTCATTTTCTTGTTTTCTTCATCAATCTACAAGTTACAGAAATATGGAAATTGAACATGTTATTTCATATTATGTGTATGGTAGGGAGAACTGAAGTAGCAATACTAACACAAGTTTGGTAGAACTAGCTAGTGGTGACACCACAAATCACATGTCATCTGAAACACTTAACATGCGTGTCACGTTAATTTCTCAAGACACCAATCACTTGTTAGTAATTTACGTTGATAGATTTAAGAACGTTGCACTTGCATTATTAAACTTGAAATCCATGATCCATACCTTGTGCTTCCATTCCTCTATTCTAGCGGCACATCTCGCCTCAATTTCCAGATTGAAAGGCTCTGGTGTTGTTGGGCGCTTTGGCTTTCTCTCAGGCAGGACGAGCTGAAGGTCCTTCAGTGGCTGAGCGTGAAATTCTCTTGCCTTCAACACAAACAGTGAATTAGACATCTAACCTTTCTTAGCATCTTCCTGCACCAATAAGGTCCACACATTTCATTCAGCTTCAAAGAATTCAAGACAACGCAAGCAAGTATTTTCTTTATTGCTCCACTTGCAAACGCACAATGAGACAAACAACACAAAACACTGCTTATGATACATAAAAATTAATAATTAGTAATTAAAGTAGCAAAATGAAATGAGAATTTTAGTGAAACAACTGAAATATTAGTGTTAAGCAAGTCCTCTATACAGCATTCTAGAGATAAATATCCAAATGATTTCTGTCTATAATGCCATTACAATACTTACTGTACTTGTTACTTGATACTTATTAAGGCATCAATCGAAGGTCCCTTAAAAAATCATAACCAAACCCGTAGTCAAACACCAGAATGTGTTTGTTGGCAAAGTCTGTCAAAATACAGATGAAACTGAAAAATCCTAAGTTCTGACCAAAATGACAGAATTCAAAGCACTGGGAGCATATTCCAAGTATCAGATCAGTAAAAAAATTCTATTCATTGTCCTGCAGAATGGGATGCAATTCAAAGTTTATAGTTTATGGCATGCATTTAATACTTGTTGGCCGCGTGCACCAGCAAGAAGCAGATATATTTAGAAAGAATATTCCAGCCAGACTGACCTTCTTCTCATCCTCAAAAACCTTTCGGATGTTTTCCTCTTTCTTAGCAAACATCTCTTTTGTACGTTCCTCAAATGAAAATGGTTCCACAACCGTCACACGATGATCCAACTTCGGCTGGAACGGTATTCCGGTGTGTGGAACGGGAATGGCCTTGATGGCAGCCTGTTCCTGTTCCACCTTTAACCAAAACAATACACAACCATGCTTGCTACTAACCTCCCTCTAAAGGTCATACATAGAAAGTGGCACTCAACAATTGTGAGTGACGGACTTGCTCATTGTTCATGCACAGTAATTGTTTTAAAGCAAAAGGATCAAACTCATACCATCCATGTTACAGATTGAGTGTTCTATCCATTATCATTATCTATCATCCATTATCACTAGTATAACTACTCTCAGTGAGGAGGGGAGCAATCCCAGTGCTGTTTCCTCATAACTCTATCAGGCACAGCCAGGCTTTTTCTGTGGTTGTTCTATTTGACAGTGCTGAAGCCGGGAGCACCTCTGAGTAGTATCCATGAAGGGTTTCTATATAAATACTTGAATGAATGAATAATCAAAAGTCACCTAATCATGGGATCCACATTTCAGACTGGGTCATTCCATAATATATGCAAAAAAACCCAAATCAACCATAGCCTTCAACATACCTTCAAACACCAATCTAGACAAGCTAGAAAGCCGAAGGAGTTTTTTAAAATTACACTTGATCAAGTCAACACAAAAGGCACCATATAACCAAAAAATAGCAGCACACACACACACATGCAAACACTTGAGTATCTAGTAGCCTTACTTGGGCTTCTTCCTTCGCACGACTCGATCGTAGAAAGTATTTCGCAACGAATGCTGGCGACTGAGGAACCGTGAGCGGCAGTTCCTTGGCTGGCTTCACTCCCTAACAATCCATAAAAGCACAGATATTAAAATATGACTTGCTCAAATGAAGAAAAAGTCAAACAAAACAGTCTTCCATTAACAATTCTGCATCGCATGTAACTCAGGAAACATTCTCTAAATCTCGTAAATGAAATGTTTAGATCTGCTGGGCAGCTACGCTAGGCGTCTTTGTGAGTTTCTTAAGGTGCTATACAAATAGCCATCTGCATACATGCATGCATACATACTTAGCATCATTAACAAGCACCAGCTGTACAGCCCGGCTCAGCTAACCCTTAATGTGAAATGACTGGAATGCAATGCATACCACTGGTCCAAGGAGCATCTTCTTAGGGACAGGTTGAGCATGGAACTCGAAATGCGGCTGCTCCTCCGTTGACTCGCTGTGATGTCGTTTGCGTTGGTGAAGACGCTTTTCAACCTCCAGATCAAACGATTCCGGTACGGTGCATTCCTTTGGAACGACCTTTCGTATTCCTGTTATCCAGTTGCCAAAGATCTTCTGGTTTAACGGTTGAGCTTTGAACTGGTTCCTGGTTAACCAAGTATACAACTTATTTATTACTTATTCCTGGTTAGTCAATACATACAACTTATTTATTTTTCTGGTTAATCAAGTAAAACATATTTATTTATTACAGCAACTTGATATAACAGCGTCCCTTCAAGGTTGCTTACTCTGGACCACTCCCAGTCCAACCTCAGTCGAATAGAACGGTCTTAAATGAGACAAAGAGAACAACAGGCACGAAGTAAGGAGACCATTCCAGGTCGCAGAGCTGAATGATAGCAGCCGGCAAGCGATGGGCTAGACCCTCCGTACCCTTGTTTTTGGTACCTGAAATGGTGCTTTAATAAATGCCAGATCTAAATTACATGCATGCACCTATGAAATTAAAACTGGTAATGTATCTGCATAATGCAATGTTGGAAAATGGGTTAAATGCAATTAAGAGTTCTAGCTGTATATTATAAAATTTCAAAAGCATGTGCAAGCAAAGCGAAGTTACACAAGAGCTGCTCAGAAATGCTTCCATGTATGGTTATCAGAGCCTCACTTCTTAATTTCTTCAAATTCAATATCTTCCAGGTCTGCCTGACTGAGTATGTTGACCGGCCTGGCTCTCTGTCTCGTCACGAGGTTAGGTGTCTTCGGAACAGTCAGCTTGTGGTCACCTTGTTCAGCAATCTTCTTGCTTGCACCATCAGCACTTCGACGGTCTATAATTTACAAGAAACTGAAGCACTCAGACACAAGCAACAAAGACAAAATATGATCCACCAGCTGTCAGCCTGATGAGTTAAACATTCATTGTTACAATGCTATTACTATTTTTATTAGATTTACTAGCTGTACCCAGCCACGCGTTGCTGTGGCAAAAAAGACTTCCCCTCCCCTCCCCCTCCGCGATGGCGACGCGTATCATGCCATAAAACGCTTGAGCAAGAAGGCCGTAATGAAATGCGAAGGCCGTAATGAAATGCGCTAAAGAAATTTACGGAACAAACATGCCCGAATTGGTATGCAAGGCTTATTGACGCGCGTAGGCTATGTGTTGAAAACGGCGGAATTTGCAAAGTTGCTTTTTTAGCTTAAAAGATTGCGCTTTTTCCCAAAAAGCATTCTGAAAACCCGGCCGTGTTGGAACTAAACGTTTCGGTGAAGTTTCGAAAGCAATCAATGAAGAAAGTTCGGAGATCTTTCGTCAGGTGCCAAACGCGGTTAGATTTTTATATATATAGATTCATCCGAGAATTTAAATTGCACCTCTTCAAACAATAAAATCTGCACTCTGCACTATCCTACATTATGTTAACTGTCAATACAGATTCACATTTCGGTGTGACCTCGCGTACGTAAGAAATTTATTTAAGGGATCCTGAAGGGGCGCTATGATAAATTCTTATTGATTGAGAACAGTTACATAAAATAATTACACAGTAAAGTTCCGAGAGCAGTAACCTTGAAGGGGTGCTATATAAATACTCGTGACAAATGAATTAGAAACAGTGACGAGAAAAGACAATTTCTACCGATCGTTGGCTTTGTGCGAAATCGATCCGGAGTTTTTGAGCTGAATTTGATTAACTTCTCCGCCATTGTCTCAAACTTTCCTTCGTCTGACGGACAATTACTGCCGGACAGATTGCGTTTCTTCGATTCGTGAAGATGGAACGGCTGTGGAACGGTTGGACCATGAGGAACTGCAGACTGTGGAAAATAAGAAACAAAACCATTCATGTAATAAATACCAGATGAATATCAAATACCACTTCTGATTTACATTTTCAATAATGAAATTTAAACATTCAGCGGTCTAAGTCTTGGGATAGCACCATTGAAACATGAGTGTCAAACAAGGGGTGGCACAGTTTAAAAGGATCTCACTCAATCAATTCAAAATAAGCATGAGGAAATGAGGGCATATAGTTGCTATAGCCCATGTGCATATTTACACTAATAAATTTATAATGCCAAGCGCACTTAGATATTATTGCTATTATTAGCACAAGTTTTACTGCAAAAGGTGTGCGACAGAAGAAAGAAATTGGTGTAAATAACGAATAAACTAACTTGTTTATCTGTTGGCTTTCTCAGTTCTGCGGCAAAGTCTACTTCTTTCCACAGGGAAGCCGGACCGGCCTCTGGTGGTGGACCCTTCAGTCGAGCATCGGAGGCAAACTGGAATTCGTGGGGACGTGTTACCGGCACCCTGGAGCGCATCGGTTGGTATCCGGTTGCGGAGAGAGCCACAGCGTGAGACTCTGTCGCCATCTTTCGTCTTTCGGCAAGCGCTCGACGCAAGTCACGGATTGTTTCCAGCTCCTGAGCTTCCGAAGTCTTGACTTGATTGAGATGGAGGAACTTCATTTCACGTCTAAATGAAAACAATCATACAAAGTGCACTGCCAACTACCGGTACTAAACGACGCTTGCTGTGCCTGTGATAACAAGCACATTCATCCTATCACTTAAATTAGATGATGCAGAAAAGTTTTTGGTGGAGTAATTCCCAAAGCATGCCTTGGCAATGTATGTGCATGGCCTGGCAGCCAGCCTGATTTAAGGTAGGTGTTAAGGTCATAATGTGCACAGAGGGCCAGTGAGTTGTCATGTCTTTTTATTTTGTCGTGGCTGGGCTGGGAGTGCTGAGTAGCTTTCTTGAAGAGACGCTATGTAAGTCGATAGAACAAATGTACAGCATAAATGACGTTCTGAAACGCAATAAAAGTCGCGACTTACTTCATAAACGATGGTGTGCAAGGCATGGTTAACTTTCCAACTTTCTTCGTGTTCAGCATGGATGGTGACGCCATCCGACTGATCCTCTCCTGCGACTGCGATCTTCGTTTCGACGCAGACAACGCTTTCGTCTCTGCAGCGGTCGACTGAGACGAAACATTCTGACTGGGCGGAACCGGTTTGCCACGGTCGAGGGAACGTGTGCGTGGACGAACTTCCGGTTTCTTTCCAGGCGCAGGAAGCGCACTGGTCGCAGGACCAGTCTCATCCGGCTTTTTCTCAGCGTTTGAACGTCTTGATTGACGTTGGACAGGCTTCTCCTGCGACGACGCCGTTGAAACCTTGGAATCTCTGTGATCAGAAAACAAGAATTTCTCATTCATTCATTCATTGTGGACATTAATATAGCACCCCTTCAAGGTTACTACTCATGAGCGCTCCCGACCCAACCTCTGCTGAAAAGTAGTTTTAAGGTTGTGATAAAAAGTATCTGAGCAAATTCTAGGTATAAGGTGTATAGATCGTGGAAGCCCATTCTATACCTTGGGGCCATTAACAGAGAAAGCACAGTGCTGCCCAAGAACAGTTTATCCATGGGAATAAGAAGATTGAACAGAGTGTAAAATAAATTTGATTTCATAAATAATGTCGATTCGGCCAATGTCATTACTTCAAAAAAGATTTGTCTGAACCTGCGAGTATCATCAATCCTGCAATGTTACAATCCAGCACAGAACCACTTTCTCATTTACACTTTCAAAAGCATCCATTGCTCACCCAGCTTTGTTTGCACTTGTCTGTCTAGTGGTTCTTGCTCTCCACTGTTCAACCGAACTGCAAACGTTCGATGGAACTGTTCCACTTGAAGTGTCTGCGTCAACCATCGCATTCTTTGTAGACACGCAAGATTCCACCTCTGGACTCTGACCACAATCTGTAAAACATAGCATGATACACAAAAAATAAACTTTAATTATATTCTATATGTAACCACAGCAGAGAGAATGAACCGCTTGTCGGAACAAGACTTATTAATAGTTTCCAAACGCTAATATCATAAGACAATCGTGGTTAATATTTTAGGACGTTTGGTACAAAGTTTATGCCATTTGTAAATGAAAACATAAAAAATCATTTAGTGAAAAATTGGAAAAAAGAATTTCATTTTTCTCTACCTAATGCAAAAATCACAATTTCTGGCCTTAATACCTCAGGTGGCATAATATAGTTTGCAAAACAGTAAGTCAATGGTGTTACTTAACCAGTGAGAACATATAGAACAGTTATGGAAAAAATCTATTTGTACTGTAATCACATACTAATATAGTATTAAAATTAGTTAATCATATCAACCAGCAGTACTTAATGAGTAGTTGCATATTTAAGACAATCCTTTACAGCTCAAAATGATTTACCAGTAGAATGCAGCCTTTCCATTGATTGTTTTGTAGATGATCTCGGTTGTATTTCAGCTGCATTATCAGATTTGGCCACCTCTACACATCTACTGTCAGGCGGAGTAGCCACAGCATCTTCATAAGTGCTTAGCTCCATCTCTTTATTATTCTTCGTGTCATTGACATGCGGTACTGCACCGCTTTCTGTGCTATTTGTCTCGGTATTTTGGGTTGGAAACTCCTCTGAAGATGCCAATTCCAACATCCCTTCTTCCTTCAACATGTCCTCCCCTTCATGATCAACATCTAAACAAAATTTTAAACAACCACAGTATTTATATATATATAAATAGTTGTAATATCGAGCATATAGTATTTTTATATGCAGTTTACTTTAATTGTCTGGCTAGTGATATTTTTTTTTAACATTTGGAAATGTAATGCACCATGCTGCTTTGTCTTTTTATATTCCACGAGGCCATGTTTTAATAATTACGGAGCCCCTTGCTTTAAAAATGCACAGGTACCCGCCTGAATTCAAAATCTTGAGTTTAGAAGAGGAACAAAAATATGTTCCAGACATTGGAATGGTGAACTCGATATTATCGCAGCTAAAAATTATATTATGAACCCAAATAATTCTCGCAATGTCAGTTTTTCTGCCAAGGGTTCGAATAAAGGGTAACGTTGAAGGAAGCATCTTCTGGAAAGAGTTGCTTACCGAAATATTCATCGACACCGGGATCATCGTCGATTGGCCGGCAAAAGTCAACAAACTGCGGCGCATTGTACTCCCACACAGAATCAACATCCATTGTGTATTCTTTTGAAATCAGAAGTTGGAGTAAAACACTGAAAACTTAAAATAGGATTCTTCGAGACAAATTGACAACTTAAACGTTTACAGTTTTAAAATACAAGTAGGCGCCAATTTAACCAATAGCAACACGGCACCAAAGCAACGATGATTTTTATTGGCTGCATTAAGTTCTCGCGAGATTCTCGTTTATCGCTAGATTTAATACGAAAGTAACGACGATTCCTATTGGCTGCACTAAGTTCTCGCGAGATTCTCGTCTATCACTATATTTAAATCAGATGTAAAATTTGTAAATATTTCAGGTTTTAATTACCTTAAAGTAACAATTTGTCTAATTTTTAGGTAAGGAACATAGTTATTATGATTTAAAGTGTTCGCGCGTGATTATGCGCTAGTATAAAATTGTATTTATATCAATTGCAACCGTAGAAAACAGCGACTGTGTAAAATTATCTTACTTACTTGAAGAGGCGCACGACGCGTCGTAATTGTTATTCCAAACTTCTAAAGCGCCACACGAAAGTCCAGTGTAAGGCACCAGATTGGTCACATTGTCAAAACTCTCATTAATAAATTGAGGATGAGTTATCTTTTAAGGTAATTTTTTGTTTTTGCACTGCACCCAAAATATTTGATTCGACTCTCAGATAAACATCAGGTTGATAAGTGCGTCATAAATATAGCTATTTTCTAACGTTTATTAGTAAAAAATTTCCACAAGTGTAGTATAATTTCTTTGAGCCTTAGTATGAAATTTTTAGATTTGGATAATTTATAATAGTAGAACAAATAGTAATAATAATTTTTGACTAACTCTGTTATGTTGTTTTCTTATCCTACAGAGACTTGGGTCATGCCGTGACATTCAACAGATGCTATGTGCTCCCTGTCATCTTTCAGGATATGGCGTGAAAGACGAAGAATGAGCTTCCTGATCAAATGCATCGCTGTTCTTCTGTTTTTCGGCTTCGTTTTCTTAATTGTTACCGTTCATCTTTCACAGGAAGTGCTAAGAATTAGTGACGATCGCTCAGAAAATGCACAGCATTCTAAAGAAAAATTTTCCACTGCGGTTTTCTTAGTTATTCTGCTGCTGTCATCACCAAAGAACGTTGAGCAACGAGACACAGTAAGAACAACATGGCTGAACAAAGATCTTGACATTGTAAAGTCCTTCTTTGTCGTAGGAACTAAGGGACTAGACTCAGAAGCAGTTTCAAAGCTGAATGAAGAGAATAGACTTAATCAAGACCTGCTGTTGCTTTCCCACGTAACAGACTCGTACAGAAACCTTACAGACAAACTTGTAGAATCTCTAAAGTGGATGGACACCAACGTCAAATTCAATTTCCTTTTCAAAGGAGACGACGACAGTTTTGTAAGAATCAAACTGCTTCTGCCCGAACTTGAGCATCGCATACCGGAGAGGACCTACATGGGGTTCTTCGATGGCCGTGCACGCGTCAAAAAGAGCGGGCAATGGGCCGAGCCCAACTGGACACTCTGCGACCGCTACCTACCTCACGCTCGAGGTGGTGGCTACGTTCTTTCAGCGGACCTCATACACTACATCGCAACAAATGCCAAACTCCTTCAACGCTTTTCCAGCGAAGACATTTCTGTCGGGGCTTGGCTCGGTCCTCTCGATATTCACAGGATACACGATCCGAGATTCGATACGGAGTATGTATCACGAGGTTGCAGAAACAGTTACATCGTTACGCACAAACAAGACACGGAAATGATGCGAGCAAAAATGCGAAGACTCAACGCTAATAAAACGCTCTGTGAAATGGAATCGCAAAGCAGGAAGTCCTACATCTATGACTGGAAAGTCCTACCGTCGCTTTGCTGCATCAGGAATAACTCGGCCATTCCATAAAAAGCGCTTGTGAAGAAAGCTCCTCTCGTTTCATGAAGATTTTAACTGTTTTCTGGGGTATGGTATTCTAGTCAAAACTGAGTGCCTTTGCTGTATATAGACGTATGTTAATATTATTTATTTAGCAGCTTGTCTGCCATTTCAGGATTGGAATCATTTGAAACATGTATTTGGAAACATGTTAGACTTTGAATCACTTATAATTACTGTTATATGTTGATAAATTTAGGGGTGAGGTTGAAACAGAGTTGTTAACCCAAATTTGTTTCATGGATTCCTTAAAATACCTAGAGACCTTTTCAATTTGGTCATGCAGCACATCAGAGGCAGTTGCCAGTAGAAATATAACGACTTGTTCAAGGGTATGTACAACATAACCATCTTGTTTCATGAAGATTTTAACTGTTTTTTGGGTTTGGTATTCTAGTCAAAACTGAGTGCCTTTGCTGTATAACCTATTTCTTATCTCCATGTTCTTGCACCTGGAGAGCTATTGAATGGCCATGAATGGCCATGGCTGTGAGCGGTGCTATAGAAATTATTGATTACATTACAATTTAAATCAGATTGTCATTAGAGATATTGTAGTATGCAAACAAGAATGCAGTTAGCAATAGGTGCAATGGATAAAGAATATATGCTTATTTATGTCCTCACTGTACAGTGTAAGCACTAAGCATTCATGCCTCACAATGCCAGTACAAACTTGACATGGGTGAAACAATTAAAGTTAATCCTTTATTTTTACCACTTACAGGGGATACCGTCATTCATAAATAGTGTATAAACAATGAATCTTAATAATAAAAAAACTAAAACAGTTATTAGCACACAAAATTTAAGCACCAATAAAATTGCTGAAAGTGCGTACTATGCTGTCTCTGATATAATCAGACATACGTTTCTTACAGTTCCTCACCGATGCACGACTAAATTATATTATCATGAACAATTGAACATTGTCTTGAGATTCAATTCAAGCAGTGTCCAAGAAAGCTAAATTTCAGGAACAAGTTTATGTGAAACAACTGCTACGTGAACCACAGAAATTTGATCATAACAACCATGGAATACAAAATAAGCTATGAAAAATCTTTTAAAAATGAGCCATTTAGTTTTGCACTTGGTATTTAAGATTATAAAATCTAACAAAAATGTCATGTCTTTCTAAGAGTCAATAATCATAAGCATGATCAGAATCATTGAAAGGGCGAAATGCAAGTCGTATCCAACAGTACCCATAACTCTGGAGAGATTTCCCTCTATAATTTGTGGCTCCTCTTTCCTCATTTCCCACCATCACACATAATGCTCTGCCCCTCCTGATCTCAAAACTGGACTCATCAGATCTTTTGACAACTCTTTTGAAAACCAAATGCCCACAAATTGCATTTTCTTTTGGGTGACACTGTAGAAGTTTGCAATTGCAACACAGAATTAATGAAAACAGTCGATTCCTTGCACATTATTGTTGTATTTTGACATGATTGAGCAAAACAGACACTGATCTAATTAAATAATATAAACTTTGCCATCAACACCAGCTTCAGTATCAACCTCTTGAGTGGAGACAGTATAACTTTGTGGACGATTTGCAAGAAAACTGATTCTAAATTTCTTTAAGAGCATCCGTCCCCCCATTATTATCTTCAGTTACTACCTGTTAAGCACCTACATACAGTTAATTTGAATTCATACAGTTCGACACTCTGCTGCATAAAAAAATCCTTCATTTAAAAAAACAGATTCACTGTACAGATAAAAAAAATTGGGATACGTCGTACTGTTGGTAGGCTTATTATTTTTTGCCCAAAGATCTGACCCGATTCCTATTGAATTGATTGAGAAACCAATGCAGTTTATCTGTAAAGATTACAGCTTTTCACAGCCTCCCAATTAACCCTGGGCACCAACTACAGACATGAGTTGTCCTGCGTACGAGTAATTACGTAGGGAAACAGTCAGCAGAAAGGCAATAATTGTTCATGTCCTGAAACACATCCACAACAATTCGTGATTCAAAACGGCAAGCATGGCTCACACAAAGAAGCAGGTTTCTTCAATTCCTGCTGGCCCAACCCATTCTCCCTCCGAGCAAATCATCGTCATAGTTCATCTCCCATTCCACATCCGATGCACGAACGAGATCCTCGAGCACTTCCACCTCGATAAAGTCCACCAGTTCACGCGGAGTGAATCCATCTCGCACGGACCGACATAACGTCACAAGCGCCACGGACCGTCCATTCAAAATCAACCGGAGCAACGTCAGAAGCTGCTGGCTGCGGTTGACAATCTCTAATTTATCAGGAGTGTGAAGGAAGACGATGGTGGAATTCGGAGGGTTCAAGCCGTGACAAACGGTGAACTCCGCACGACCTTCCTCGAAAAACAGAGTCTTCGGTGAAGTGGACAGACAGAAACCGAGATCATAAATCCTACGAACGTCTTCCGACGCCATTTGGTAGAAGACTTCCGCTAGACTCCTCCAAGCGTCGCGAACGTCAAAGTCGTTGACGCCGCAAAACATCGACGGATGACGTCGGAATTCCGACACGAGAACGTCGTACGCCTCGTTCAGTAAGTATGTAAACAATTCGATTCCTACGCATCGACTCGACTTGCAGTTCTTCAGAAACAGATCCAGAAGCGTCCGCAAAAACCCGTTCCCCAATTCTTCGTGCTGTATGAACTTCGGGCAGATGAAACGCTGGAGGCGTCGGTCGATGTCTTCGATATCCGACCACGAAAGATCCGCTTGGATCAACGAGTTAGCGACGTTCTCACAGCCGAAAAAGTCCTCGTCGATGTCGAGAATTGTGTTCTCGTCGTTTTCGATCCATGTTGGATCGTCAACGATCTTCTTGATGAATTGCTCGTCTCTGACGTGTTCTGAAAGATACGATGTCTCAATTTGACATCCTTCGTCGGCCATGATGGTCTCCTGCTGCTCTGCTGCAGACGCACTGCTGTTGAGAAAGGAGCACTTCCTTGCATTGTCTTTTAGCGGTACTTTAGGCGTCTCACATTGGCAGAAGTGAGGTTCTCTAACGCGACCATTGTCTCTGTCTTCCCAGAACCAGCCCAGCTCAACCAGTCTGCTCTCGTAAGGTTCTTTCTCGTCGGCTAAGCTCTCGTCCCATGAAGGCCACACCCAGATAAGTCTTGATATCAGTCCAGTCATAACAGCACCCTACGAACAAACATGAAATCATGCAAAACTCAATTTACACCAAGCACAAGTTATTGTTTTAGCACTGCCATTGTTATGTTGGAATACCCATTGTGCAGCACTGGAAATTGATAAATAAATATATAGTATGTACCAATACACACAGATAATAGACAGACTTAATAATTATGTGGTCAGTTATTCAGAGTTCAAAGCCACCAGGGCAGAAATTCGGTTCAAGATTTCCACAGGTCTGTACCACTAGCCAAATCCGCTATAATGAGTACATCGATCCTACAGGTGAGATTATGCAGTGTACTGGCCTGTATAAATATGTCATTCTTCTGAAGAAAGAAGGTCAACTCCTGTCCGTTCCGTGGATATCGAAACTGTGGCATTCCAGTGACATACTCCGGCGTGCTTTCGTCGGAGTGACCGTCAATGTGAATCTGTAGCACATACGAACAGCTAACATTTGTTAAATGATGTCTGTAGTGGTCGGTGTTCATGCATCTTTGTTCGTACAAACTCCTGTCCGTTCTCTATTAGAGCTACTGGTCCTTCAAGCTGGAATAAAATTCTTCAAGAAGTCAGGCAATCTCCATCACTATAACTGTTAAGAAAAAGTTACCCTCTCATTTAATAGTACCGGTAAAAGTGTTGTGATGTATCAAAATGTTTGTGGTGTTTGTCTGCAAGTGGGAAACATATTCAATTATTCATATTTACTGTGTTTGCTATTTTATCTTTATGAATATTCATACTGACCAAAACATTTCCCTGCTTTGGAATGAGACCTTTGTCAACAGCATGGAACCAGTATGCCAGAGCTGAACAGAACAACATTCATTTGCACTTGTAAGAAAGTTCAGAAACGTTTATGATCAAAGCATAACACATCTAAGCTTCAATTAATGTATAAATCAATCATAATTATTACATGCATAATTGCATATCACATGACTTCTGAGCATAATTATTGTGACTAATTCCGACTGTAATACATTTCACTGCTGATCACAAGAAGGGTAGGGTGAAATTTCAGGTCTCAATATCAAGCAGTGTGCACATGCAAAAAAGTCATACAGGCCAAAGAAATAAAAATCAGTTTATGACCAAGCAAGCAATTTCAAAGGCTCGTGTGCTGTACTAAAAATGCACTAGACTCTATCAAGTGTCTTTATGCATACATAATATGCATAAATCCATGCATAGGCCTATATACTCATAAATACATATATTTTATGTATATGCACAAGTACAATCATGTATATAATTATATATATATACAATTATATAATTATGTATATAATAAGCATATATATATTTACATACATAAAGAGACACAAGTAATGATGCATACACCCACCCACACATACCAGTACAATGAGTACATGCATGCAAAACCAGGATAGCATAACATGGCAATTACTTAAAATTTCACTTGTGCCTATTGAATAGAATTTCAGTAGACGTACAAAAATGATAATAACAATGAACAATCACAAGACAAAAGATCCAGTCATTAGCTTCGACCATCATAATAATATAATATTGTTACAGAACCAGCCACCTACACACACACACACACGCACCATGCTACCCACGCAACGTGGAATGAATAAAGGATAACTATCCAAAGAACCAATTATAGAGAGGACCGGAAGCTACTTATAATATTATAATGCCAAGTGACTAATTTTAGATGGTAATCGGAGGTTAGAAATGTTACATCCTGTTTGCAGACCAAAAACGTTCAACCACCTACATACCACTTACATTTTTGAAGACTTACAAAGCCCATATATCTAATGGATTGGCATGGTTACATAGGTCTTCTTGGATATGCTGCTTTTTCAAGCAGTCTAAACAGCAGGGCCTAATATTGTGCGACATGTCAGTATAATTTTTAAGCACTAAAATTATTTAATCAGAAAAAATGTTTGGGTGGGGGCAATGGAAGTGTGGAATGATTTTCACAAGTAACTAAATGTTCAACAATCTATAGCTTCCTTTATCCAACCATCCTCCCACCTAACACCTTCCATGCTGCAGTATTTACAAGTTTACCTTCGTGGTGTTCTTCTATTATGAAGACTGTTGGTGGTGTCCTACTGCGCAGAAACACAGCATAGACAACAATGAGACACAAGACAATGGCCGCTGCCGCCAAGACCTTCCTTCGATTCTGCTGAACATGGCAGAGGACAAATCGCTGGCGTCTAGTACACATGACTGCATCTGTCCTCGCAGAATCAACCTTCATCAGTCTCCTACAAAATTATTAATTATTGATCAATTACTTATTATTCATTATCATTATTATTAGCATTTGCCATTCTATTTAATATCTCTGGTTATACCATGAAGCTCTGATAAAGGCCAATCCTCTATTCGATAACCATCGGCTGGAAAGTATGCTGATGATGAATAATAAGTAATTGAAAGTATGCTGATGATGAATAATAAGTAATTAACTCTCTTTCTGTAAGCACACAATTATCTTCCCTGTCACGTGCCTGCTATTACCAAATTCGACAGCTGCGCGTCGTTGCTCGCGCGCTCTCTCTCTCATTCACTGCATCTTCTACTCTTGTCCATGCCTTTGTTTGCAGCCGCTTAGATTACTGCTCCTCTCTTTATGTTGGCCTCCCACAGGTCCGCCTGAACTCCTTGGTTAGGGTCCTTCGATCTGCAGCACGCTTGGTTGGTGGCATCACCCGGTTTTCTTTTCTCGCTGCATGAGATCCCGAACGAATTTAAGCATTGCTTTATCGGTTATTTTCTATAATGGCTCGGTAGTATTTCTATAATGGCTCGGTAGCAAGTAAACATTATGGCCGCCGCAGATAGGTGCAGAATTAGAGCGGCCTTACATACGGCGATCGATAGATATCTCGTATCTGGCGGCCATGTGTTAAGGTGAATCGATTTTGTTGTGCTATTTAGCTTATTTAAGCGTATTAATATTTAAGAAAATACACCTTTTCATGGTAGTTTTACTTACTTACTTTCGCGAAAACATTGGCCTATAGTTCGCCGTAGGTCGCGGAAATATTGGGCTATCGATCGCCGTATGTCAGGCCGCTCTAATTTTGCATCTATCTGCGGCGGCCATAATGTTTACTTGCTACCGAGCCATTATAGAAATACTACCGAGCCATTATAGAAAATAACCGCTTTATCTGACTCAATTACCTTTTTAGTTACCATCGTTGGTCAATTGCAATAACTGAACCAATAAAGGAGCATCATAAGCGTCGATGTTGACACACTTGCACGTTCATATCAGTGGTTACACCAGACTCGTTTAATCACGTTTTAAGCACATGAATTGGTTGAGATAACCAGCCGTCATAACCGATTATTCGTAACTTAACGCTTCGAAAGCAACTCTCTTTAAATGTATTATTATAGAACACATTTTAAAACAATATTTTTTATTATTTGTTTACTTTATTTCATGGACCAACGAGCTATCATAAGTGTTAACGTTGTGAAAGTTTGTGAATAAGTAAGTGGAATATATTGATGTGCCACAGTGCTTCAAGAGCAAAAATTCAGCCAAATCTGATAGGTGCTTTCGAAAATTAAAACAGTAGTACAACACTTTGTGCACGTTGTAGGCAAAACATAAATGCATAGATTGACCAAAAAATAATCTAAAAGTTCTCGTCATCTATTGCGACAAATCGGCCTTGACAAAGCTAATTTTATCACGAGATAGGCCTAATAATAATAATGCAATGTTATACGACTATAATTATTTTATATTGGTATCGCTCAAGTGTTCAGAAGTACACGTTGAGAATCACATTGTCAAGTAGATTGCTGAGCAAACATTGAGTGTCATAACACAGTCATAAGTAGCCTAGATTGGATGAGATGACTCTATTGGCGGTTCGTACACGAGACCTTAAAGCTATTAGTCAAGCAGACAGCATAGTTGCAGCAATGGTGAATAAGCTCGTTAATTTTTATTAATTCATTCATAAAATAGGGTCATTCATGACCATACGCGCATAATTATATCTGCAACGTAACGTTATTCGTGTGTGCGGTGGGTGGTGCTATAATAGGCCTATGACACAATGCTGACTTATAATTTTGAAAAGTCATAGTGCATTAAATAGTATTGCATTACTTCGATTTTACACTGATTTTCATAAAGTTTTAGCATAACATTGTCAATATTTATTATTATTGTTCACTACTTTGCATAATATTGCATGTGTGCCGAAGCCATTAACAGCTCGGTGTATTATGCAATCGTGAAGAGTAATTGCGCTAGAAGTGATGGTGGGGTGGTTTCTCGGCATCCATTTATGCCATAAAAACAACATTAAATATGTGGTTAAATCAATCATTATAATATTATGTAGCGTTTGAAAAAGAAGAAAAACTTTGTACAAAACAGGCAGGTTAGCGCAGTTGAAAGCCAATCGATAATTGCAGGACACTAAATGATTAGATAAGAAAATGTTGTTGAATAGGTCACGTGAAACCGTCATGACCATTAATTTTGCCGGGTTTATACTCGAGTGTCATACTAATCGGCGGTCAGTTAGTACTGTTGTGTGACCCTGGCAGGCTGGCAAATGGTCGTGACTCACATCTGTTTGGCATGTGCCGTAGTAAAGCGTAGTTGCGTGAAACTTGCCGCAAGTATTTAATTGAAAAAGATGATTAGTTTAGTCACATTTACCTATCTAGCTGAACTTGAGGTACTTCAACGATAACTCGGACGAGCTACAGAGGACTTTAGTTTTGAACTGAAATGTTTGGATTTTATTATTCGGAGTCTTCAACTGCCTTTTATTTGTTTGACATTAAGGTTTCTTTTTGAAAGGCAAGTAGCTTTTGTAGCAAACGAGCAAGCAGCTGCTTTTCAGAGACTTACTTGCACTAACTAGATTTAAAGAGTCCTGCTCAATCAAGCATTGAAATGTCATTGAAGATTAAACTTACTAATTTATACCAAACAACTGGTTGAGCATTATTTGCTATTTACTACAGAACAGTTTGTAATTTAAAAAATTGTTTTTTGTAATGTGAGGCATGTAAAAAGTCTGTTGGATGCAGATACACGTGTAGCATTCAAAAATCAGATTCTGCTGGGCAGAGCATACTCAAGATTATGTCTTGCTCTTTGTTTTGTTCACTCTTATTTTTGCACTTGTGGCCTTCTTGTACCATAGCCACACCTTATTTGTAAATTTCTAGAACTTCTGTCAAGCCCTGTTGAGATTATTTACATATTTGTACATTGTACATGTATATATTTGACAAATGGCCTTATCTGTGGATAGGGTTCTACTTCACAAGCTTATGCTTGATGTAGTGCTTTTGAGGAGTTACTTTGACTTTTCACATGGCACCAGAACGAACAAGGCTGCTTTGGCAAGTGTGGACTTGATTTAGTACAGCGCCAGCTCTTGTGAATAAGCTGGTGTTTCTGACATGACTTTTGTGGATGCTGAGAAATTTGTGAAGATTTACGTTACATTACTTTACATTACATTGTATTAATATTTACTTTATGAAACAGATACATACATACATACATGCATACATGCATGCATGCATGCACGTATCTTCATCATCTATAGGCAGTATGTATTTGTATTTAAGTGCACATTACGGTCTATGACCGCATAAAATAATGAGTAAATTACAATTTAAATAATGTAGTCAAAACATTGTTTGAACAAATACTTATAATCATTGTTCCGTAGGTTGATGCATCATCTGTGCGATTCTAAAGCACAATGCTATCACCTGAAAGTGCCTCGATAGATCGAGGGACCGTCATAGACGTTCGTCCGCATCTGAGGCTCCACGAGAAACTTGCGTACAGCGTCGGCCATTTCTACAATGATTTGTGCGCGTCGATGTGGTTCAGTTATCTCCTCATCTACCTCCATTACATTCTGAAATTCCAAAACAAGCTTGCTGGATATCTGCTTCTTCTCGGTCAGATCGTCGATGCCATCAGCACGCCACTCATCGGATACGAGTCCGACCGAGTCGCTGGCTTCTTCACGTATGGCAAGCGGAAAAGCTGGCACCTCATCGGTAAGAACTTTATTGTAATTTTTTTATTGTTGTCGTCGATTTCTTTGGAACCTTTTCAGGAGAAGCTTATGAGATATATTGATGGAACGTCATGCTGTCCAATGAATACATTATCTTGAAAGCGATTACCGGATAGAGATAAAGAAAAACGAGAGATCTCCACATATATACAAGGAGTGTCAAACACCCTGATAGAAATATAAATGCCTTGTAATTACGACCTGTTCGATGTTGGTTTACTGAATAAAATGTTATGCTATGTTAAATGGAGTACATGACAGTTTATGGTGCATAAGTCCTTGTTGGTATTGATCTGTTAAGTAGCCTATGTTTGTTACTGACATGTGCACATGCACTACATTGTATAAAACGATTACATACATGTAATAGTCAACAGTCATGTATGTTTGTTCACTGTCTAGGAACGGTTCTTGTCACGATCTCGTTTCCATTTCTCTTCATGAAATGCGTCGGTGGTGGCGTTTACGACGACTGGGCGCAGTTCGTCTACTACGCTCCGTTCGTCGCGATATTCCAGATCGGTTGGGCGGCAACGCAGATCGCTCATCTCGCTCTCGTCAACGAAATCTCGTATGATGAATCGGAAAGAGTTGGTCTCAATTCGTTCAGGTAGACTTGAGTTTTAATGTCTTCAAGATGACCAACACTACGACAAATATTTGACTCGTCATACGGACTCACAAATCTCCTCCACTCCTCGCTGTATCTACACAGGTCTTTCACTTGTAATGTAATGTAATTCAGACAATTTATATAGCATCGTCAGTAGCAAGCCACTTTAGGATGGTTTACACTTGAAATTGAAAACATTGCTTTTTCACAGATATATCCTGATCTCTACACTTCCTCCAACTGCCCACGCCATTTAAGCTTAAACATCATCCACCATAGCCGTCTGTCTAATTCCCTGCCTGACTCTCCAGATGTTAACCCATGCCTGTTGACTTTGTTTTGATTAAGCGCCTGTGAATGATGAGCTGATTCCTGTGACTATGCTTTTGCGTGCGCTGTAGAAGTTCTGTGGTTACGATTACGATTGTATAAATTTCAGGCAATGATTTTTCCACTTAATTTTTTTAAAACCATTGTCACTGCCTTCACCGTCTTCCTCATCCGTTCAATCTTGGTACTTGTCCATTCATCTGTTCATGCAATTGTTTTGGTACTTATTTATTTCTTCAAATGTTCATTCATCATGGTACTTCATTTCGTCTTGATGACAGATTAAATCTGATTCATAATATACGTCCGACTTCTGTTTGTATTTGATGATAGATTTCTGCGTGTTTTGTTCTTTCATAGGAATGCTTTCACGTTGCTGTCGAGTGTTGTTGTCTATGGAATTGCGTGGGGTCTGTTTGGATTCGACAAGAACGAGGAATTCAGTGAAGACGACGTCACTCAGTTCATGGTACGCGTGAATTCTCGTTGGAATTACTCATGTTCATTCATTCATTCATTCATTCTAGGGAATGTCCATTCAAGAAGCCTACTGAGGAGCGCTTCCAGCCACAGCAAAAGAAAAAGACTTGAGAGATTTATGAAACGAAGTTTGATTGGTCCGATGTAATAAACGTAGCTTTGAAGGGAGATTATTCCAGATGGACGGCTCTACAGCCGAGAAAGCTCTGCGTTGTTTGGTAGCTAAGCGAGTATGAGGAACTATGAGTTGCCCCTTCATAGCAGGGTGAAGAGGGCGACACAGAGGACAGCCATGTTCGAGATGAGGACAACCATGTTCAATATGAGGACAGCCAAGGTCAAGATGAGGGCAACCAAAGTTTCACAGAGCGAAGGCATATGAGACATTTATTCATATTTTGCTGTTGACCGTTATATAAATTTCATCTGAAGTGCATCTTAGTAATTAACGATTTTTTTACAATATTTCAGATTTTAGCTTTCTCCGTCGTTGGCATTGGTCTCATCTTCAGTGTCATCTTTCACATCGTTACTCCAGAATCTCGGTTTACCGCACATGCGGCAGTCATCAAACGGAACAACATACAATCGCGATTCATTGACATGACGTGGCTCGACTGGCTTAAGGAGTGGCAGTTTTACCTGGTCAGATATGCTTCCTTATTATATACTCTTTTTGTGTTACATGTTTTGAGCAGTGTCACGATATGAGGTCTTCCCCAAGACTGAGCATTCTTTCTTAAGTGAAATGATGCTTTTCCCATTTGTGATGTCAGCACTCAAAACCCATCGCATGTCACTGCTTAGATGTTGCACTAGAAGCCAGCATAGGCGAGAGGGGTCAAGAATGTAGAAACTTCTTCAGTTCAGAAGATGGCTAGGAATTTGCCATTATTTGTGAAGTAGTTTAACGTAATTTTGATGTTGGCATTATTTGATGCAGAATATATTTCTTTAATATTGTCCAGCAAAATTGCAGAGCAATCCAATATGGATCTGAGAATTTTGATGGCATGGATATAAATGGAAACTTTATATTCTCACTCTAACCTAATGAAAGAATCAAACGAGTATAACTTTATTTAGAAAAAGATATTTCATTCTGTAGTCTAAAGTATTTTAAAGCAGAGCCATTGTAGCATATGTCTGAATAAAAAAAGTCAGGAACCAACATATGATGGGTTTTGAGTCCCTGTGTCTCATTTACCTTTTTGGAGGTGCTATGTTCAGTCTTTACAGTGTTTACATGTACCAGTGATTTATAGAATCCAGCTTTTCCTTCCTTTGCTCTCTTTCACCTTTTAAACATGTGTGCTGTTCTTGACTGTAGGTGGCGCTTGCCTACATGTTCTCTCGATTGGTGGCGAACGTCTCTCAGACGTATTGGCCGCTCTACCTCACAGAATCTCTTAAACTAAGCAAGGTGAGTTTTGCAATTCAAGTGTATGGACTCCTTTTTCCTTTTTTTATACACCTAAGTCTTTAACTTCTTAGCATTACGAGATTTAAATTGACCTTCCATAAATTTGGTAAATTGAGCATTTGGACGTGCAGGGGAGCCTTGCATGGCTGCCATCAGTTAATTTCTGCTCCTGTTATGCCGTAACTTATTATTATCCGTTCATACTATGAATTGTAATCGTGCTGCGTTGTGTGAGTTTGAAATTTAATGAAGATTATAACCTTATTAAATGTGATAAATATGATTTGAGTTCACTGTTCTAGAAATGGCTCTGTGTTTAATGTCGTACTTGGTATCTTATTTGTGACTTGGTGTTTATTTTGAATACCCTAATTTTGACCCATTAATACGGACTTTTGGTGGTTGATTTAATTTTAGGTGTACGTTGCCATTATTCCGCTGGTCGTGTTTGTGACTGGTTTCTTCACGTCACTGGTGATGCGGCCGGTGAATCGAATCTTGGGTCGAAAGGTATTCATTCATTCAATCAATTCTTCATTCATTCATTCGATCATGTTATTTGTGTTATTTGTTCATTCAATCATCATGGTAATCTCGTTAATTTGTTTATTCATTTGATCATCATGGTACTTATTAATTAATTAATTTTTTCATTTGATCATTCATGCACTCATCATGATATTCATTCATTTATTTGTTCACTTAATCCTCTTAACCCCATAACATGTGCCTTTTAAATGCCTCGCAGCATTGCTGTGTTTACACACCTAAGTGGTTTGGCCTGCATCAGAACCTACATTTCTTTTTGTCTTTCTTGTGCTGTCTGTCCACCATTTCCTGCGCTGGGATGCTGTCGCTGTATAAATTTCCTTAATAATGATTTAATTTCACCATGGGTGTATTTAAGGAAGGTTTATTGGCTAAAAACCCCAAATATTAGCCACCCATCCTTGTATGCCGGGGCTGAGAAACTGAAGTCACTACAATTCACACTCAAGGCTAGCCTAAGGAACTGCTTGTCTTCTAAAGTAAAGGCTGATGTTTGCGTTTGTGTGCTTCTGTTTTGTGTAGTTGACGTTTGCGTTTGGTCTCATCTTCACCGCAGCATCCTGCGTATGGATGTGGTTCCTGAACGTTGGTTCCGCCATGGAGGTCTTTGGTCCGGCAGTTCTCATTGGAGCCGGAAGTTCTACGCTGCTCGTCACTTCGCTGTCGATGGTGGCCGATCTCATCGGACCTCACTCGGTATAAATATTAAGAGCTTTTTACTCAATAACTTTTTGTTTGTGTTTGTTTTGAAACTTGTCTCATACCAGTAGTAGGCTGTTAACTTTGAATTCATGAACTTGTACATATAAATCTTATGTTTAGGGCATTACCTGTGTTTCAATCATGATGTACTTAATTTTGTATGGAATAGGTGACCCTAGCAGTAGGATATTATCCATTCCGGGTCTCCGTTTTGTTACAGTATAATTGTCTTTTCATTCTTTAATTAAAAGTGCCTTGCCTTGAAATGGTTTCAATTAAAACATTGATTGATTGATTAATCGATTGATTGATTGATTGACTGACTAACTGGCTGGCTGGCTGACTGACCTATTTCACATCGTTTTTCCTGAGGGTAATGTAATGCGTGGTTTGATAATTGTACTGCATTTTGCTGATCTAAAACACCCGATAAAATATAGTTTGAACTTCTTTGCGGCCCACATTAGAGTTTGCTGAAGGTCTTTTGTGCAGTTAAATTCTAAAGATTTTTTGATTGATTTATTTTCATTTTTAAT
Organism: Lumbricus rubellus; assembly: GCA_945859605.1. Lineage (NCBI taxonomy): Eukaryota > Metazoa > Annelida > Clitellata > Crassiclitellata > Lumbricidae > Lumbricus > Lumbricus rubellus. The sequence goes on along the minus strand of OX243813.1, from coordinate 2,868,387 downwards.
TGTGTAGTTACCGTACATTACGTTGTGCTGATTGTCTTGCAGGCAACCGGTGCTTTTGTTTACGGGTCAATGAGTTTCGCTGATAAACTGTCGTCAGGCGCTGCCCTTGTTCTTGTTCAGTACTTTCATCCGTGCAAGTATGTTTCTATGCTTCAATAATTTTTCAATACATGTTTAATTGTTTCAGTCATCACTGCATTTCAGCAGGACACTGCATCACACAAGGATACACACATACACACACACACATGCATGCAAGCACACACACACATAAACTATATCTCTTGGTATATATTATATACACACGATGAATTCATGCATGAATACATGCATGCATGCACACATAAATGCATATGCCAATATATAATTGGTTGAAAAGTTAATAGAAAGGTAAAAAAAATATAAAGTCATATTTTATATAGACATTAAACATGAATTGGACGTCTAAGTTATATTCATGTTTGGTCAATTTTTAATACAGGTAGTTTAATCCAGCATTTCAATCTGTGTTTATATGCAAGTTTAGTCTGTTTCTAAATCTAGATGGTTTAATCCAACATTTCATTTATATTCAAGTTTAGTTCAGTAATTTTTCATCTAGGTAGTTTAATCCAGTCTATCAGTCTACATGTAAATGTAGGTTATAATGCAGGTTAAATCATTTTTTAAAATCTGGGCTGCTCAATCCAGCAGTTCAGTCTAGGTTATGTGCAAGTTTAGTCTAGTAAGTTTTTTTATGTATGTACGGGTACTAGTTGAATCCAGCCTAGTTTAGATTATATGCAAGGTTAGTGATTTTTTTTATCTTGGTTGCTCAATCCAACGTTTCAGTCTAGGTTATATACAAGTTTATTTTTAAAAAAGGTAGTTTAATCACTGTCTAACATGCGTGGTACATATCTGAGGTAATTAAAATATGAGCTACATCAATGTGTTTGGATTATAGTGTTTGATGAATGATGATGATGGTCTTGTTTGATGTTAAGTTCCGTAGGTCCCGGGACGTGTTGTCCTGCGTGTGCATGGTACTATCGGACCATCATGGTCTTCCTTCCGTCTGCGTTCGCAGGCGTCTGCTTCATCTTTCTACTCGTCATGATTCCAATGAAGATCGGAAGTCTTAGGAAATCTACATGTACGATATCTTACAACTTAATTCATATTTTATATTTGTACGATATCTTCAAACTTAATTATAATATTATTGTATATTTGTACGATATCTTCCAACTTAATTCATAAATTGTATATTTGTACGATATCTTACAACTTAATTATATTGTATTTTTGTACGATGATATTTTCCAACTTAATTCATATTGTATTTTTGTACGATATCTTCCAACTTAATTATTATTGTATTTTTGTACGATATCTTCCAACTTAATTCATATCGTATATTTGTACGATATCTTCCAACTTAATTCATGTTGTATATTTGTACGATATTTTCCAACTTAATTCATATTTTATATTTGTACGATATTTTCCAACTTAATTCATATTTTATATTTGTACGATATCTTCCAACTTAATTATTATTGTATATTTGTACGATATCTTCCAACTTAATTAGTTATTGTATATTTGATGATTTTCATTGTTTTTCAAACTGACAAGCTACAATATGATTACAATTCATAGTGTGAATGGATTTTCATAAGTTATTGCAGGAGTCGGTTTTTAACCGTGTGGCAGCCGTGCAACTCGTCCATCACAACCTTCTCATATCACTGATGCCATCTCATCGAATAGAAAGCTGGGTCGACCTTTGAGAGAAGCCATCATCATCATCATCATTGCCATGTGCTCTTTGTGCCAAGGTGTTACCGTTATGCTAACCCCTTCTGCAATTGAAGAATTCTAGTGTTTGATTAGAACACTAGAATTTTTGAGTCTGTTTAAAGTGTTCAATTTCAAGAATGTAGGTTTTTATTGGAGATTTTATACTAAGCAGTGGGTTTGATCTTTGCTGAAGCATTGCAGGATCTGGGTGTCCGTTTTAAGTGACTGAAGTGTCTACAGATCCAATGTTCTAAGTAACTGATGTTGTGTTGTTTGCATCAGATCTCGTTCTTGATGAATCTGATATCGAACCAGACGAGAGGCGACCTCTTCTGACGGGCGACTCAACAGCAGCGGCAGCAGACACGATCTCTCGCTACAGCATCAACTCATCCGACGATATTCATACTTCACCCAACCACCACGCTTCTTGAACTCAACCGAATGATTGACTGACGCATTCGATAAATATTCTGGTTTTAATTTTGTGTTCTTTTGTCGAATGTCAACGTTGCAAATATCCACCATTTCTGTTTGTTTTTACTTGCTGGACTGTCCTTACTCGTGAAAAACTGTGAATTGTAAATATTCTACGCTGTTGGCATTCGAAGTTGTTGATATTTTCCTACGGTTTGTTGAGAGTTTGGTATGTGATGAATGATGTCTTTCGCTGTCTTTCCTTGACATTTGCTGTTATTATTAATTATTATTGTTATTATTACATGAATTTCTTGCATGCGCAAGGTCACACCAAAATGTGAATCTGAGGCGCGGATAGTTAGTCACTGTTATGTTTTATGCACGTGCAAATTTTACAGCGTTTTGGTAAATCATGGAGGTTTGCAGATGAGAGCTTAGTGTGCTTTAAGTTGACTGCCTCTCAGTCGCTTGTGTCATTTTATGTGTGTTTTGCCTCATGCTTATCCATTGTCTGTCTCTAAAAACTGATGTTAGCATGAATATGGCTTGACTTTCATCATACACCGTTGGTTGATACCTGCTGCATTAGATATATCAGTGCAATATAAGTTACCGTATTATTCATTGTAGTTTTGTATTAAAACATTTTATAAAGTGCCTTTGCTAGGGTGAACCGTTCAGAGGTGCTCCCAGTGTGCAAGGCCACAAGAGAAGACATGGGTTTTAAAGGTTTAGGATAGACTGAAGAGGTGAAAGATGAACCTGAGGCAGACCAATGAGAAAGGAATTATAGTAGTCAATTCGGCAGCAATGAAAGCATGAACCAGAGTGGTAAAAACAGAAGATGAAAGAGAATGTCGAACAGCCTTAGATTAATCAAGTATAATTTAGCAAAACATAATCGGAGAAAATCTGGAAACAGAGAGAGATAGTCACAACTGCAAACTTAAGACATGTTTGGTGATGGTGATTGACTTATGTGAGGTTTTGCTGTTTATTCTGCTCCTGTGTATATTAACGAGCTTCATGTTTTGGCGATCTCGTTCATGCCTTGCTGCAGATCTCGTTTCCGTGCGTGCATGCGGGTGTGTGTGTGCGCAATGTGGCATTGACTTTTCACTTCTGCTCTGTGGCTTGGAAATTTCTGCTGTGATTGGTACATCTGCTTGGAATATATTACCACCTTCTTCTTGTAATTTCTTTGCTTCTTTTTCTATTGGTGTTTGAAAAACATTCTATTCGTTTATAGTTTTGAGTTGTAGATTTCTGATGCGTTTTTAATAGTGAAGGTGTTGCACAGGTCTATGCAGTTACAAGTACACAGTTAAGATATTCAGTTACTTTACATTACAGTGACTACGGTAGGTTTAATGCTTTAGCAACAAGCTGCGTTGGCTCCCAGTCACTTTTTAATTCTTGTCATTAAGACGTTAAGCACTGAAATGTAAAGTTAAGAGTTGAACTTGTGGTTAAATTATAGAGCATCAATTGTTGGTGATGATATGCCTGTAGGCACCAGATTGTGTTATTAATATTTCTTACTTATCTATTTGAGATTGGAAACCAGGTGGCTTAAAAGCCTTAGATTTTTGTATAATAAAGGTGTAAAGACTTAAGTTACTTAGGTGGTTACATTCTAATACATGTTTTTCTACATTCCAGGCAGTTCTTTGTGTGATTTAATGGCCGTCCAAAGAATTTCATTTATGAGCTTGAATAAAAGGTGAAGTTTGTGCAATGCGTTAAATGTAGTGCGTGAAGTGACATGAGAAATTATTTAGTATGTATGTAAAATAATATAGTAAGAAATTATGTAGTTAAAAACTGTAGTAATTGTGTTGAATATTGTATATGACTATTTGATAAAGTTCTTCTGTCAGGCAGAGCCTTGAGAAGGCAGGATAGAAGCAAGAAAAAAATGAGGAAAGAGACCAGAGCGGATGTCGGAGTAAGCTTATGAGGATGGGTATAACAGTTGGGATTTTCAGTCAAACGTAATCTACCAACATTATAGACTCGTACACTTTTCATGTTTATTATCTATCGTGGATTTATATCTTGAGAATTTTTATTGTATCATATAAGAAATGAGTGTAGTTCTGGCAATGTATTCACTTTATCGATTGTATCCATGTCATAGTTAAGGGTCTTGAAGATATATTTGGTAGTTTGCTTTAAAGGAAAGCATCTATTGGTAGTTATTGGAAACTTTATTTACATTTTATTTGATCCAATTCCTTTTCTTATTTCTTTTGTGTTTGAGATATTTCTTTAAAAGACATTTTGTGTATTATTCATGTTTTAAATGTTCATTGCTTTGATTATTATGATGATCTATTAGTCAGCTCTGTATAATGTGAAAGTCACGTTAAAAGCGTAACTGTACTTGAACATTATGTATTTATATGTGGTAAACTTATATGTGGTAAACTTATATGTGGTATATTTATATGTGGTAAACTTATATGTGGTAAATTTATATGGGGTAAACTTATATGTGGTAAATTTATATGTGGTAAATTTATATGTGGTAAATTTATATGTGGTAAATTTATATGGGGTAAATTTATATGTGGTAAATTTATATGTGGTAAATTTATATGTGGTAAATTTATATGTGGTAAATTTATATGTGGTAAATTTATATGTGGTAAATTTATATGGGGTAAATTTATATGTGGTAAATTTATATGGGGTAAATTTATATGTGATAAATTTATATGTGGTAAATTTATATGTGGTAAATTTATATGTGGTAAATTTATATGTGGTAAATTTATATGTGGTAAATTTATATGTGGTAAATTTATATGTGGTAAATTTATATGTGGTAAATTTATATGTGGTAAATTTATATGTGGTAAATTTATATGTGGTAAATTTATATGTGGTAAATTTATATGTGGTAAATTTATATGTGGTAAATTTATATGGGGTAAATTTATATGTGGTAAATTTATATGTGGTAAATTTATATGTGGTAAATTTATATGTGGTAAATTTATATGTGGTAAATTTATTGAGATAAGATCGTGTTCTCAATAAAATAAAATCTTGTTCTGAATGGAAAATTTAAAAATTTATTTAGGATTTTTTGTCAAGAGTTATGACATCAAAGGCAGAAAATCTCTGTTTTTCTGTTTGAGTTACAATTTCAGAAGACTGTTCTGTTGTATCAAAAACAGACTGATGTCTTGCAGGGATCATCTCTTGTAAGAGTTTCAGCAATTTCATAGGACCATGTCTTTGGTAAAATCAGAGAATATCGCTGAGTTTCAGTAAATCTAGAGGACCATGCTGTTATTGTTTTAAACAATGCATTGCCTGTGAGAAAATCTATGCTTTAGAGACCTTAAGATTAATTTAGAAAAACTAGAAAGACTAGTAAAGTTAACCATTTACCCGTTCATTTTTCCCGTTAAGCCCGTGTTTTTGGCGGATATTCTCGGGGCAAACGGGTAAAGGGTTAATGAATTAATATGTTATATATCTTCAAAGGTTGTAAAAGACTTGGTTAGGCTAATTATGTTGCTTTTACATAGCATTTTAATGACAGCAACTAGTAAGCTACTGGCAAGTAATTACCAGGAAGGTATTTTCCATAATATATCACCAGTTGTGATTTAGTAACTGCTTGCTGCTGGATTGTGTCGCCTTGTTTGCATCTTGGATGAACTGTTGATCAATTCTAGGAATGCGCTTCTCAGGATTTTCTTTATAAGCTCTTTTATTAAAGCCGTTGTTTTTTCATCGTCTCAAAATCGAGAGCATCATCATGTGGCTTTGATTTCTCTCTCTCATATCACAAGAACATTTTATACCACAGTTCATTGTTGTGCAATGTTTGCTTGCTTCCTGTTCTTTGAAGTGTACTCTGTGTAAATCTGTGACAGTCAGACAGTAGGTACACCAGGTTATGCTACCAGTTTGTGTTGTGCAATTCAAAGTGAACTTCTTATTTCCTTTATGTATAATCCTTTTCAGTGGTTGGACTGATTACATAAAGTAACTTTCCTTCAAATTTGCATTTTCTTTTTATAGGCATCTGAAAACTGGTTTTTATTGCCAAGTTGGGTTGACACAGAGTACGTATGTTTCGATGGTTCTTTGAACGAATGAATGATTTCACGCAGATTGCTATGAAATATGCGCACCAGATTGTGACAGTTTAGACGAGATTGTGTCCTAATTGGCACCAGGTTGCATTGCAGTTGGCACCAGATTTGTGTTACAGCTGGCACCAGCTTGACTTGCACAAGACACCAGACTGTGTTTTGCAATGCAAGCAATTTTTTGAGTTGTCACCTAGCCAATGGTCATGTCATGTTTGAAGGACCGAGCTGGACTAAGTTGAGCAATGTATTGAGATTGGATGCATGCAGTCATCTATTGTTCTTCCAGGATCTCAGTACTCTCTGCTTGATGTGGCTGACCGTAGCACTTTTCACCGACGCTTCTATTTTGCTTATTCGTCTTTATGTGCACCAAGTAATGGACCATTTTTTTCAGTTTTTATACCACGCTCTACTTGAATATGTACAGCATAAATTTTGGGATCTGAATTAAAAAAAATTCTTTACTATGCTTCCGTTTAAAGTCAGACTGTTTGGAGTCGATTTAATTAAATGTTTGGCCATATTGTAACGGATTAAACATTTTTATGACGAGCTTCTACCATACATGAGTAGAAAGTTAATGCAACTTATCATTTAAGTGTTAAAGTGTGTATTTTTACATGGTATCCATGCACACTGCAGTCATTACTTTGTTTAATTCATTCTCAATGTTTTTACTGGTATGTAAATACTTCTTTTAAAATTTCAAGCTAACTGACACGATTTGTATTTAACTATTTTGTGTTAATTATTTGGTTGCACCAAAGTACTGAGCTTTACTAGTGTACATAAATATTTTAAATAAATATTGTAAATATATTAGACTGCAGAGCAGCGTAGGTGGTAACACTGCTGATTATTAATTTGATTGACATTTTGTTCTGATGTTAAAACACACGTTGTATCCATTTGTAAAGTTTTTATTGCAGAATTATGTTAGTTGCAATGAAGATTGCGACTGAGTTGTACATGTGGTTCAAACATTTGAAAGATGAATTGATAGTTTGAATGTAAATAGTTACAAAGTAATCATGCTCAATTCTTCTGATCCAGCGTAAATAGACACTTGTATGTAAGTAAATAATTAAGTAAGAATATTTATACTGTTTTAACCAATTGCTAACCGCATTTTGCTTTACATTCTGAGATACTGTAGTATTTAATTATTGAAACTTATTGTGAATAAGGAATGAAAATAGGTTTGAAAATTTTCGAATGGAAAATTGTGGGTAAGAACTGCATAATTATTTTGTTAATGATGCAGATTGCCAAGTCGGAAAATAATGGAATGTGTTTGAAATGCAAATTTATTGTGTGAAGGAGGCAAGTAAGAAATTAGTATAATGGGTTAGTGAACAATAGATCGGGTGAGATCCTTCACCACCGCTCCCCATTTGAATGGACGCCACACCATTTAGGTCCCCATGCATGGACCGTAATAGCTAGAAATTAATTAAATCTGTGAAATAAGCTACCTATGGGGAGCAAACCTCGGTCCACACGCTCTCTTCACAGAGATATGAGATGTCACCAAATTCTTACTGATGTAGCCAACTTGGCCAATAGCATTGCAAAATTGTAATTATACTATGAGAGTTGAGGGTGAGAAGAGTTACTGCAAATTATTGTTTTCTGCACTGGTATAGGCCTATACAGATCTAGTCTTCTGTGCTCAGCTTGGATTGACTTTTTGCCTGATTTCCGTACTGGTAACACACACGAGTTTCTTGATATGCTGGTACCATTATTTGTACTGAACTACTTTTGACTCGGTGGTTGCAACTGCAGCGAGTGCCTTGGTACTTCTTACCTTGGTACTCTTTGCTTGGTACGGGCAGTACGGAGTAGGTTGAGATTTTTAATGATGTCTCAGTTGTATTGCATGACAAAACGAAGTTATAAAAAAATTATAAGAATTGCAAGACTTGTGTGTTCATATTGATACTTTCTAGTCAAAAAGTTATTGGAGCTAAAACGGTACAGAGCAGAGGATAACGACTTTGGTCATCCGTTCTTTTCTCTCATCTTATTTTATATCCACTAGGGTCAGGCCACTCCACTAAGGATGCCCCTATAACTATTAAACCTAACTTCAATTCCAGCCCCCTCGAGTTTCCTGGCTGCTTTTGACAAGGTCTGCTTTTGAGAAGGTCACTCTGCCTGAAGTTGACGAACTCCTCAGTGACTCCTCCACCAAGTAATGTGAGCTAGACTTCTCCCCAGTCTGGTTAATAAAATCCCTTTGCCATATCTTTTCACCCATCCTAGTCCTGCAATAAACTTTTTTTCTATTCACCACTAAAGAGAAATTGCAAAATGTGTTGACATGATTCACACAGTTGCTATGTTATTCAAGGAAACAGAACGTTGTCACGTCAACAAACTGTTTATATCATGAGGTCACAACGGTTAACTTCATCACAGGACCCTAAAACGACGTCATCAAGCGACCTCACACTGCTGACGTCATCAAGCAACCCTAAAACTGCTGACGTCATCAAGCGACCCTAAAACTGCTGACGTCATCAAGAAACCCTAAAACTGTTGACGTCATCAAGCAACCCTTAAACTGCTGACGTCATCAAGTGACCCAAAACTGGCTCTCAATGAATGAAGACGTTCAAGTAGCGACACTTAGTCTTTCTTTTGTTTATTGACAGCACACAGTACTCGAAAGCAACCCGCAAAACGTCATGTATCATCGTCATCGTCCTCATCGTCGTCTCGCATTTGACTAGCTGCCCATGCAAAAGCGATCTCGCTGGCGGTCGGGCGGTCAGCCAGCGAGACGTATAATATACGTAGACACGCCAAAACAATATTCATCGATATTCTACACAAATGCAACGTAAACGTTCTAACGATAATATTAGTAATACCAAAAAATGCCTACACAGTCAGGCAGAGAGAGAGAGATGTAAGTAACAAAAAGCAAGAAAATTACTACGTCACGCTTACAGCTGATCGGCTAAGTTACACAGACATCTTGTAATGTAATGTAATTCCTAGATCACATGATTCGATCGCCGTCTTTTCAAATACCGCGCGGTCAGTCAAAGCGACTCAAAGTCTCGACATTCTGCAACAATATTTCAAATCCGTTGCTTCTACTTGGGCGCCTGACCCAAACTCAACGCCCAGAGCAGACATTTCCACTTGGCCTACCTTACCAAAAATGCAAGGCCAGCATTTCAGACTTGCGTACATAGTCACACACTTCTGTAAGCAAACGGAACTGCAATGCATCGTAATTACTGAAGTAGTGGGGTAGTGGGGTATGAGTTAAACTGTCTTTACGTCAAATGCGTTCAATATTTCTTCGAAAAGCACATTCGTCAACGAGGACCTGTGTGAGATTAGTCAAATCCAAATATGTAATTTAGCAGGTAAATAAAGTTAACCGAATAAAAACAATGAACATTTAAAATCCAGAGAGAGAGACAGCAGGATCAAAACGAGGTTCTTGGAATTGATAGAACCACAGTCAATGACCTTGGTTTTTAATGGGTCAAACATAAAAGCCAACTGGAAGTGTCATCTTACGGGACGTCCTTGACTCCATGAACTTAGCTAAGGACATAGCTAAATGGGTACAGAAATCAGAAATAAAATTGCTAAAGCTTTACAATTAGAATAAGTCTAAAATGAAATCCACAATGCTACTGAATCATCTACATTATAAAAACATAACACTTTGTTCAATTCGGCTAATGCATGCCTCTTAATAGCAATAATTTCCCTCAAATTCTAATAGACTCACAATTCCATTAGAAATTGTCAACACCTATACATCACTGATCAACTTCTAAACAAATCGACAATTTCTAAACACACTGGCAAGTTCTAAACAATTCGCCAACAAGTAAAACATTTTCAAACTTCTACGGAAATTGCCATATCGTAGACAAATTGCCAACCTCTAAACAGATTGTCAAATTTTAAACAGATTGCCAACCTGTAAACAGTCTTGTAAACAGATTGCCAAAATTGCATACAGATTATAAACAGATTACAAACTGATCAACAGACTGCCAACTTGTAAACAAATTGCCAACCTCTAAACAGTTTTCTAAGCACAAATTGCCAACTTATAAACGCATTGCCAACTTATAAACGCATTGCCAACATGTACGTAAACGGAGGACTGTTCATAACTAAACAGCTTCCCAAAGTTCTTACAATGACTAAAATGTTAACACTATATAAAAGCCAGTTAATACAAATGAATACTTCTACACAACAGTGACTACCCACCGGCTGACCATATCAGACATAAGTGTAATATCAACGCAGAAGTCACGAAAAGACGCCGTAGATAATTACAAGACAGCTAGCTTAAATAATACTCCGAAGGGTACAGTCGCCCGAAAAACTTTCGTAGCACAACAGTAAAACAGGAAATACAGATACTTTACGGTAAACAATCATACCTCCCATTTACACACGTACCACCTAGACACTCGTACAGCAACTTTCGAAGGCTCTCAAATGACCCTTTGACAGAACAACCAAAGTCTTCAACTCCAGTTCAGCTTCGGCAAGATCTGTAAAAGACTGAATCGTACTTCAACCCATAATTTCCATACACCCACTGCCATTGAGAGATGCAAGCATACAGATTCAAGATGTTTATAAAATGGATAAAAATCAGTCAACGGCAACATTTGGCTGCTCGAGACAACCAGCTTCTGTTCCATATCAATTGTACACAAATTTTCCTAACGTCCGCACGATCATTAGACAGAAATCCTGGCATGCATATTACACAAACATACTATGCATATCCAGACATAACAATCCATAATTATATGTAGCTGGGTACCCTCAGTATTTGGCCCCGTAACTCTACGTCAGAAAGAGATAAATACGTCTGGGACAAGGACAGAAAAGAAAACAAGTAATGATCTGGATCCAAGACGGGAAACTGAGAATGGAAAGACGACGACGGAGGAGGAACTGGCCACCGGAGACCATCAGAAATGACACAAAGTGCGTGGAGATGTCGTGGGATATGGCCGTAATACTGGCAATGGACAGACACACACACACACAGAGAAGATGGATTTCTCGAGGTGGTGACTAGCATGGGAACGACTACATATTACACGAAGGAAGATATGAATGACTTTGGATGACCTCACATGCTGATTTCTTCATTCCACAATTGATACTATTAGAATTCTCCAATTCACAGAGTTCGACGTGAAATCATATTGCAGCAGAGATAATGAGACAATAGTAATTCTGGAGTGTCATTGTTGTTGTTGTTGTTGTTGGACCACACATGTCTGGAATTGTGTCTGGCGCCTATAACCACCTGCTGACGATTGATTGATTTAGAAAAGATGCAAAACAATGATGCGTCATGAAGTATTGTCCGCACGACTAAGCAAGTTCATCACAGGCACAAGCTGTCATGAAAGTAAAACGCTTATACAATATCAACAATAATAATAAGAAGAATAATAAGAATAATACCAATAATAATAATAATAATAATAATAATAATAATAATAATAATAATAGCAATAAGAACTTCCCAGACTTTTCTTCTTTCAAAAAAGAAAAATAGCAATGATAATAATAATAATAATACAGACAACATGAAATATATACATATTGTGTGCACTAATGAATTCATCTCAAGCCTCACATCACATATTATAACGCATATATAAATATATATGCATTTGTTATATATAGTGACATTCACAAATTGTAAACGAAATCTAGTATCTATGCATATTAACCGATATTCTGTATATATATATATATTATATATATATACACAATCATATTATATAAGTATATATGATATATCCAACACAGTGCGTAAACCGGGCAGCAAGTAAACGCTACATCTGTTCTCTCATTCGTCCGTCCGTTCGCCACATTAATTTAATAGTTTTTGGGGACACAACAACAACACAGCATGTTAATTGGAACAGCACTATCGACACTATCCAGGGGATCACACTTGTAAACGAGTTCAACACACAATAAAAAAACTGAGAGTAGAAACAGAAAATTGATGTCTGCAGATTTGAATATCATTATGTGATGAACAAGCGACAAGAGATGCCAAGCAGGTCATCTCTCTATTCCATGAAAGTACCACTAGAAATCTGTTAACATTTTGACACAGAACACACAACTTGCAACTTAGAAATTCCACATGTACCTTGAAACACATGTGTATAAGCAATCAAAACTCAAGCAGGAGTAATCAAAACTAATTGCGTCTGTAATCAAAACTGATGCATGAGTAATCAAAACTAACAAATGAGTAATAAAAACTCATGCAGGAGCAATAAAAACTCATGCTTGAGTAAACAACCGTCATGCATGAGGCCGTGAAACTCAAGCTATCAGTTCAACTCACAAATGCATAATCAAAACTTATGAATATGTAATTGAAACATACTCATACATAATTGAAGCCAGTACACAAGTAGTCGAAAATCATGCAGTCATTTTATCAAAGCTCATGCATACATAATTGAAACTCATGAATATGTAAGTCAACTCAAAAAGTCATAGTTTAAATACTTTCAGCTGCAGTCTTAGCCAAGGGTGGATCCAGAGAGCGGACCGGTCCACCCACACCCATCCAAAATTAATTATGGTAGCTTATAAAACTTGGACAGTCAAAAGAGGTAATGTTGCAAATATAAGAAAATTATCGTTAAAAACCCTGAATTCTAAACTAGAAAAACGTTATGGATATATTCGCAAAACTATTTAAATGGTACATGAAAACTGAGTAAACTAAAACTAAAAACACTTACTAAAGTACTGAAACAAAACTCAGGAACCTCAAACTAGAAAAAGCTCATGCAAAACTTGAAAAACTAGAAAAGTGCGTAAAAAACCTGGCAAAACTGAAGCTAAGATAAAGAAAACAAAGAAAAGGGTCATGAAAAACCTGGAGAACGAAATAATTTTTTTTATGAAAGACTGAGAAACGAAGAAAAGCGACACAGCAAAAAACTGAAAAGTTGAAGAATAAACCGAAACCCTACAAAAGTGATCGCAGAACATGCAAAAATTACAGAAGGGTTTAAAAACTCATGATTAAGAAAGAGAAGATGAAAGAAACCGGGTAAAAAGGTCCCACAGTGCAAGGTGCCAAATCAGCCGCTGGTCCTCACAACATCTGGTCAGTCTCTCAGCATTTAGAGTTTGAAATGTCTGGTGAAACATATCGATAAATAAACAAGAGCAACATAAAAAACAAGAACTAATGATTCACAGACTGCAGTTGCATTCAACTCTCACCGTAGTCTTACAGTCTTGTTGAGTTTTTGCATAAGGCTGAGCTGCACTCATACAATGCTTCTCAAAATTGTTCATTAAACTTAACTAATTCAGTGAATAAAGCAGTGAATAATAATTTATCAAATGAAAGCTCAAACGAAATACGCCATGAAAATGCAAGGTGTTCAATACTGTCCCCCGGGCCAGGCACAACGCTGCAAAAAGCTGCTTCACAACAATTAACAATTTATCATGATTAGTTCTGGACTTTGCAACTGAACATACAATTTTCTGACAGATGAGCTGAAAATTTACGCACGTCATGAAAACCACAGAAATGTGTCTAGCCGGGGTGCCATTGTACCTTGGATTTTTGCACCGATTTGCAGCTCATATGCCAATAACAATATTTTAAACAAAGTGATAGACTACTTTTAAATTAGATAGGCAAAGACAAAGGGAAGGGCGTCCCTAACTGCTTTCATCATGACACAGTGTCGTTCTTCAAACAGTAACTAAACTAAAAGCACAATCACAAAAATGCACTTTATATGCAATCAAAATACGTTAAGTTACTGATTGATGTCCAATCAATCAGGTAAATTATTTAAAACACATTATTTTAAAAAGATTTAAACTAAAGCTGGTAGTGATAAAAAAATTTAATCGGGCAATCTCCTAAATTCGATTAATTAAATTTACTAACTGGCATCTAAAGCACCTTACCTTACCTTAGTAAGGTAAGGTAAGGTTGCTTTCATCTAAAGCACAGAAACTGTAAAAAAAAATGTAGTCTTTGAGTTAGATACTACTTTAATCGTACAAAATCGAACAAGTAAAAAATCAATTGAATAAAAATTTTAACGATTAATTGATTAACATTTCATTAAAATCTTCAACCCTAATTTAAACAGATTTCTGAATAATTTCAAATTGTATGTGGATCATTGACAAAGAAATCCATATTTTAATGCTCAAAAACCATTTAAAAAACAATAGGTTACATAAAAACTAACAGATACTATTAATTATTCACTAGTAACTTTCATTGTACCAGCATATGCATATAAAACATAAAGACACGTAACAAATAGCACTCTTTAACCCTTTGATGCCGAGAGTGTAGTAAAATGTATGGGAAATCCTATACCCTCCGGCATTAAAGGGTTAAATCTCACTCAATCCAATTCGAAACCAGGGAGAAACGTCTAATTTACATCCATCTTAGCAAAGCATCTTTTTAAAGAATCTTCTTGTCCACATATATTTCCCATAAATCAGTCCATCAAGTTACCTATTAGTCTCCGTAATGAACTTCTTTGTCTTTCTTTGCCCCTTTTCCGCAAGCGTTTGAAAACCATTCTCTTTGATTATGGTTTGTGTCAGGGTGGGAGCGCCTCTGAGGAGTTCTCTTGAAGTGGCGCTATATAAATGTTCAATTACAATTACAATCCTATCAACAAGGTTCTCATTAGCAAAGTATCCGACTAATTGCTAGTCGGTATTTCCTAATAGCAATGCATCTCATTCTGCCAGCAAAGGTATCAACAAGCCTTCCTGCAAGAAAGACCTCCTTCCTTCATCCAACAACAACCTTTACAGCCAATCCCTTCGAGATGTTAAAAGCTAACAAAGTTGATCACTCGATCGAACACCCCGACAAAAAAGAAAAAAAAATTGATCCATCCCATCACTTTGAGAGCGGATCGAATAACTCACTAAATTCTCATACAACTGTTTAGTCAACCAACGAAATCAATTGGTGGAAAACCGGACCAAACAAACCGTGAATTTTGAAAGCACCAAAGAAACACGCCTGGCCCGTAAACAGCAGGATTTCGAGAGAAAACCTTTGACGCAACAACTTCTACGTAAAGTAAAATCCTCGCTGTTTGCGTTCGACCGAGAAACAGGAAAGAAACATGAAACGTCACATGCATACATACATACATACATACATACATGCATACATACATACATGCATACACACATACATATTGTGCTATCTTCTAATATCTGCAGCCAACGAACTTTCAAAGAATAAATAATGGTAACATTTAATATATCTTCACAGAAGACCTTAAGGATTAACATATACATATATATTCAATACTTGTACGTAAATATGTACAAATGCACATTCATATATTTATCTGTGTATATATATATAATATATATACATATAATATATATGGCATCATAGGTATGTAATAAATAAATGTGTAGACATCTATAATATATATATACTAATTACAAGTTGTACATTATGTAAAGTCATATTCGTATAGCCTTTCCAGGAAAATACACGTCAGTGTACAAACGAGGCTGAATACCAACCCCTAAAAGCAGATGAAATATTTTAAATCCTACGTGGCATCATTGCAACAATTGCCATTGTCTTAATTGTTTAAAGAGTACCGAATGAATAGAGTATAAAAGTCAAATGATAGCAAAATGATAATAAATAATATAGTCATTTATATCAAACATAAAATGAAGAATTACACAGCCATTAATCAATGCTAACAGTAATAATAATAATAATTATTAGCTTAACCATGATATCATCGTCATAATCAAGTTCCTTATTATTATAATTTCTATTGTCGTATCATTTTTTCAAACAATATTAAATCCTGGTGGATTCATTGTTCTTTTCTTGCCATGTTATTACAATAAATATTTATTATAAGTGTCATTAAAATCTGAGGTAGGTAAGATCCACCAGGATTCCAGAAATGACCAGAGAAAGCAAAACGGGGACATGCACATATTGCGTATAATTCATGTAGCAATTTGTACATTGTGCAGAATCCTTCCCCCCTGTGCTTTATAAGCGTCTCTATAAATCTCTTTTGCATACATACACTTGCCGAGACCCCACCCGCAGGCATATCACCTAAAATCCGGTGACCCCTCCCTTTCCAGCGTGCAAATTCATTTGATACGGCCAACAATCGTTATTTATATTGTTTCTCTTATTACTTAAAAGAAAAGACGCTTGCAAAAAGACGCTTTAAAGCAAGTTTGCCAGCAAATGACGCCACACAAATATTCAGAACGTCTTCAGTTTCTCGGCCCGTGATATATGAAAAGATTACTTAAAAGTTCCTCTTCCGTCACGACGAAGCAAGCGGAAAAAGAATGCCAAAATCGCCTAATGTGGCAGCAGCAATGGTTTCAACCGCAGCCTATACGAATGATGCTGCAGAGAACTATTTCAACGGTTATAGCATAGAACACGCATACAGAGTACAGACACACATACGAGAAGCACAAACCGCATACATTTATGCATATAAATGTACTCAACTCATAAATAAACATGCATATATGCATATTATGTTGTTTGATATACATGTGTATTTATATTGTAAGATCATGCAATGTAAGCACTAAGCATATATATATATATATATATATATACATTATGCATATACATACATATATATATATATAATGTACACACATTGTGTACATTTCGGCACATACTACAGTATATATATATACACATAATATATATATATATTATATATTTGCAATGAAGTGAATAAATCTGGGAACAATCTTTCAAGTTGAATTGTGATCATCATTTACAACGATGATTTGGTGAAGGCTGCAAGTTGCAAACGATGTTGATTAAACAATGGGTGATTAAACAATGGGAGAGCATCCATGGGGGAAGTCCAGACAACAATGTCAAATCAGGTTGACACCAACCACAGTGAGCCTTACGTCACCAGCCTAAAAACCATAGGTGACGGACTAACCCTCTCCGACATCAAACGTACATACAATTCAAACATATATAGCACAACATATATAAATATGTACAATTGTACATTGAAGAACATATATACTGCATATATATATATCATACATGTATATATTATAAATATATATATACACTTGAAAACCTGGGCCTATCCATCTATCGTAGCATAGATGAAACATTCAACTATATATGAGATATATCTAATTAACATACACACATATATATATAATCGTATAAATAATAATCTAGAGAATGCGCGAACGGCCGTGCATATTCATGAGCGGCCGCAGCAGCGTCTATACAACTTGCCGGTATAGACGCTCACGCGAGCCGTGCGTATATGCGAGCGCAGAAAGGAAAGTCGACATTTGCAGTAAGGAAAACTGTGCCCCCTCGGAAGAGTCTCCGAGTAGATGGCGCCACAGAGCGACCGACTGGTGGCGCCCCCAGCCGGCCGCAATGCCCCGAGACAATCGACGAGTGCACAGCTTCGCCTTATCGTCCGAACGCCGGTGCGTCGTCGCAGCGCGAGCGTGCGTGCGTCGGCGTTCCGTGCGTTGTCGTCGTCGTCGGGTAGATCATAGCAACTCGTACTGTCGTAGGTGCATGCGTTGGATGATGTCACGACAGTCGTTGAACACTCGTCGGATGTTCTCCGTGTCGACCGCGCACGTGAAGTGGGGGTAACAGTAGTGCCGACCGTCGGAAACGGCGATTTTCTGACAACGCAAAAAGAAGTAATGCGTTGCAAACGAAAGTGAGGTGAACAAGAATGGTGATTAAGTAAGCGTTAAGAAGTAATTAATGCAATATTGTAATGATAGAAAGATGAACAAGAATGGTTAAGTAAGCATTAAGATGATTTTTTTCTGACAATTTTAAGTAGGGAAAAATTATGCACTGAAATGATAATGATGGCAAGATAGGCAAGGTATGGAAGGTAAAGGAGATATTCTGAAAATACAAATACGATGTTATGAAAGCAAGCTAGACAAGAATGGTGGTATAAGAGCAAGTTAAAAATAAGAGCAGTATTGATGGTCGAAAATTGACATAATCTGCCACAATAACAATAATAATAATGCCAATGAAACTGTGAAGAAGTTAAATTGAACAGACCAGAAACTCATCTCTGAAGAAGTGTTTTGCTCTGACAAACTCCGGATCCTCACCAGGCTCTGGCTGACCTAAATATACCCAAAAAATAGAATATAAACACCAATCACACACACACATATATATATCACGCCATACAGCATTCATTATTGTAATAGATACAGCATCATACATCACATTCATCATCACGTACATCAGATTAATAATTCAACATTGCAATCATAGGCGTAGGGGACATTTCAACGTTGGGGGGGCAAAAATGAGACTTTTTCCCGAAATTTTTTTTCGTCCGGCCGAAATCTTAAGAAAAATTTCCGTTACGTTTGCCCGAAAATTTTGACGACCTTTTTCTAGTCATCCGGCCGAAATCTTCTGAAATTTCCCGTTACTTTTTGCCCGAAAGGTTTTTTGTTCGGGCAAGTCTGATTTTTCGGGCAAGAAGACCCGGAAAAATATAAAAAAGTAAAAAAAATTAAGAACTTTTTTACTTTTCCGGGTCTTCTTGCCCGAAAAATCAGACTTGCCCGAAATTTGGGGGGGCATTTGCCCCCTCTGGACCCCCCGCCTCCTACGCCTATGATTGCAATGCATACATCACCTCTCATTCAGACACCTTGCAATTACATTAGAAAACCATAGTATACCTTCATCATACATATCAATCGAATTCAGTATAATTTTACAGCGCATTTTCATATCCAAAATCTTCAAGACACATACATAAGATGAATCAATCCTGAAACTTCGGCATACTTCTAGCTACTTACTCAGGGTGCCATCCTCCTCATCCCTTAGCTGCTAGAAGACCTTATTATTTCCTCGGACTGTCAGGTTCAACATGCCTCTGAATAGACAATACTATAAGAGGCATTTTAAAAATTCTCATATATACGATACAATACTCAGAGTCATTATATCTGTCTGAAGAAACTTCATGGTATTTCTCTCTCAAACAGACAGATATTTTGCATTATTATAACTCAGACTTACAGCTCAGTTTGCCTACACCATCAGTTGATGCCATGCGTTTTAGACACCATGCGTTTTAGACACCAGTTCAATAAAATTTACTGATCACATCTACAAAAAATTGGAAAGACAGCAAGACAAACATCCTGGTTCTTTCCAAAACACAACAAGGGTGGTTCAAATGCACCAATGCCACCACGAACACTCACAGTCTGTGGTATAGCCGGCGAAATCTGGAAAGTATTCCTCGATACGCGATTTGCCGGTCTTCACCTTCTCGGCAAGCAGGTCCTGCTTATTTAGGAAGAGTATTATTGATATTGTTCTCAGCCATCTGCAACAGTCAAACACACAACACATTGTTTCATTCATTATAATTATTGCATGTTTTGGATGCTCCTTAATGTAGCACTGGCTAGAGTGCTGGACTGTAAATCAAGTGGTATCACTACATTACGTGATACGGAACTATTATATATAAAGTCTTCCATTAAATAAAGTTGAGCGTAGTATCAAGGAGAAGGCTTCTGGATCAAAAAGCAATTTGGTATTCGGCGAAACAGTAGAGATTGGACTTAATACAAATAGTGGTAAAGTGACATCTGTTTCTGCACATGCAGATGTTAAAGCAAGTGCACTCAAGTAATTCATTCATTACAATAATAATGGCTGGGGCTGAGACTTTCTAAGTTTAGTTAAATTAGTTCCATTCATAGTTTACAAAGACTGGCATAAGGATGCAAAAATTACACATAGTCAACTGTTTACGTTTAGTCCATGTATTAAACTTACTGAACTGAAACTTTTGCTTACATTTGACATTTTTAATGTTCTCAGTAGACCTATTTTGTACACTATCCGTATTCGGCCGAATAGTTGGTCCAATTATTCATATTCGGCCGAATAGTGATAACCACCTATTTGGTAGAGCCATACTTAAAAGCTAAGATCAGTCAATCACCAAATCACCTGTTGTTCCATATACTGCTGAACAGTTCCAAAGATTCTCGCACGCGATTCTGAGACGCATCTTCTCGCAGAACGAGGTTGTAGCTGCTCGACGCCGTTACAAAGATGATGGCCGTGACGTCATTGAAACACTGAATCCACTTCCGTCTCTCGTCCCTCTGACCACCCACATCAAACATGCTATGCACAAAAAATATTATTTTCTAATATTACACACCTTTTTTTAACACACTAGCGCATATATTTAAGCAATGACTTTCCTGTGTTGGCAATATGAACGGACTGATGTATTCAAAGCAAGTAAGGCTGACGTCAATTATGGGCCTGACAGTCGAAAGATGTCATTGTGCCACTACCTCTGACATGACATATGCTACTGCCTCTGACATGACACATGCTGCTACATCTGACATCATATGCTACTGCCTCTGACATGACATATGCTGCTACCTCTGACATGACATATGCTGCCACCTCTGACATGACATATGCTGCCACCTCTGACATGACATATAATAATAATAATATCTTTTCTTTATTGAAACGCCTGCAAGACGCACTGCGCTTTACATTTACAAGTTATGCAGTAATCTTAAACTTAACTACCAACTGAACAGACAGCTTTGCAATAATATTACAATGGCGCTAATAGCAGCCTACAAATCAAATCCGCCCAACGGGGGCTCAAACCTGCTACCTTACTCTTGGCCAGCGTGTTAACCATTACTCTACCGGGCCCCCCTCCCCATATGCTGCTACCTCTGACATAATATGTTGTACTCTTGTAGTGCCAGTCCCAAATCTGGATGAATGAAGAGGGCAACACGTGTGATATTTGTTCTTTGTTATAAAACAAGCCTCCAATGTCGAACAAGCCACACGCAAATGCAACATCAGGCACTAACTTGGGAAAAGTAATATTGCACACCTTTTTAACCAAACAAAGCATATATTTAAACAATGATTCTCCACATGCATAATTAACATGTAACCCCTATAATGACTAGGGCCCCCAGAAATTCGCGATCTTGCGCAACGCAACTTTTCCGCAAATTTCCAGGTTTCGCGCAACAGCGCAAAAATTGCCAATCCGTGCGATTTTGGCGCAATTTTTGACAAAATCTTGCTAATTTACCTAAATTGGGCTTTGATTGACTTAAAAATCACTTCAGCGCGCGGCAGTTCAACATAGCAACGAAACCGATAATCAAAATGGCGGCCGCCGAATGAGACGAAATTATATCGGAATTTTTAGTTAACGATCGTTATTTTTTGTAGTAATGCACTAAACTTAAAGTATAAAAAATTCCTGAACTTCACGGCCACACAAAAAAAATATGTTAGACGAAGTTTCTCAAAGCGATCACACGGCAGCGTCGCGTGCTATCTCAGCTTATGACAGAACGAACGCATTTAATCTATATAGGCGTCAGGCGTGCACACGAAGACGGAAGGCTACTATTCAACACGTTTTGTAAATTGGTGATTCATTATAAAAATATAGGCATATGATATATAATTAATACCATCTTGAAGTTGTAGGCCTATTTGTAATGAGCGTAGATTTCGGTGGGCGTAAATTTTGCAAGATTAAAATTCTTTGCAATCGTCTGAATACATTAATCTCATGGTTATAGAAACTTTATAACTGCATTTTTTGCTTGATTTTCTAATTTCTAGAACGCCAAAGCTTTACACTAAATGACAAAATACTGTTAGATAGATACTTTGGTACACTGATTCAATGAAAAACTAACGAAAATTATCATTTTTAACTTGCGCAAAATTGGCGCAAATTTATCGTTTTTGGTGCGCAATTTTTTCAGTTTCTTGGCGCAAATTTCTGGGGGGCCTAAATGACGTCCATCACCAACCTAACACCACCACTGTTTGTGCTGACAGTGCCAGTCTCAAGCCTCAATATAAGAGGAGGGCTATGCTAATGATCTTTGTTATCACACAATTTCGTTAAAGTGAAACAACTCTGACACATAGAACAGTAATATGCATATTTTCTGTTAACGGCAATTGCCTTTGTTGTCATAAGCTGTCGTTAAACTCTGGATACATCCACCCAGCCCCTGACACAACTCTCCCCCCAGCACGTCCATGCCCAAGTGCCAGTCCCATGCTGGATGAAGAAGGAGGGTGAGGCTAACTATCTTTGCAGACACACAGTTGCTAGACTGCAACTACTACCCGGTAATAGCTTCTGACATCTCTACCCCGTCATCACTTTGGTAGTGCCAGGCCCAAGCCTGCACAAAATGAGGTGGCAATGCCAGTCATCTTTGTATTGACACAGCTTCTGAATCGCGGAGTGGCGCTTCGCAAATGTTCGACGACAATTACAATTACAGGGCACATAATAAAAAATGGCTAATAATTTTGCACACCTTTCTTAGCAAGGTTCTCGATCAGATATATAAGCGTCTCTTTCTAATCACACTAATAGTCTTAATAACAGAACGAAAACATTATGCTTACTAAAAAACACGTCTCTTTCTAGTCATATGAATAGAAATAAAACTGTAATATGCCAAAACAATTAATTTTTTATTAATTAATTAATTTTTTCGACGGCAATGGCCTCTGTTGTCATAAGCTGAACGTTGTAGAACCTTGGATCCATCCATCCATCCATAGGAATATTATTAATGACCTTAAACGGAAAGTAAGGTGTAAGTCAACGTAATTGCCATCAGTGGTGGTACCACCACAGGTTGCGGCAGATCATTTGACGTACTGTCTATTTTACTCTTGACCGGCCTTAACCCAAGTTACAGACCAAGGGTATAGGAATCTATAGGATTGCCATGGATACCATTTACTAGACTTTGGTTGGTAAAGGGTTAAGACCTGCCGAAAAGTCTTTGCACATTTTAATATCTTTAACATTTGAAGTTCTTCAACCTAATGAATAACTTTCATGATCCGAATGCAAACTGCTGAAATTGTATGGTATGTGCCATCCTGTCAGTCACAAGGTCTTGTTATAAACAGGACAATGAGGACATCTATCTAAAATGGCAATTATCTTCAAATACTTTACCTCTATTCATATTCTATTCTATTTATACCTGAAATGCTATTCTGTTTTTGTTAACCTCAATTCCTATTCTACTCTTCTTCAAATCTATTCATATTCTACTCCAATTGCTCTTTACCTCTATTTATATTCCATTCTATAATATTCTTTACCACCATTCCTGTTCCATTCTATTTTTTCTTTACTTGCATTCCTATTTCATTGTAGTTTTCTTTACCTATATTCTTAACTTTCCAATTCCATTTTCTACTCCTTTTCATTCTGTTTCCCTTTCCTTCATTCCACAAATACTTGAAAACCATTTTGTTCTGTCCCGCTTTTCCATCATTAGGTTGAGACTGCCTCTAAAGATCTTCTCCTGAACATGCACTAAAGTCGTTCTGGTCAAGAATAACACTAAAGAGTTTCTTCTTGAAGTGGAGCTACATAAATGACAGACTACGATTACGATCGAGATTGCACTCACTGGAAATTGACTTTGTCAACCGCAAAACGTGTCTCGAAGATTCCAGAAGTTAAGACTCGACAGCGCAGTATGTCCTGTCACGAAGACATAACAGAACACGCTGAATACTAATTTAAGCACATGCCTTGCTAAACTCATAACTGCATGGTGTCGCATAAAGAATGATAAACATTCACTCCCAAATGCTCATCTATCAAGAAAAAGTCAGTAAATTAAGCACATTGTTTATTACTCCACTGGCAAATGTACAATGGAACATAAAGCATCATTGTAATACATCGGAGTAATAATAATTGGTAATAAAAAATGAAAATCAAATCAAAAGTTGAGTGACATGACTTCAATATTAGAGTCAAGCAAAGTCTGGTGATATATAGTTCCCTTTGGAAGGACCCCAGCATCCCAATGGTTAATTTCATCTGAGGGGTAAAAGCTTCGTTATAGTCAGTCCATCATTCTGGAATAAGTTACCTATTAGTCTCCGCAATGAACTTCTTTGTCTTTCTTTGCCCCTCTTTCCACAAGCATTTGAAAAACATTCTCTTTGATTAGTCAGATCAGCAGTGCCTCTCAGGAATTCCTCTTGAAGTGGCGCTATATAAATTTATGATTACTGTTACGATTACAAAACAATGGTTTAAACGGTTTTCCGATATTTGCTTACATTCACTCATCTTTGTCCACATTTTATCACGACTGACAACTGCACACACACACACACACACACATGAGCAGACGTACCTGCTCTGAAGGCATGTAGTCCGGCTGTTTGACAGTATTGACACGATCCAAGAAACTAAATCAGAAAAAAAACATTTAATAATTCCAATTATTTAGTTGAATCAGAAATGTTCCGTAGTGTTATATTCCTCAAAGTCATTAACAGAACACATTGCACTGGTTAATATACTGCAAAGAAAAGCAGTGTAGCAACAAATGCAGGTTTTCAGCAATATCCCTTTATTTATTTTTTATTCATAACTTTGTTTACGCGCTGTATCATCAGACAAAGTCAAAACAATTTTGCGTAAATGGGTCCACATCGAGGTGAAGGGAGAGAAGAATAGTAGTTAATCAACTGATGGTGAAATTTTAACAGACTGTAAATGACTGATTTCATAGCTGAATGCAGACTAACTGAAGTTTATACTAGAACAAAAACTCAAACTAACAAGTTGTGCAAGAAACCTAACGAAAATAATAACAATAATACTACTAGAAATAATGATGACAATTTCTGTGGTGCCAGAACACAGCACAAGCCACTACAAAGACGTTAATAGACACACAACAGCACACAATCAATCAGAGATTATGCCTCAGAGAAGGTGTATGACTTGAGTCTTGACTTGAAAGACTCGGCTGAGTCGCCTGTACAGATCATGGGAGACAAAGAATTCCAGCAACTGGGCCAGCAGTTGAAAAAGCATGTTTACCCAAAGCGTGTCTTTGTCCTCAGCATGTACAGATCACTGTTCACATTCGATCTCAGTGCAAGCCCAGCACTCCCTAAACCAGTAAATCATTTTGTTGTTGACCTGCAGACATGATCTCCTTGTCCTGCAAGCATGGACTGCTTTGGCCAAAACTCAAGCTTTTGCCCTCATTGGTCCTGCAAGTACTTTGGAATCAGCTCTCTTCAATGTTGACATGTTCTTTGTTATTAACTGGTACCCCAAGCACATCTTTTTGTAGCCTCAAAACAACTTTATTTTCTCTGGGTCTTTCACACTGTGATTGCCTCTGATCGCTGTGCACTGTGAGAGCTGAACATTAAAAATTTATACAATACAATGCACAATATAATGAGCAGAGCTCGTAGAAAGTGGTTGAATGGTAGACTTACTACTTTGCACAGTCAATGAGTTGGTACTCGTTTGATCGCTCATACGCTGCCTGAACTCCACTGTCCTTCCACAGCTCCTCCGTATGCTCATAAAACTCCTGCAAAAAACACACAAGAACAAAATAATGCTTAAATACGCAGATCAAATTAAAGACTAAAACAACAACACACTCTCCAATGGACTATGGAGAAGAGGAGTAAATATGATTGATCTGATCAGACTATTTTTTAATCATTTGCATATTATCACATCAGTATCATCACAACTATGCTGCAATTATAACGAATACAAACTAAATCATGACTTATTAAAATATAACATTAATGCAGGTCAATGAAAGGTCAGCCATAAGGTCTTTATTTAGAGTCATTTACAAACTTACTACATTCATGAAGTTAATGCAAAGCATCAAGATATGCACAGTGTCACTGGTACACATCATAGAAGATTAAAAGGTTTCAGAAAGCAGTACATGGAAAGAAAGTATTATGCTTACTGATGGAAACTCAAAATCCGGTTGACTTGCAACGTCCTGAATGAAATCGAGTCGAGACTGATTCGCTGGATTACCAACCGATATCGGTGGCTTGAAGTTATTCATTGCTCCAGTGATCGACTTCACGAAACACAAGTTTACACAAATTTAATACAAATTTAATACATGTTTATGTTTGCAGACTGTGTGTTTGTATTCCTTACGACATCAATCTCGTGCAAACTCACCTAACATCAATGTCACTTATCTCGCCTTTTCACTCTAATAATAGTCACGACACATCTTACCAATAATCTAAAGCTCAAGATAGATATTTCCAGCATAAAAGCACAAGGTACATATATTCAACTCCAGTAAATACAAGTGAACTGTCTCATACATTTTAGCTGTGACTGCGCTGGGAGCGCCTCTGAGTAGGGTTCTTGAAGAAACGCTATATAAATTCACGAAATGCATGAATGAATGAACGAAATGAATACAGAAGTATTTTGAGAATATCAATCACACAGCAAAAGAATAATTGTTCTGCCATGTTATATGTCATCCTGCACACATCATCATCATCATCATCAATCGCAAAAAATGTCACATGGACAATGGAAAGAAAGAGATTTTAAATCTTACCAGAATTGCATCCCTCACATTTCTCTTGATATCCTCAACCTTCTGTTTTCTCTCTCTGCAAATCGCAGAACAATACTATGATTAATAATAATAAAATAATAATAAATTTTTACGAGAACCTTCAAAAAATTTCCGATTTAAGATGATCACTCCCCGCTGCTGTCAGCTCTGATTTAGAACAGAGGGCATGGATTGGTAAGAGTGCTGGCCATGTAATATGAACAGTATGGATATAAGTTTCCTTTGAAATGATCATTGCGCAGGCAAATCAAAAACTCCAATCAATCATTTCAGTAGCGATGCTTTTAGAAAAGCTCAAGAAACCACAAGATTTTCATTTTATCTTCTTTTCCAACATATTCTGAATTTTCAATAATATACGGTTTAATTTTAAGTTACAGTTTTGTGGCTACACATTTATCAAAATCACCCTGTAACAACCTTGGATTGTACACGTTCAAGTCTACACAAGATGGCTATTTGCAGAACTATGAGCATGGCTTTCTCAAACTTCTTATGCTGAATCATTTTAGACAGCAGCCTATGCTGTACCTATTTGACCATAAGTATATGCTCCACAGCCTTTGTGCGTTTCTTTAAAGGTGCTAAATAAATAACAAGTTGCATACATGCAAGTATACATTGCATAAATGATCTGCAAGGTCAATGAGCATTTTTCAGATAGTTTCTCGTTTGTCGTGGGGCCTTTGCATATATATAACAAATAATTGTGACGATTCAACATAAATGCTCTGGAATATCAGTCAATGCAGCTCATAGTCCATCCAACTCAGGCAGCTTTTATCTGGCTCTAAAGCATACACCACACACTCCACAGCGTTCTGGTTTTGAAATTAGGATTTATGATTAGCAGCATTGCATGCCTTTGACAAAAAACCATGCACGAAAAGCCTCAAACCATAAAAAGTCTAATGTTGTGACATGCCTTTACAACGTAACTCCATTCGCATACATTGCAATAAATTGCATGACCATTATAAGCTGAGCTTCCATTGCGTTTTATAGACTTCTACCGTTAGAGGTAAAACATGGGAGCTGTTGCTTACTCGTTGTCAAAGCCATGAACGTGAAGAATTCGCATCTGCTTAACAATTGTCGACTTTCCTGATTCCCCAGCACCTGAAAGATTGAACAAGTCAATTGCAAATATCATAATATGAAAACCTCAAAGAAATGTTAAATCACAAGTTTGCAACTGATTATAAAATCAATATTTTCACGTCTCTATCTTAAGAATTGCTTTAAAAATGATCCACGTTCACCCTTTTGAAAAAGGTACAAAGAGAGTCAAGAGCACTAAATCTATCCACCAAACAAAACACTTACATAGTCATACATACAACATTAAAAAGGTAGCACTACAGTCAGTCAAGATGCAATGAAACTAAGGCATTTCCAAGTGAGACCAAAACCAATACGTTACTATTTTATGCATGTATACGAGAGCCTCAAGCATTGCGTCACCTAGATGAGATATCTCTTCATATTGGCACAGGAGATGTTTATGGCTCATGAACCAAAAAGTCTGTGCAAAACTTGTTGATACTGCTTGATAAAAGTCTTTCACTTTTCAATAGATTCTAAAAGTTAAGAAATGATCTCAAGACCAAAACTTAGACCACGACAATAGGTCACATGACTAAAACTAAGATATAGACAAACTAGTGTCAAGACATCTTAACACCAAGATAGGGTTAGATTGTCTTAAGACCATACAACCCTAGTGTCCATATGTGAAAATTAAAATCAGCTGTATAATATATGCAATAATTACAACACCAAACCTCATATGGATCTATTTGTCAGGACTGGCATACTTTTAATAAGATCTATTAACTTTCTATCTAAATCCTTCAAATAAATACTGCTGAAAGCAGAAATTTAACATACTTACTTGTTCACAGCAATGAAGGACTATATTGGTAAATACGACTTCTAAAGAATAATATTTCAGCAAATCCACACTGTGCAAAATATAGAAATCTCGACATAAGGCTCTATAGTCAGACCTCGGCTGCAAATACGTATCCATGCAATCATAATTTTGTGCATGCAAACATGCATATGTGCATAAGTACATGCATGTGTACTTGTCTGTATCCCGATATTTATGTTGTGTCACTTGACAAGCACCTAAAGGTACTGATAAATCTGTTGACCACTCACTTACTTACATACTTCATATCTATTAGGTTGAGCTGTGAAAGAAAGTTGACTCTGGATGCTTATCAAAAGCATAGAAAATGTCAAATCCTTTCCAATAAAATCTAAATCAGACAAACGAACAGCAGAATTCGCCACTTTAAAAACGTCGGCTCACCAAGAAGCAAAAGTCTATGCGTCGCCCGGTACGTCTGCTTATCCTTTTGAAGCTGTTTTTCGATTTTCTTATTCGCCTCCCGGCGGATTCGCTCGTCTTCGTTGTCCTTCTCCGGTTTTCCATTAAAACATCCCATGTTTCGCAAGCAGAACTATGACAGAATTTCGTCCCGCTACGGCCCTAGCGAGAGACTTATGAACGACAGTATTCGGGTGGGTCACTGCGAGCGTAGAAGACCCTTCCAGCGTCTGCAAAATATCACTTACAGCCGTGTCCTAACGGGTTAACTTACGCTGCGTCCCCGTCCGCCCAGTTACCGATGGCGATTTTCGTCAAATTAAAATGATTTTATCCGAAATGAAAGAAAACCTCATCCCATCATCTTTATTTTGGGGAGGCGACGGGTTTCAGGAATTCTGCGATGGAACACGAAACGACAACAGCGCTCTGCATCTCAGTCGCATTCATTTAGCGCTATAACTTTAGTCTGGTCTGTAGAAAACCGAAATTGCGTATGGTTGTCATATGACCTAAAACGTAAGCGAAGAAAAACAGATTGTTCCAACTTCTATATTTAATTATCCACTTGTTTTGTTCTTGTAAAACCAGAAAAGAGAATCCTAATTGGGAGGAATATTAATTTATGATGCAAGCCCATGTTACTATTGAACTTCATGCATGTCAATTGTAGCTACGCTCAGTAACATAATATAGGCTACGGTAATTATTATCATAATTAACACTTTGATAAGGGTTTTTAATGGTTGAAGGTTCAGAAGACACCGCCTCTCTGATAGAACGTACCGCTGGTCCGCTTCAGATTTATCTGGAACACTTAGGCCCTATATAGGCTGGGCTAATTGACCTAGCTCGAGGGGACATTTTAGCAGAGTGAAAGGTAAAAATTTGACTCTTGCCGGAAAAATTTCTGACGACTTTTTTAGTCATCAGGTCAAAATCTTCGGGAAATTCCCGGTTTTACCTTTGCCTGAAAATTCCGACGACCTTTTCTTAGTCATTTGACCGAAATCTTCAGAAAATAGTCGCAAATTTTACTTTTTAATTTTTCCCCGAGTCTGCTGCCCGAAAATCAGATTTGCCAGAAATGGGGGGGGGGGTCA
Organism: Lumbricus rubellus; assembly: GCA_945859605.1. Classification (NCBI taxonomy): domain Eukaryota; kingdom Metazoa; phylum Annelida; class Clitellata; order Crassiclitellata; family Lumbricidae; genus Lumbricus; species Lumbricus rubellus. The sequence goes on along the minus strand of OX243813.1, from coordinate 2,838,037 downwards.
TTTAATAATAATAATAATAACAATGACTCATGACAATTTCTATGGCGCCGTAACGCAGCCATGCCGCTACAAGGGCGTCTTGACAGCGACAAACACACACATTTAGGCTACCCCTCTGGATCTACGCCTATGCCCTAGGCCTAGGCCTATAGGCTATAGCTATCTCCTTAAAGTTTAAACGATGCAATTGACTTTGTCCAATGCGACAACTAGTGCAGCGCTGTCATCCAAACTGTTCCACAAGGCTTTGTTGTAGCCTACGTTTAACGACACTGTCATATCAAAGATGATTAGACTAGTGTCGCGACTGTCACCATCCTCCTTTATTCAGGCTTATGACTGGCACTGACGGCTATAGAGTGCATTCAGTGGCGGAGTCACTGCTGTTGTTTAGGCCTAAACTGCGACTCAATTCGCCGCACTTCGGCACTGAAATATGTCTCCCTTAATTAATGTTCCGTTCTTTTTAAAACAATTTGAACCCGTGACCCCAGTTGCTTTAATTGTTAGAACCAATTTAAGAACCTCTCCCAAATCCGCATTAAAGATGGCGTTAAACAGTATAAGCGCTGTTAGGCCTATGTGTCACAATGTCATGTAGGCCTACGTAGGCCTGTGACCTGTCAACTAATTAATATATTTCTACTCAGACTACTCTCCAATTTACACTTGCCACACAGACTTGGTTTATATCAAACGAAACAATTGTAATTAACACAAGCACAATCCATGCTCAATACCAATTAGTGTAGGCCTATATTCCTTAATTATAATTATGCAGCCGCTTATTAGCCTATTAAAGGCTATTATAGGCATAGGCGCAACCACCCTATGGGACCCACGGGACGCGTCCCCCAACTTTTGAGTGGTCCCCTAACTTTATTATTATGGCCCCCCCAACTTTTAAGACGTGATTTATTATAGTCCCCCCAACTTTTAGATTGCACCTATGCATAATTGCATATAGGCCTAGGCTATCGTTAAGGCGCTTTGATGACAACTTAGCCTAACTGGCAAAGTAGGCCTCTCATAAAATCTCAGGGTATCAATCAATCAATCAATCAATCAATCAATCAATCAATCAATCAATCAATCAATCAATAAATCGATCGATCGATCAATCAGTCAGTGTGAAAACAAAGTTTATTAGCGTCGCCCTCTTCCTTTATCCAAGCCTGGGATTGGCTTGGCCAAAGTGCCACTATAGGGGTGGAGTTAATAAATCATTAGTTCTACACATGTTTCTTTCAATTCTTTTATATACGACGCGATAAGTCAATCAGTTTTGTTCTCTTCGATAGATTGACAGTGAAGATCGAGAGACTGAAATTGAACACGTAGCTTCACATTCCTGGGATCTATGATAGAGAAGGAGGGAAGAAGTGATATGGAAATAAGGAGGAGGGTAACAATGGGGAAAACGGCAATGAACGGTCTGGAAAAGATTTGGAAGGACAAATACGTGAGCAGGGAAACAAAGAAAAGACTGGTAAGAGCACTGATCTTCCCAGTCGTCCTATATGGATGCGAGACATGGACAAAGACACGGGATATGGAAAAGAAAATCAATGCGTGTGAGATGTGGATTTGGAGAAAGATGCTAAGGATTTCATGGACGGAGAAGAGAACTAACGAATCGGTGCGCGAGGAGCTCGGAATAGAGAGGGAGGAGACACTGCAGCAAACAGCAACTTGGAGGAAATTGAGCTACTTCGGCCATGTGATGAGATCTAACGGTTTGGAAAAGGAGCTGATGACGGCATGCGGTGAGGGACGAAGAAGATGCGGAAGACCAAGGAAGAAATGGTTGGATGAGGTACAGGAAAAGTCTGGCATGAGACTGGAGGAACTAAGAGAGGCGACTAGGGAGAGGATCAACTGGAGAAGATGCACCAGGGCTTTCGCCAGAGCTCCAGTAGCTGACGGCACCAGGTGACCAGGTGAGGCTAATTAAAAGAATAATTAAGCGAAACGAAGTTCATATTCGAATATCAAACTGTTTTAATAACAGATAATAGAAAGTCCGATGCGAACATTGAACAAATAATCAAAACAGTTTAATGCTAAACATTAAGGATAATTCGTCTGAAAAATGACAGAATCTGAACGAATATCTTTATAGGTTATAATTTATCGAAAAAGTCATCTAAAATTAGGCTACAGATTAGCCTATCATAATATTGGATGCAACAATAAAAAGAGATGTCGAAAGTGTTCAACACAAAATGCTCAGAATAAGCAATCAAAATAATAAGTTGCTGTTCTTGAGTCTGTCTTGCTATAATATGGGTGAATGACGGAGTGAAATTGTTCGTGCAATTTCAAACAGCTGTTTAAACGGCAGATAGCCTAATGATGTGGACGCTACACAGGATGTTGAAACTGTTCAATACAAGTCCTCCACATCGCTAACACGTACTCAACTGGGGTGCTTCATTCGTCTCTCAAGCGAAGGATGCTTAAAACAGAGCCTTTGAAGTACTCGTCCAAGCCATAATTCTTGTGCCGATACTTGAGCACCTCAAGACGCACAATCTCGTTCCTGTCGCTATTAAAGTGAATCAGAGGAGCATCGGGTAAGAAACCTCCTGACGGCGGTCGCGCACCTGCTATTTTCAGCGGATTCAACAAACGATCGAAGAGTTTGATCTTGTTACGGCATTTGGTCAACAGAATCCTTCCATCTGCGAAGCTCATAAAACGATATGCGAAAAGTGATGATTGATATTGACGTAGAATTCTTCCCGTCGTATCGATTTCCATCAATTTTACATAATTATCATCATTGTCACCAAGCAATACAAGGTTTCCATCTGGTTTCTGAATCACGCTGTTGATAATTTTGAACTCATAGACATCTGGGGACAACGTTATTTTATGCCGCAAGAGACCATCCTTAGTATATATCACTATATATGTCGGTTTGTTCGGATACCTACGTGCCAAACGTATGCACACATCAAATTTTTTCGACCAACATTCAGAACTTGAAAGGATTATTAAGTTACCCGTAGCAGATACTGATAGGCCTATGACACTCCGATCAGTAAGTGGCAGATCTACATTATTACGCCATGGTGACATTTGAAAACGATGCTCTTCGTCTTTCTTAATGCGAAAGATTGAAGGTCGATGCTTTTCCGTGTTTAATATGTACACACAGTTGGACACGCTGCAAGCTGCCATGTCTATATTCGATATTCTTGGTAGAGGAATGACATCTTTCACCTCTGCCATGTTGTTGCGGTCGTAAACGTTGATCACCATTGTGCTTCCATCAAGTGGACTGCAGAGCAGAAACATCTCGTCTTTCAGTGTTGTCAGTTTGACGACTTTTACCTGGAATGTAGGCTGATCCAAAATGTCAAAACGAATCGTCTCCTGACCTAAAAATATATCGCAGTATCTTCTTTAAATCGACCTCTTTGATATTCAAAATCCTCATCACAAACACACCTCAACTAACTCCCTACATTGTTCTTCGGTGCTAGTACGAGCCTTTGAGCTGTTCACCCAAAGCAGAACAGTTACAAATTAAGCGAATAAGTTAGTAAGTAGCCTTGTGACAAGCGTTCATGCAATACGCTGCATAAATGATAAAACGATTACATATTTTTTAAACATAAATAAACTACGATCGATATTAGAAGCATAATTATTATTATAAAGTCGATTGTGTATTTAAACAAAATATCTGAAGATGCATCTGTCAATAAAGCAAATTTGAATCAATGAGAGACAGCAATCACAGCATGAAAGGATGTCCTCTCTTGCGAAACAACTACTTGCAAAGAGGTGGCAAGTGTTGGTAGATTCAATGTCCAAAGAGCGGTGGCTCACCCATTGCTGTTTCACAGTTAGTTCTAGAGTAAATTGATTAGTCATACGCCCTTATCCTATTTCCAATTATAAGTCTTTTGTAAACTTATCTCATGAAACGGAGACATTTTATTTGCAGGAAGTAGTCTAAGCATTACCTTCAAGAAGTCTGTGCACTTCCTTCTTGAAAATGTCGGTCGTAAGGACAGAGTTCCATTGCGAACAGACTGTTCCAAGTCTCTCCATTACCACGTCAGCTTGTTCTTTTCGCGCACATCTGGCCACCTTCAGTTCCAACACTTCCATCGCCACGGCTTTAATGAGGATATGTTCAAGAAGCTCGATTGGTAGATCTAATTGTAACTACAGGTAAAAGAAATCACATCAATTAATATACTTCGTTAGAATTCACCACTATAAAATCAAACATAATGCAGGGCATTTAGGGCTAAGTTTTAAACACCACCGAGTTAACTATTGAATAATTATTATTTAGAACGTTGGCTTCACTTTAAAATAAGAGGGTAAATTGGACACAACGAAGCAATGGATAATTATTATCTTCCTCTTGTTGCTGTTTAACGAAAATAAGAAATTATGTCATATCAAGGATTCAATGATGATTAGTGTCAACTTCCTCCTTGTTTTTGTGAATGGCAATATGTCATAATTATCAAAAATGATAAGTGTCGCCCTCCTATTTTCTTTCCTACTTGGGACTGGCACAGCCAAACCACGAGCAGTGGCGAAGTTGGCTGCTTTAATTGTTCTGCAGAAATTACATTATTATTCTGAAGCTTTATTATGGCTATTTAACAAGAGCTACAACATTGAAAACGTCGCTGTACAATAAGCTGTATAGGCCTAACTCTCACAAGAATGGATCCTAATTAAGGTGACTGATGACTGATTAATTTGATTAAATGGACGTTTCACTTGAGCTAGATAGGAAACGTTGGTGTGTAAGCAGAAACGCTCAAGTCACTAGCAAATAATAGATACTCTTGAATGTGATTTATTACCTGATTTTTAATGCCATCAATGTAGCTAACCGTTGTGTCGTTCAATGGTTCGAGTTTTGGACGCTTAGCATCATCGTCTTCTGGAAATATTGCTACAGGAAACACAAATGCAATCAGGCTACAACCTAACGTACATATCCACTCAAATAATGGACAATAATTATTCTAGACAATGTTCTTTAACTAACACAAGTCGCCAGATATCTGCTTGGTCAATTGTTGGGTCTTCCTCTGGCCTGGCTTCGCGACCTCTGCTAGCCTAGGCCTACCCTGAGTGCAGTGTCTGGTTACTCTCTCCGCCCTGCTGAGCAGGGTGTTCACTGATGGTTCTCCGTCCCTTTTTCCCGCGCAGCCAAGAATCGTGTCTTCTATGTGGTTGGCCCCTTGTTCTGGAATGGGCTCCATTTGTTGCTGCGCTTGTTCCCCATCGTCCACTTTGACTCTATCCATGCTCATCTCAAAACTGCTCTTTTTAACCGTACTGGTTTGGGAGCGCTTCCGAATAATTGCCTTGAAGGAGCGCTATATAAATCCTCGAAATTAATGAATAAATGGCTGAATCTCTCAACCGGCGGATCGACCTCCTTCTGTCTACCATTTGGCAGCCCCTCTGACTCGCCGCAACCTGTACGTGTCCTTCGCTGGAATTTCGGGTGATGCTTTAAAAGCAATGAGTTACAGCTACCATCAAGAACAAATAGTTAGTAGGAAGTCTAATATTATATTTAAAATTTCCATGCAGTAGGCCTAACTTACAGCCTGAGTCATCTTCTTTCTTTGGCTCGTCCTTTCTGGATTTAGTCGATGCTCGTTTCTTCGGCATTGCACAAGGGAAGCAAGCAATGGGATCGGAAGAAGAACAACGGTTGTCACTTGCCACTAATTAACACCAATTTAATTACAAAAAGACCAAACGGCCTTGGAAAAATTTACGAGAATTTGAAACGTTTGTGAAGCTCCGCAAAATTCAAACATAATCGGCGAACTGGTAAATAACAAATGACGTCATACATATTATATATATATAATTATTATCTAATATGACGTCTTATAACCCATTGATATGTACTAAATAGTTACTGGATAGGAACTGGCCTATGAAAGTACGGATTATCGCTCACTCATGGATATCCCATGATTCTTTGAGGTAAAGCCAATAGCAACTCCCAGGATTCTCTGGGGCAAGTCCCAGGGTTCTCTGGGGCAAGTCCCAGGGTTTTCTGGGGCAAGTCCCAGAATTCCTAGAGGCAAACCATAGTAAAAGATAGGCGGCACACTCTTCGGTTTAAAACGCAAATTTCTCAGCAATGATGCAGAATTGTTTAAAACCAGCCGAGGGTTTTTGAGTTGAATGACATACAAAACATTCAACCTAATTGTATTTAGCGGCCACTGACCAGATTTCTTGAAAATAGCCTTTAAAGTTGACGAATTTAACATGGGTTTACATAGGACCAAGGCCGCGTCCCCCTTACAGGAAGTCACGTGTGATTCGCCATCGGCCATGGACCAGTAGCCGAAGCTGTTCCAATCCAGCCATATAATACATATCAATGTTATAACCTATATTTCAATCGAACATTTGTATAGCGCCATATAGAGATCTCCTCGTACTGCATAGGGCCATTTAAATATTACGTCCGAACCCTAAGCGTTGAAAGTCATAATAATAAAAAAAAATATTGAGCACTTAGGTGTTATATAGCCTAAGCGTCATTTTTCTAGTAAAAATAATTTAATATAGCCAGAAGGGAGAAGGATAGCTAGCGGGAAACGTGGAAACATTGGACGTTTGGACCTGCCGCTTGGCAGAGAACGTAAAGAAGAAGATAGCCAGTTAATGCGAATTTTAAAAGTATTTTTAAGCAATCTAAAAATGCGCATAAGTGAGCTAAGTTTGGGCTTGTTTAGCAAGCTACGTTAGCAACCCACGTTAACTACAGGGTGGCGCAAAAATGAACCGGACTAGGCCTATTAGTTTTTGCAATTGCATCGCTTGAATAATCAAAGTAATTCCTATTATTGTGACGTCGTCCTACATCAAGGATTACTGCCAGACATTATAACTCACTCTGGTGACAATTTCACTTTCCAGCAGGATGGAGCACCTGCTCATCGTTTACGAAAAACAGTTGCTTTTCTCCCTGCTCACGTTCCAGACTATTTTGAACCAGAAAATTGGCCACCGAACAGTCCGGACTTGAATCCCGTAGACTATAATAATTCGATCTGGGGAATGCTTCAGCAGCTTGTCTACAGGCAGAGAATTCGAGATATTGAACATTTGAAAGAAGTTCTGACCGCATTTTGGGACGAAATCAGCGAGGACACTATCAACCGGACTGTTGGACAGTTTCGCAAGCGATTAGGCCTATCATTGGTTATCGCAGCAAACGGAGGATATAGGCTACATGTAGGCTATAATATTGAACATCACTTTGACTGAAATTTCTTACGCATTCAGAAAATTCTGAAATTGTACAGTTCATTCAATGTTATATTCATGGGCGCCCGCACATAGGGGCAAGGGGGGGGGGCACTTGCCCCCTGGAAAATGGAAATTTATTCTTTTAACAACTACTTTTGGGTTTTAAAAAAAAATCGCATTAAAGCACATGCTCTTAATTTTCTGCCTTGCATAATCAACATCTTGTTAAAAGCTGGAACAGCTGTTAACCCTTCGGCAGGCGCCCTTGCAAATAGTAGGCCTAATTTTATATCGATTATGGCCTACTTGATTGGAATCTCGCTGTCATGCAACCTTTCACAAATGCACAAAATTAAGTAGGCTATCAATAGAAGTAGCTAGAGGAATACTTGCACCTTGAAAACTAACACCTATTTTTTGTTCACTTATTCATTTATTCAATATTACAGTGCCGCTTCAGGAACCCACATTTAACATATAGGCCTACTTTTTATTTATTTTTCTTCGCACTAAAGAAATTATTCATATTAAAGCTGGTAGGCTACACGAAATGAAACTGAAAAATATTCGCATTAAGAAACCTCATTGAAAAATTCTCGTACTCTTAATTTCCAGCTTTGCATTTTTCAAGCTCTTGTTACTAAAACATTTACGGTAACTGTGACCATCGAAAAAAGCTGGCATAGGCCTAGTCGTGTTAGTTATTATAGCCTATATGTCCGTCTATCTGTCACGTTCGTGCATGTGTTGTAATCTTAATTAAACGGTGTGCATCAAAAACTCCATACTTAGGCCTAATTATATTTATACCGGTATTTATACTTGTATTCCGGTCATTTGCTGGATATGGCAATGGTGGCGATCTCTTTCTTAGAGTCACATCTATAGCTTAGTTAAGTCCTGTTTTCACCTTTTCACAATCCAATTGAGCCAATTTCACGTGGATGATAGTCTGACCCCATTTATTTTTCTACATTTCTCATACTGCTCTCAACTCCTCTCAGCTCTCATCCCAAAATCATGGACACCAAATTGCGCACGTGAAGATCAGGGTCCCATGCAGGGAATCACGTATTTCTCCCTATTTTTACACTTGTATACTATAGGCTAGAGAATATTGCTCAACTTAATTTTAGGTGCCGGCCGGTATACTGTGAAAAATTGATCATCGACGTGTGGTTTTTGCTTTGCAAAATGCGGTTTACTATCATTTGGTCGAAAGTCATTTGGTCGAAATCATTTGATCGAAATCATTTGGTCGAAATCATTTGGTCGACGCTGAAAAAATCGAACGATCAAAAAGTCGAATGATCGTTTGGTCGACAATATCGACAATCGACGGGTCGAAAATCAATAGATCGACATTCAAAATGAAGCATGTTTAAGAGAATTCCGACGAGAATTCCGACGATTTTACTACAAGTGCGCACACTCAAACATACATACACACACTCCGACACACACTCACATACACACTTGAACCCCGATCAGTCTGTGAGAGAGGGAGGTTGTGAACTACAGACAGTGATATGAAAACAAAATTAATTAGCCAATAAATTAAGCAAGGAGAGGGTATAGGCCTAACGGACTGTAAGACGAAAGGTGCGAAATGTTTCAATGCATCAGAACGATGAAAAGGTCGAAGTCATTAGACCGCAACTGAACAGGTCAAAAGGAATGTGTGAGGAAGGTGGGTTCTGTCAGCTGCTTGGTGCCTATCAATATGGAAGTTTATTGAGGCCCTGAAGAAGGAGCAAAGCTTGAACGAACTGAAGCTGGAACAATTCTTAGCTGGACAACATCCGCCTGCGGGAAAGAAGAAATTCAAGAACTGTGCTGAACGGCTGAAGAGAGTCGTTGCTGAGTATGGAAAGCGCCCGAATATGGACTATTTTGAGGGGAATTGCTCACAACCATGAATTAGCATTGAATTATCATAGGCCTACAAATGATAAAACTTGTAGTAAAATCGTCGGAATTCTCTTAAACATGCTTCATTTTGATTGTCTATCTATTGATTGTCGATCTTTTGATCGTTCGACTTTTTGATTGTCGACCAAACGATCATTCGACTTTTTTGATTGTTCGATTTTTTTGATCGTCGACCAAATGATTTCGACCAAATGACTTTCGACCAAATGATAGGATACCGCAAATTGCAAATCATGGACCCATGCACAATTGATAAATGATTGATATTTTGTGCTGAACAAAACGCCAGAAGAAAAACTATGATATTATATGGCATTGTTTTAAGTGGGCCTATTACTATAGGCCTACTAATAGTAAGTGGATAGGCTCTACAGCGTGATAGATTTTAAATTCGACAGAGAAATCACAGCGGTATAAATAACACTTTAATTTAGTGTCATTGGTGCAAAATTCGTGTTTGTTCTGTGAGTGAGTTGTATTGCATGTGCTAAGACCTAATAACAAATGCCATTGAGCACGCGCGCAAAGGTACCGGCATTAGCCTACAAGGTCAAACAGGGGCCACCCGGGAACTCTGCACACGAGCCCATGAAATGCTAGCTACGCCACTTTTGATTTTCAACACGTGGGACCAAAAGCTTACCACCAGAGGCAGAGCGAAGGGCTCTGCGAGCCAGGACAACAGATATTGGACAGCAGAGTTCACAGAGATAAGTCGGGACATAGCCAAGGAGACAACGCCAAACCAGTGAAGCAATTCTGTATTCGATGCGCTGTGAGATAGGCAGCTAGCGCAGATTATTACGCATGTAAGATGAAACAGAGCCTCAAATCTAGCCTAACTAGACTAACTTTGTCATAATTATTCGTGAATGGATTTACCAAGCATGCTTGGCAATGAAGGTGCAGTACCCTAGTACACAGACGTATCTGACTTTACACTATATACAATGTACGCATGCATGCCTACAGATTGTCGATTCTTGTAAATGTCCTGAATAAGAAACAAGTTTTGCTGGGTCGTCCATGGGCGATTATCTGATGCTTAGCGTGCTGAACTCTAAACCGAGAGTTTACGCTAATTGTGGTTATAAATTCAAAATCATATGCAACGCTGTTTTCATCATTAGAGTCAGTTATGACCCCGTACGGTTCCTCTCTTAGTTGGTCTCCTCTTCGAAGGTAAAACCGACAGACGTGTTTACGATGCAACACCATTCATCTGTCTCTTCTGTATACATATTTTTTTATCCACACAGTGTCTAACCATATTAGCTCTCACTTCAGAAGTGTCCGAATTTAAGAATCTCCCTTTTTCTCGGAGATTCTGCGTTTACACGACATCGGCGACTTTGTCAGTCGCAAAAATTTCAAAACTTCTCAGCGTACACGAAAGTTGCGTCACGGAGAAAGAGTTTCTTAACTGATGTTTAAGTGTAAATCGAGTTGCATTCGTTTGTGCTGTTGCCTGCGACTCAATTTTCAACGTAGTATAGCTTTTTTGAACCAAAGCAGCAATTTAGGATACACATGCAGTCCCACAGTCTCTTCATTACAGATAAAATCTTTCTTTACAAAAAAAACTGTACAAATTTAGTCGTCAGACGATTTCGTCCACGGATATTTCCTCATAATAATCGTCATCGACAGGAACGTCATCGTAACTGAACCTAGACATCTGAGGTTCTGGAACGTACCGCGGCTGCTGTCCGCATGGTACCGGGGGCAGCGTGGAGCTGTAGCCCGGTCCCCTCTGCCTAGGTAAGCTATGCACACTGAAGTCCAGACTGGCAATGCTGCCCCCGCTGTGCGTCAGAAGATTGACCAGTCGGTACCTCTCCTCGTCGGTCAGGCTCTCCAGCTGCTCAGCGATGGACTTTGTCCTTGACATTGGCTCTGGGTCCGGAGTCTGTGGCTTCTGGAAGCGCTTCGTGTTGTTTCCGAGTTTCGGTTGCTCGAGCTGGACGATGTCGTGCTTGGTGCGACTCGACGATGCGCTGATACAGCAGCAGATGATGATGAGCAGGACGAGGACGATGATGGCCACCCCTGCACCTATGGAGGCACCGTATACGAGCATCAGATTCATAGGCTGGCCGGTGGTCGTTACGTTGAGACAAGAGATGGCGGCGTCGGTGCCGATGATCTCCAAGCACATCCGGTAGTTCGTGTTTGCTCTGAGGTTTTCCACCTGGTGGATCCTGACCTGACTTCCAAGGTGAATGTACGTCGTCGGTGAACCGTCGTTTGTGTCGCAAGTCAGAGAGAATTCAGCGCTGTCGTTGACGCTGATATCCCACTGAACCGTAACGGAATCGGAGCTTGTGTCAACCACCCATAAAGACACGATTGCTGGTCTGCCATTGGAACCTCCCTGGCCGCCACTGCCACCGCCGCTCCAAAGCTCTGTGGTGTATCTAGATGACGTGTCCTCACAGGGCGCTTCCGTCCCAAGACAGTCGGCAAAATTGGCGTCGGTCAGATCGCGGAAGAAACCACCGTTCAGATCATCGCAAGTCCAGGAGATCCGACGTTTCTGGTAGTTGTCATTTCTCGTGACGTTTACGAACCAGACGTGAAGCCAGTTCAGTCCACAGACGCACTGCAGCGGATTCTGCTGGAGACTCAGCTGGAAGATGTTCAGTCGGGTGAATCCGCGAAACACGCAGCTATCTATCGTCCGGATCTGATTTCCGAGCAGATTGAGGATCTCCAGAGTGTTCTCGAGACCAGACATCGATCGCTGGCTGACTACCTCGATCTGGTTGTTTCGCAGATCGATCGATCGCAGCTTCGTCATTTCCTTGAAGGTATATTCTGGAATGTTCCTGAGGCCACATCTTGAAAGGGACAGAACTTGCAATTCGTGGAGCTTTTTAACCGCTGTCCACTCAATCGTGCTAAGATTTGAACTCTCTAACTTGAGAAACTTCAGCGTGTCTCGCTGAACCCTAAAGCTTTCGTCGTTGAGGGTCAATCCGTTTGAGTTGCCGAGATCGAGGTCTTCCAAGGACGTCAGTCCCACGAACGCATCCGGATCCATCTTCGAGATGTTATTGTTGGCGAGGTTGAGTATGCGAACAGATCCAGCGTCAGCGAAAGTGGCGCTGCCCAAGGCGGCAATTGGATTATCCTGAAGGTTGAGTCGAACAAGTGACCTCATCGATGTGAACAGTCCTTCAAGGTTCCTGATCTTGTTGCGTGAAAGGTCAAGGTCGATGATGCCGTTCAGATACGTGAGTGCTCGAACGTTCTCCTTTGTAAGCGACAGGGCGGCCAAGGAAAGGTTCTTCAACGATGTCTCGAGTCCTCGAAACGCCTGTTCGTGGACGAAACTGACTGGTTGGTTCTGAATCGAAAGGTCAAGGACTTCGAGCGACAGGCCCGTGAAGGAGTTCTCATTAAGACGAGATATCTTATTCTCAGCGAGATCCAGGTACGTCAGTGAACGGAGTTGTGTTAGCGCATGCGTGGGAACAGCGCTCAAGCGATTGGCCGAAAGGTCAAGGTGGGTCAAGGTTCCTTGCTGGTTCTGGAAAAACTCCTCCGTCAGAGTTGAAAGAATTCCTCGGGTGAACGCGAAGCTTGACAGACTACTGAATCCGACCAGGGCGTCCTGAGGAAGGCTTGCGAAGGCGTTGCCATCGATCTTCAAAGTTCGAACGCCTGAAATTTTCTGCAGACTTTGGGATGGGAACTCGGTGAGCTCTGGACTGAAGGAGATGAGAAGCGACTCGAGGACTTGACCGATGCCTTGGAACGCCGTTGGTGAGATGAAAGCAATGGGATTTTCGGTGAGGTCGAGTTGCTTGATGCGTAGACCGCTGAAGGTCGCATTCTCAATGCGAGCGATGATATTCTGAGCCAACGTCAGTTCGTCGTATTCCTTGTCGTAACGGGAGAGATCTGGCACTTCCGTAAGGCTCCTGCTGCGGCAGTTGATGATGTAGCGGTTCATTAAGATGCTCTCATCGCAGATTGCACCCAGAGCTGCAGAAGATGTTGTCAACAGAACCAGAAACGCTGCAAGTTCGCGTGAAATATTTCCCATTGTTCCACGGAGCTCGTATTACAAACGTCGGGTTCTTCAAGTGCTGTCTGGCGAACCTTCATCGAAAACGTCTACATTGCAGGCTGATGTTCCCGCTTCACACCAGATGGCTTCGTTCGATGTTTACTCGCCAGGGGCGCCACCTATCAGCCGTCGAACCACAGTGCACCTAAACGATAACATAAAAATGCAATTCGTCAAGTTTCATAAAAGTTCGTATGCACATTAATTGCACATACAAGTAGAAACATTTTATTTCTAAGTATAGGCCTATTACTAGCAGTTCAGAATATCATCTGATGTGAATGTCACGGCAAAATCATGGAATTTTCAAACAATAAGTATTAATGCTTAATTAAGTAGAATTATTGTGGTGTTGTACCATCAAAACTGTCAAGCTAATTTTACTCTCACCAATAGCGGTTTGGAAATGCTTAATAATTGTGCAGTGTATAGTGTATACTGTATAGCCTATGCCAACCTAGCTGTTTGCAATGGAACAACTCGTAGGCTACTTGTGACCCAAAAAGATGAAACTGTAGAGGAACAAGGAGCACGAACAGTATTTGAAAGAGGGCAGGAGAGACGCAAGTCTGAAATTCTGGTGGAAATTTCCGACGATTCCGGACTCAACTCTGCACAAGAGTAGCCTATCAGTGTATAATGTCAATGCATTGCGTGTTTGGGGCAGTAGGCCTAACTGGTGGGTCCCTATCTGCAAAAGGCATAATTATTATCGTCCAATTATCCTATAATAACATTTGAACTCTTGACTTAGCCTATAGGCTAAGTGCTTAGAATTTGTGCGGTCGAGAATAGGATGTTCAGATTTAGATATTATAATCCGCGTGGGCGAAATTGAGTGAGAAATCTATTACAATTTATTGCTGTCGGATGATTTGGGATGGCTTAAAATTGTTGGAATTGGATGATTCATCCGTTCAGTTAGGCCTATATTGCTTTGTTTACATTTCTGCTCTGTCTCTCACGGTGTCCGGACAATTCGGAGCGGGACAATTGGGAGCGGACAATTCGGACCGGACAATTCGGAGACGGACAATTTGGAGCGGACAATTCGGAGACGGACAATTGGGAGCGGACAATTCGGAGCGGACAATTCGGACCCGGACAATTCGGACCCGGACAATTGGGAGCGGACAATTGGGAGCGGACAATTGGGAGCGGACAATTCGGAGACGGACAATTCTGACCGGACAATTCGGAGGCGGACAATTCGGGCCCGGACAATTCGGACCCGGGCAATTCGGAGTGTATATATATAAAACAATTGTGTCGAATTGAAACATCAGAAACATCACATGCCTGCGTCAATCAAAAACAGTGTGGCAATAAAATACTTAAAATAGGCCTACAATTGTGTCGAATTGAAACATCACAGGCCTGCGTCGATCAAAAACAGTGTGGCAATAAAATACTTATACGGCACCAAACAAACGTTCTATACGATCTTCAAGACACTGCATTCCAAAGCTTATACTAAGCAACTGAAATTATTAGTTAAATGCACTAATTTACCAATCTATAGGCAGCTCATTTATATCATTGCAGTTTTCTTACAACCATAGTCCTGTTCCTTTATGCTTGTTAGTCAGGTTTCTGATTATAGCTAAACTATTAATATATTTTACTGCAATTTAAGGTTTAAATCTAGCTTAAAGCAGGAGCCCTATGACTACTGCCAAATCATCGAAGACAAACGGGCAAAAGACATACGAACAAGTAGACGTAGCCTACACGCAAACTGAGAGACGGTGGGGTGCTAAACTGACTAATTTTAGTATTGACTCTAATGTCCAGTGGCCCATCCGGTCAACCTATTCTATTCTATATTTGGACTTTTTAAGAGCCTCTCACAGTGCCGGTACAACCTAATCAGAGGCACTCCAGTCCCAGTGCGAAGAACTCATGGAAAAAAGTCTTAAGACACCTGGCAGAAAAAAGTAAAGCCTCCTGTAGGTCTATCACAGTGCTATAGAAGTTATACCTAGATGTAGATGTATAGTTGGTATATCACATTGGTAATGGGTAAACATCTTCCTTGGTATTGGCAATAGTGTGTGTCATATCAGATGAAGTTGTCATCACAACCGCTCCATCTTCCTGTCAGGTCCTTGGCCCATGGTATCGGGGTAGGGGACCGAGTGACTAATGGAAAGTTTGGTGACGCAATCGAATTCTCTAGGCCTGGATGTACCACGTGACCAGCCGTCTCCCCAATAATCTATATAAACCCTTGAAGACAAAGAACCCTCATTCGGGGTGGAAACCATGGTCCTAACCGAATCGTTGTGTGGCTGATGATTAGTTTGGTGATTTCAGTATGAGAGTCTTCTATTGTGGGTATGTGCGCCATAGAAGCTCAGCTTCTATGTTCTTATTATCTTATATTCATTTTATAATGTAAGTCTTACATGTATTTCCGTTATCCTTGTATTCTGATATAAGGCTTATTTCTGTAGTTTCATTAAATGTAGAAAACTTACATCTTATCATAATCGCTTTAGAGCAGCTCAGCTTCCCCAGGCCTGTGTAGGTTAGGATCTTTTTAGTGATAATCCCTTAAGGATTATAGGTCTATTTGGGTGATGGAGATGGGTATGAAAATCTGAGTTCCATCATTAATTTTGACTGTTATGCATTGCCTGCTCCGAATTGTCCACTCCAAATTGTTCGGTCCAAATTGTCCGGTTCCGAATTGTCCGCTCCGAATTGTCCGCTCCAAATTGTCCGCTCCGAATTGTCTGGGTCCGAATTGTCCGCTCCAGAATTTACTCCAAATTGTCCGTCT
This sequence comes from Lumbricus rubellus, assembly GCA_945859605.1. Lineage (NCBI taxonomy): Eukaryota > Metazoa > Annelida > Clitellata > Crassiclitellata > Lumbricidae > Lumbricus > Lumbricus rubellus. The sequence continues at coordinate 2,821,976 of OX243813.1, read as the reverse complement.
CCGAGTTGTCCGCTCCGAATTGTCCGCTCCAAATTGTCCGGTTCCGAATTGTCCGCTCCGAATTGTCCGGTCCGAATTGTCCGCTCCCAATTGTCCCGCTCCGAATTGTCCGGGAACCTCACCCACTGCCTCTAAACGGTATCAGATCTGCATTCTTTCAATATTTTGTAGACCAAACGGTAGGCCCTATACCTACTCACTAACTTAGTAGTTTCATGCCTCACCATCGAATAACAAAGCAGATACAGATACAAGGGGTAGAGGTTCCTGCAGGTTAGCGAACCTTTACTCCTCTGTTTCCCCTTTTCAGTTCTATACCACACGAGTTTATCATGCTCATTTAAAAAAGCTACGAGTTATCTTGATATTTATTTGCCAGCAGCTGCTGTTGATTTTTTAAACACAATTGACAAGGGCAATTCAGTTAATTACTATTAGACCCCACCTGCTCTCATTAGCAGCTTGGCTTAACACTTTCAGGCTTAACACTTTCCTTTTTAACCTCAAACAATGGTTTTATACTGGTTGATAACTAATACCCTGTAATTTGGCATTATGATTATCTTGCAAATTCACTTCTTTTCCGCTTCACTCTCTGTGAGCTGCTTGCATTCGAGCAAAAAATCTATCCGTTTATCTGTGTAGGCTATAATCACTGTAAACAAAAAACATCACAATTTGGCTTATAGGCTAAAGTGAACACTAGGTGACTAAGCATAGAGGTCTCTATTATAATAATATTATGCCAAACTCTTTTTTGTCGACGGCAATGGCCTTTGTTGTCATAAGCTGCCGTGCTTAAACTCTGGATCCATCCATTCGTCTATATATCCGGTTGCAGAGTAGGCCCTAATTGAGGAGTGCCAGCGAATTTCTTCATTGGAAACAGGTCAACAACAATTATCATCCAATTATCCCAATAACGTTTATGGGCTGCAGTGCGCTAAATGATATACGCGTGGTGCCGTGCAAGTTCTATCAGAAGTCTGTCTGCCTGTCTGTCTCTATCCTGTATACTTTCACAGTGCGCATCGTATCAAAAGAATTTAAACATGCTTGTATGCACCCTATAGCATCTGTTATATTAGCAGGCACGTATGCATACAATTGCGTACATGCAAGTACATAATTATATGTATTTGAATTTTGAATGTAGGTGTCTATAGGCCTGTGTTCGCTAAAAATTATGAACGGGACAAATTGCTCAACATTCTCAATCGAGTAGATATAGGATTATTTTTGAGCAGGGTTTGAGTAGACATCGATTTGTCCAGCGTCCACTTTCCATGGAAGGTCAGAGAAGGTCATGGGCTCATGGCTCCTAAGAGGACAACGATATTTATCATGAACCGAGCAAGATTGGTTGTCCATGCATTGAAAGGAGATTGGAGACATACATATAGTTAACACCCCTTTAATATAGGCTATCAATGTCTATATATTGCAATCGTCACACTGGATCGTGTATTCCATTAGAGCAGGCAAAGCAATTATATATACTTAAAACCAGTCTTAAATGTAAATCAGGCAACAATAGGCCTCTAATAATTAAGATCTTATCTCACCCCTCTGGGTCCTCTTAGGCCTACCAACTGTACAGTAGGCTACTGCTGCACAAACTTATTGTGGGCTATTTTGATCAACGGATATTCAACGCGTAGCCTATTATGTTGGTATTATTTTGACGATCTTGATCTGCGTTGCTTATTATAAATCATTGCATATAATGTGTAGGCCTATGTAGGCCTACGGCGTTGTACGCACAAACAATGTAATACCGATACTGATACTACTAGTATACATGTAGTTTTATAAATTTTAGGGGCACTTTTATTGGCATTTTGTAGGGCTCAAATGCTCAATAAGGACGAGGGTCTAGTCCCAGACTATCAGTCTTTTTCGCACATGCGTTTTTTAAATATAAAAGCCGTGTAAGCTTATACAAGCAACATCTATGTAGAAGAAATTAATGTCTGGGCGATCATGATTGGTGCCTCGGGGCTACAAATAATGGTGATAGGCGCTTTGTTTGATAGGTCTCGCTAAATGGTATTGTGTACATGCATATAGCGCAGCTGGGCGTTCTCCCTGCATGGATGGTCGTCTGTGCATGTGTCAAGCGATTGATCCCTTGTGCTGCTGTTGTGTCGCCCTGCAAACCTTGGCGCTTACTTCCAATGCAACGCATGTCTGCAAACGCATTGCAGTGGTGAACTATCGGATCTCCATCTCGTCAATGATACCAGTTTGAACTGCAGACTGCGGCTGGACATCCACCGCAATATACGTTAGATTAAGAGGGACAAGAACATGCAATGTCCGTCCGTCCGTCCGTCCGTCCGTCCGTGCATATAAGGACAATGGCATGCATGCCTGGACGTATGCATGGTTGGATGCATACATGGATGGATGGATGGATGGATGGATGGATGGATGGATGGATGGATGAAGTGATGGATGGACGGATGAATATAGGCTATTTATGACAGGATGGACTATTAAAAGTATTGATGAAAATATGATCTCGAAAGATGAAAGTTAACAGAAATGTTTGTTGGTTATTATAATTATGATGTATGTCGTAATCATTCAAAATACAATCTTTCTCGTCTTTACATCGAGTATTCTTCAACCGAAACCCTTCTCGCTGAACGTTATATAGACGCTCGATTCGACACATGGGCGGAGTTTGGTTTCCTTTTGGAGGGAGGGGGGCTAAAAACTTGGGCTTTGGTTGGGGCGGAGACTCAAAAATCTATTGTCCCTCGGCCCCCAAAAAGTTGCAAAACAGTACTAGCCTATTTTCTCGACCCAAAAAAGCCTATGACCTTTTTTGTCATTCTATTGAAGTTTCGTTCGTGAAAAAGTCATTTTCACCAAATATATTATCGAGTCTGGGCCTTCTTGTGGGTGGGGCTAACCCTGGGAAAGATGCCATTTCCATGGTAAAAAAAACGGCGTCTGGGCCTTCTGGGGGGGCTTAAACCCACCCTAGCCCCTGATAAACTCCGCGCCCATAATTCGACTTTACCGAAATTTGGCCTCGTGCTGAAACCATAGCCACCAAGGCGGAGGCTGTTAGGCCTACTTTGAGTCAAATAATAGAAGAAGGAAAACAGAATACACCACTTTTAGGTGTTAAAATTGCGCTATTAGTAAGAAATACATGTCAAATATATAAAGATAAAATTTCTGTTAAAACTTTATTGACTGTCAATCAGGGCCCCATGATCTTGCCCCCATCCTTTGAAGGATATTTCCTGAAAATTCATCTAAAAGTAGGATCTATTGCAGCAGGAATTATTTACAGGCCACCTGACCATAACCTTGATGATTTCGTAAATGATTTAGATTGCTTAATAACAAAACTTTATAAAAAGTCAAAAGATCTACTATTGATGGGAGACTTTAATGCAGACTTGTTAAAAATCGCAGAACATAGGAGTACTGCAGAGTTCTACAGTTGCGTGACCTCCCATCATTTGTTACCTGCCATCACCAGACCAACGAGAATCACTTGTACCTCTTCCACACTTATAGATAATATATTCACCAATACTTGGCCAAGGCTAACTAAGTCAGTCATCCTAGCAATGGACATCTCTGACCACCTACCTATCCTAGCTCAGTTTGGTTATGGTCCTCTACCTTGCAACAAACCTTCTGTTGATACTCATCGAATAATCACGGAGCCAAAGAAAACTGCTTTTAATGAAGCCCTTGCCCTGATTGACTGGTCTCCTGTTTTGGAAGCCTGTGCCAACCAAAATGCTAATGAGGCATATGACTTATTCCAATCCAAATACATGGAGTCCTACAATGAATTCTTTCCTCTCACTCTAAATAATTGCGGGCGAAATTCCACCCCCAAAAAACCTTGGATGACAAAGGGTCTCCTCAAATCCTGTAGAAAAAAATCTGCGCTATATCTGAAGTTTATAAAAAAAACCAAACGATAGCAATAAGCTTAAATTTGTTTCTTATAGAAACAAATTTAAATCATTGAGAATTCAGGCCGAAAAAAATTATTATGCTTCAGAATTTTGTAAATATAGCAACAACTTGAAGAAAACCTGGAACCTCTTGCGTACTCTTATGGGGACTAACGATAATGTAAATAACAATGCCTTATCCTTAACAGTCGACGGAGTGAAGGTTTCTGATCCCGAGACTGTAGCAAACAATTTTAATACTTATTTCACGGAGATAGCCCAGTCACTTGCAGCCAAACTTCCCACTGCCACGAGTTCCTTTGAAAAATTCATGCCTTCGTCACTTATCGAATCTTTTGGACTTAGTGAAACCTCCCCAGAGGAAATTATTCGACTTGGGCAATCCATTAATTGTTCACATGGCAGAGGAGTTGATGACATTGATCCAAGCATTGCACTTCTAACCCTACCCTCTATTGCTCACTTATTATCTTATATAATAAACTGTTCTTTTAACAGTGGGGTTTTTCCACAATCATTAAAAACTGCAAAAGTGGTTCCAGTTTATAAAAAGGGGGTTAAAGACGATGTAACAAATTACAGACCTATTTCAGTACTTCCATTTTTCTCAAAATTTTTGAAAAAGCCATGTTTGAACGTCTTAATAATTTTTTTTCTAAAGGAAATGTCCTCTTCCCTTCGCAACATGGATTCCAATCTGGACACTCTACCTATATGCCCTTGATGAGTATGCAAGACAAAATTTCCAATGCAATCGAAAATAAGCAGTATGCAATAGGTATTTTTTTCGACCTGGCAAAGGCCTTCGATACCGTTAATCATGACATCCTATTAAAGAAATTAAGCACTTGTGGAATCCGGGGTACCCAGTTAAATTGGTTTTCAAGTTATTTTACAAATCGATCCCAGTTGGTTTCCTGCAATGGTGCTCTGTCTAATTTACGGCAAATTAACTTTGGAGTTCCCCAGGGGTCTATTCTCGGTCCTTTATTATTTCTTATTTATGTGAATGATCTCCCAAATGCATCTCCTTTATTGTACTTTATACTCTTCGCTGATGACACCAATGTATTTTACTCCAACTCATCTCTTGAAACCCTATTTAATGATGTTAACTTTGAATTGAAAAATGTAGCCGAATGGTTCCAAGCAAATAAACTGTCATTAAATCTTGATAAAACCAATTATATAATCTTTAAATCACATAGAAAGAGTTATGATGCAGGAAACATGGGGGTGTGCATTGATGGGGTTCCACTCACTCAGGTAATATCAACCAAATTCCTAGGAGTATATATAGATCAGCACCTAACCTGGAAAGACCACATAAAAATTGTATCTAATAAAATTGCTAAAAACCTTGGAATATTATCCCGTACCTCCCAGTTAGTACCTCCTCAAATTCGTCTCACCTTGTATTATTCACTCATTTACCCATACCTCACTTACTGTAACATAATATGGGCCTCCACCTATAAATCTAGTCTTCTGAATTTAATGAAGCTCCAAAAGCGAGCTATTAGATATATAGGAAATCTGCCCTATGGGACCACGACTGAATCTAAATTCCGGGAATATAGCCTTCTAAATGTTTATCAAATTAGGCAGGTGCAGTTAGGCGAATTTATGTTTAGATACTTTCATGACCTATTACCTTCCGTGTTTCAGAATTTCTTCCTCCATACTACTAAGGTGCACTCATATCATACTAGACACGCTGACTCTTACCATTTGCCTCACGCCCGCACCAATATCCGACGCTTCTCTGTTAAATACAGTGGGGCTCAAACATGGAATAAGATTCCCCTCTCCATCAGACAGCTGCCTAGCCTTCGAATCTTTAAGTCAAAATTGCGTGCCCTGATTCTTGACAATAAATAATAATTTATTCTGGTGCATTATGACTATTATTGATTCTCATTACAGAGTGAACAAATCGTCAAACTTTTAAATATCTTCTCCTACTCTGAATAAATTATATCTAAATCCTTACTACCCATGCAGCATCCCGACCATCCAGCGACCTCTGTGCCTTAACTTCATCTAGATCTACTAGAGGCCCTATGATCATCGAATTAATGTGTATTTGTGCTATTAGTTAAGTTAGTTAAGGTGTTTGCTGTTTGTTTTCTTAAATTAGGTTTTTTTCACTTATACTTTATGTTAGGACCACGGTACGGCAACCTATTGGCCATCATCATCTTGGTATAGTCGCCCAGGGGACTCACCTAGCGGGGTTGTATATAAGACCCCTTCCGAGTCCCCTGTGCAACCAAATAGAAACCTTTGGCATCGTTATTTAAGTAATGTTTTATTATACTTATTAACCTTGTGTTTATGATGCTTTATTTGATTTGTTCCTGTTGTTTTTGGTTGCCAAATAAATAAATGATTTGAATTTATATCAAAATCAAGTGTATCGGTTGATTAAACTTATAACTAAAGGTCGGATTTTGTGAATAAATCGTTTGCATCCTTGTTATAGATGGCATTTGTATCTTGATCAGATTTATAATATTTGATTGATGTTTTAAAATTTAATGGTGCATGTTTCTGTTGTACAAGAAACATTACATTATTATTATGATTATTGATGCACTTACATATTGAACTTTTGTAACAGGAACTGTTTACTGGAGTCACTAACGTAATTAGTTATAATTATGAGACAATCAATGTACAATTTTAATATCTAATGTTTGGATTTAAGATCTTTTTTCATAATGTGTAAACCTGAACGAGTGTCCGATGAACTACTTTATGTTGTCTAAAAATTGAATGTAATTGAGATTGTACAGCTCCGTTTAGACACCTCTTTGGTGTAGTTTGGAGGCTACATAAGTTTTTGTTTACTGCTCTGTACACTTATACTGTATTGTCGTCAACGGCCTTTGCTGCCATAGGATGACGTTAAACTGTGGAATAATAATAAGAGAATCGGTAATTTATTAGTAGAAAAGCATAAAAATTATGACTTGCAACTAGACTATAGACTCACTAGAGGCATAATCTCACATAACATAGGCTATCTATAAATGGTTATCTGACCAGGGTTCAGATTAAGGTGACCATCTCTGCCTGCTGCACATTGGCCTCTATAGATTAGATGGCCTCTATAATCTATTATAGCCTATGACGCTTCCGGCAAAGTATTACATGCTCCTTGACACCGTAAATTTTCTTGTGAATGTGGGACCCTCAAATTGTGGCGCTCCAGTAAGCCCCCTGCTCCGCCACATATATGCCTATAATTATATACTTAAATGCCGACCATGTGCATTACGAGAACTGGTCTATAGAAGCCGATATTGGTTATAGCAGCATAGGCTATTAGAAAAACTGCAGCAATGCTTGGCGTGGAGGACGTCACGATTCTCTTCGTTTATGGAACTTTATGCTGAGAGAATTTATCGTATTTGCACAAGTTCTATATATCTATAGTGACAATACGACAATGACATGAACAGCGAGCATCATTTAGTATATATATATGTATATATAATATATATATAAATTACATGTAATTATATGAAATATATTATATAAACACAATTTTTCAAGCAGATCGCGAGCGATGGCAGGCGAAAAATGAGATGGATCTGTGCATGCATGTGTAACCAGGGATCTGTGGCGTCGACAACTGAAATCCCTAAATTTACAGCGGCATTCGCGCATCAACCATTAGCAACGAACGTCATTTTATAGCGCTATATTTCACATCAAGTTGAATATATACGCGCCAGCTATCATCGGGTCACAGAAAGCTGCATGCTCTTAACTGTGTCATAATGAAGAATGGATGTGTTTAGAGATTTAGTTTGTTAAAATGAACGTTTGTATATAC